>CM042046.1:43787500-44387500 GCA_023525975.1 Smallanthus sonchifolius | reverse complement strand
ACCAAACCGGTTCGGGTTGCCCAAAAACCGCCGGTTTCAAACCGGTTTGAGGATTTCTGGAAAAAAATCGGGTTGGGACCGGTTTTGGCTAAACCGGGTTAGGAAACCGGTTTTCAAACCGGTTTGAACCTTGGGCGAGTTCTAGCCGTTGGCCAACGGCTATATGGCCGTTGGGGTCGATTTTGGCCCTTTTTTTAGAGTTTTTTGGACCCATAAAACACTATATATAGGTGGGGGGTGTTTAAGGTTGATCACACTTCTCTTTACACTCTCTAATCTCTAAAACCGCTCTTTAACCGCTCAAAAACGCTCTCTAAACTCTCTCTAAACTCAAAAAAAAAACATGGCAAGTTTTGGTGTTAGTGGTTCCTCAAACGAAGTTACCGTTATGCAAATTCTAGCAACAACGAGAAATCCGGCAATCTGGTGCAATTACGATTTATGTTTGTTGTCAAACGGAAAGGAACGTGCTCGTTGCAAGTTGTGTGGTGCGTTTTTGGGGAAAGATTCAAACACTACTTTGAAAACGCATATGGAAAAATCTTGCCCGTCATTGAAGGGAATTCCAAGTGAAGGTCAAGCCTCGATGACAAGCGAAGGAGGAATTTGGAACTTTGATCCAAATATTGTTCGAGATCGAATGGCGAGGTTAGTGATTCAAGAAGGATTGCCGTTCAACCACTTTGACAATCCGCGCTTGACAAAGATGATTCAAGAGACACTCCAACCTCGTTATCACCAAGTAAGTCGCACAACCCTTAGACAAGATTGTATAAAAATGTGGAAAAAAGCAAAAAAAGAATTAATTTTAGGTTTTGAAAATTTGCAAACCGGTGTAAACTTAACCACCGATGTTTGGTCGGCTCCACATGGTATACCCGATTCGTACCTTTGCGTTACCGCGCATTGGGTTGATCCCAATACGTGGCAAATGATGAAGCGTACAATCGCTTTTGACTTGTTTGAATATCCACACACCGGCGAAAATTTATTTTATATATTGGATGGTGTTATTAACGAATTTAAATTACAAAATAAACTTTTTTCAATGTCTTTTGATAATGCATCTAATAATACAAATGCGGTTCAAAAACTAAAAATTAAATATAAACCCGTTTGCAACGGCGTTTTTTTCCATAGTCGATGTGTCGCACACATCATTAACTTGGCGGTGCAAGCCGGGCTTGCAATTGAAGAGGTTTCAAACTTAACATATAGTTTTCGACAAATGCTTAAAGATATTTTTAGTAACAGAAAAAGATACAATGATTATATTAAATTTTGTCGTGAAACGAATAATCTTTGCTTAGGCCCGAATTGGGACGTCGAGACAAGATGGAACTCGACTTATATTATGTTTTATAGCGCTTTACGACAAAGAGAAACTTTAGAAATATTTCATGATATGCTTTCCTCAAAACCTCGTCGTAAAATTCAAAACTTTCCGTCTACAAATTGGAACATTTTAAAAGACGTAACCGAATTGCTTGAAGTTTTCAAAACCGCCACAACTTTTTTATCCGGTGTTTATTATCCCACAAGTCCATTAACACTAAAACAAATATATTTAATGGCTAACAAGTTGTCTGAGCTTGAAAATAAAAGCGATCTTTTTACAAAAATGATAGAACCGATGAAAGAAAAATTAGTGAAATATTTTAAAGAAATCCCTCCCGTTATAACTTGCGCCGCCGCGTTAAACCCTACCATAAATGTTTACGGGGTTGAAACCTTGATTGATAGAATTACTTACGCTTTGAATTTGGATAGCGAAGACATCCATTTTGCACAAGGCACAAAAACATATTTTAACAAATGTTTACAAGATTTATTTGATGTTATTTACATAAATATGGTACAACTCCGACTCCACATGATACAATGGGTACATCATCAAGTGGTAGCTCGAGAGATGTTAACTTGAATTTATATAACGAAATGTTAAATGAATTTAGAAAACGTGCTCGAGGTACCACCCCGAGTAGCGAACTCGGAAGGTATGTTGGCACAAACTTTTTAGCGTTTATGCCTCCTACCGTTTTTTAGGAGTTTGATATTTTGGCATGGAGGAAACAAAACGAAGCTTCGTTTCCGATTCTTTCCGCCATGGCCCGTGATGTACTAACCGTCCAAGCTTCCACGGTAGCTTCGGAATCTGCGTTTTCTTTTAGTGGCAGGGTATTATCGATACGAAGGACTAGACTCACACCCCTAGCGATGGAAATGTGCATTTGTTTGAAGGACCATTTGGATGCGATGGATAGGATACAAGACCAAACTTCTCTCGAAGATGAAATTCAAGTCGAAGAAGTCATACACAACAACGAGGTTGATCTTGGAATATCTGAACCAGTCACGGATGAAGAACTGGCCGAAGATGCAAGGCTACGAAGCTCTAGTTCCGAAGACAACGCACAAGAATAATCAATCAATATTCCAAAAAATAAAACGTTGAACTTAATGTTTTATATTTGTTATACTTTTTGTAATGTTTTACAATTTTATCTTGTTATGTTTTTTAATTTCCGAACTATCCAAATATTATAAACGTTGAACTTTATATTTTAATTTTGTTATATTTTATTTTGGATTTTATATTAAAAACATAAAATTTATTTGATTTTTTTTTTTTAATAAAAACCGGTTTAAACCGGTTTAAGGGGCAAACCGGTTTAAAACCTACCCGAACCGGTTTGACCGGTTTACATATTTCCCTCTCTGAAACCGGTTTAACCCGAACCGGTTTGGGTCCAAACCGGTTTTGACTTTTCGTTGACCAAACCGGTTCGGGTCGGTTTGAACCGGTTTGGGTTAAAAAACCGATTTGTGCACCTCTAGGTCGGTGAGTGGACTAACACAAGATTAACGGGTTTGGATTTAGTTTAAACGGGTTGGGTCGGTTTCTGTTCAAACTTACAAACACATTTGTAACTATTTACTTAAATAGAACGTGTTCGTGTCAACCTGATAAATTCGTAGGTGGCATTTATTTTGCTTACACGCACTTGTTATTTATGGACTTTTCGGTTAAAACCCCTAGTTGACAAAGTCAACAACAAGTTCCAAAAGTTCATAACTAGTCCATTAAGTTAATAGTTTCCCTAACTTGGTATTTTTTTATATATATAATCTTAAATGTATCAATAATATCAATAACCATATCTCTACATATAAGGATCTTACTATTTTGTTTTATTACAAAAAGTATGGATGTTACGACAACTAGCGCGGCTTAACCTTGCCTAACACACGAAAAGTTGATACCCTCTTCGTATGAAAAATATTATTATTATTTATTTTTAAAATACGATCTTAACACGAGAGGATATGATGAAATTAAATCAAATGAAATTAAATCAAGCCAAGCATCCACTTCCATCTACTGCCACCTACACTTAACTGATGTGCATACTAAAAATCAGCAACGCTGAGTGAGTTCTAACGTTTACTTTAAATCAATTATACAAAAGATTTACTAAAACTATATATTGCCAATAAGGCTAAACTTAACACACTTTACTTTTCAAACAGTTTAAACGTATAATAAACCGTCAATTCCTCTTTACTGTACTGCCCTCATGGCTTACATCCATGAACCGACAAGTATCTGGTCAATGCCCCCATGATCAACGACCATGAACCGACAATACCGCTTATCCGTCAATTCCTTGTCACTACTGTACCGCCCCCATGGTCAACGAACATGAGCCGACGAGTACCTAGTCAATGCCCCCATGATCAACGACCATGAACCGACAATACCCTGGTCAATGCCCCCATGATCAACGACCATGAACCGACAATACCGCTTAACACTACGGGGAGGTTGCGTGGACCTCCCGAGCAACCGCCGTCACTCATCCCAGTTGTACAACCGTTAGCGAACCCAAAGGTTCTTACTAATGGGTAGAACTCATATCTGACATCTTGTACAAGTAACATCTGTCCCAAGGACCTTTATAGCTGGTACACATTCCCATAGGAAACTGTTCACTTTACTGTTTATAAAACTTTCTGTAAATCTTGTTCATAACTTTCACATATAATATGTCTTTGTTTTTGTATATAAAATATAGTAAACGCTTGCCATAAAATATAGTTATGCTTTACTAAACATAGCTTAACACATATATCATGCCTTTGTTTATGTATATGAAAATATAGTAAACGCTTGCCAAAATATATATCTTGCTTTACTTGAACATACTAACACATATATTATGCCTTTGTTTATGTATATGAAGATATAGTAAACGCTTGCCAAAATATATATCTTACTTTACTTGAACATACTAACACATATATTATGTCTTTGTTTATGTATATGAAAATATAGTAAACGCTTGCCAAAATATTTATCTTGCTTAAAACGTACATTTGCCTCTTTTAAACTTTACACTAAACATAGTTTTTCACTTTGTTTATTAATATAAAATATGTAATAAACACTTTACACTAAGTATGCACACCACCCTTAAAGCAGGCAAAAAGGGGATTAGAACTCACCTGGTATCTTAGCTGCAATGGTCTACTAGATCTCACACAATCTGAACAATCATAACAATTGACACGTATCAGACTTAACTCGACGCTAAATGGTTTCACCATTTCTAGCTAGGCGAACATACTGACTTCACTAACCAGCTATATATACCCATAGATCTGATGCCTGCACACTTAGCAAGTGCGCATGGCCTTGTTCTTGCGTACTTGATAAGTACGTAGGTCTTGCTTCTTGCGTACTTGATAAGTACGCAGGCTTTACTTCTTGCGTACTTGATAAGTACGCATTCTTTGTTTCTTGCGTACTTGATAAGTACGAAACTTTACTGACCTGCTTGCGGGCAGCCTTCTTCCCCGCAAAAACTTTGCTTGCAGATCCGAACTTTTTATGTTCAAGACTTGTGATTTCTAACCGAGAGTCTAAATCTATACTTTGTTTCCATTTTTAAATATAAAAAACCCCACCTTTACCTGATTTTTCTTCAAAACCCTACTCATAACAAAAACTCAGATCTAGGAGAATTGGTTACATGTAAACGCTTCTTCTCCACAGTTAAACATTCCAGATACGTATGCCTACGATCCTCTGAGCTCGGATTCGAAAACCGAGACTTTCTCTCTCTAGACTCTCTCTCACTTTCTCTCTCTAGAAATCTGAAAATGGTGTTGGAAGTGAGGCTTTAGGGCTGGTCTTGAGGCTTATAAGGGCCCAAACCTTTGCCCCTTTCGGCCCATACACCCCGGCCCAAGCCCGCTTCCCTTTTTCTTATTTAAGTTATTAATTCTCGTGAATTCTTTCGCGCTATAAAACTCGGGGTGATACAAGTCTACCCTCCTTACAACAGGTTTCGTCCTCGAAACCTGCCATAAGCTATACTGATAGCAAATCACATAGTGGGTGGCATAAACCGTAGCTATGCAAGGCAGCTTGGTTATGAAGGCCATTGTGATTAACTACCACTGGGAGCTTAACCTTGGGCGATCTCAAATTCTAAGGCATCTAGACTAATGGGGCTAACTAATTTAGTAAGGGAATAATAACATAAACTTGCTATATCATAAATAAGAGCTTGCAACATACCTTACTGAGTCATCTGGTAGGCCCTCGCCTTGGCTCTGTTAGTGTAGGGTTCCTTCTCTGCACCCTTTCCCTTTCCAGATCCATCCACTTCCGCTTCCTTGGTTTCCTACAATCTCGGCTCATGTGTCCCTGTTCCCCACAATTGTGGCATCTTGGCTTTTCCGGGCAGTCCCGTGATTGGTGTCCAAACTTGCCACACCTGAAACATCCCACCTGATCCGCCTTACATTCACTTCCATGTCTCCTTCCACATTTGCCGCATAGACCCTCAACTTCTACCCTTGCCCTCCTATCGTTAGGACCCTGGAGTTCCTCAGCAGTGCGCTTAGCTACCTGTTTCTTGGGTGCTTCAGCAATGATTTCAGAGGCGATGTCATCGTACACAACCCCGCTCAGAACAACCACCGACTCAAAGGTACTGGGTGTGTTGGTCTTGACAAAGGTACGGATCTTTGGTGGCAATCCTTGGACATAGTAGTGAATTCTCCTTTCCTCAGTCGTCACTAGATGGGGCACCAGACGTGCCAACTCGTTGTACTTTGAAGTATATTGCCGGTGAGTCATGAGTCCGGCTTGCAGAGTCAAGAATTCCCTTTCCACCCTATGGACCTCGTTCTTCGGACAAAACTTTTGAGTTACCAATGCTCTCAAATCATTCCACCTCATCAATTCGACCGCTTGGTCACCTTTAGCATGTTTCACAGTTTCCCACCAGTGTGCTGCTTCCCCCTTTAATGACTTCGCAGCGAACATAACTGCTTGCTCCGGTCGACATTCACTAAGACGAATGGTCGACTCCATGCCGTTAATCCAATCCAAAGTATCTGTTGCTTCTTTCTCCCCAGTAAGCACGGGTGGATCACAACCCCCAAACGCCTTGTAGTCGCAGGCGGTGCAACATTCCCTACCAGATTTGGTCCTCCCATTATTGGAAGTACCACATGCTCTTCTGTTGTGTTGGGGTTCTCCTTGGCCTTCCTCAAGGCTTCGTCTAGTATAGCCGGTAAGGTTTCCTTCAGCAGTCGGGTAAACGAATGGCCAATAGCTGCTTGTACGGCCGGCTCGAACTCGAATGTCTGATCATCTCCTGCCGCATGTTCAACATTGTGCTGACTGACTACCGTATCAGTATGGGTAGTGTGAACACTCCCCTCAATCTCTTGGTTGGTTCTAGCTCCACTGTGGCGGCCTGTACGCTACCACGTCTTCCTCCTCCACCCCCTCTAGTTCCTCCATGTCTAGCCATTTCTAACTGAAAGATAGAGAACAAAAGGATTTAATTTCATCATGCTAGGGAATATGTAGAACACAATAAGTAAGGTAAGATGTTAATATACACTAGCCATCTGCAATTAACCATTACATCACTTTTTGTTTTCTATTTATTCGCTTTCATGGTTCCACCAAAGCCTCTATTCTTATCTTGTCACTCTAAAACAAGGAAATAAACTTTACTTACTATACACTTCTGGAGCTTTGGCTTGAGTTACCCGTTACTGGCATCCGCTACTTGGTCCCATTCTCAGTTTAAGTCTGGACATCAGGGATGTCCAAATGGCTCTGATACCAACTTGTAAGGCCCCAAACACGGGAGGCCTCACTTATTGGATTTACTCACCAACACATAGCACTTAAACATAAGACATACATTATCACAGCGGAAACGATTTAAAACCTCAACATACGTAGCGGAAACATAACATGTCTAAACAGCTGAAAATTGCCAAATACAATTGAAACTTGTCTTAATCAACATAATCAAAAGAAACATAAACATGATGCCAGATGCTAATCTTCGGGTAACTCTTCTCGCCAAGCCAAGCATCCACTTCCATCTACTGCCACCTACACTTAACTGATGTGCATACTAAAAATCAGCAACGCTGAGTGAGTTCTAACGTTTACTTTAAATCAATTATACAAAAGATTTACTAAAACATATATATTGCCAATAAGGCTAAACTTAACACACTTTACTTTTCAAACAATTTAAAACGTATAATAAACTATCAATTCCTCTTTACTGTACTGCCCTCATGGCTTACATCCATGAACCGATAAGTACCTGGTCAATGCCCCCATGATCAACGACCATGAACCGACAATACCGCATATCTGTCAATTCCTTGTCACTATACCGCCCCCATGGTCAACGACCATGAGCCGACGAGTACATGGTCAATTCCCCCATGATCAACGACCATGAACCGACAATACCTTGGTCAATGCCCCCATGATCAACGGCCATGAACCGACAATACCGCTTAACACTACGGGGAGGTTGCGTGGACCTCCCGAGCAACCGCCGTCACTCATCCCAGTTGTACAACCGTTAGCGAACCCAAAGGTTCTTACTAATGGGTAGAACCCATATCTGACATCTTGTACAAGTAATATCTGTCCCAAGGACCTTTATAGCTGGTACACATTCCCGTAGGAACTGTTCACTTTACTGTTCATAAAACTTTCTGTAAATCTTGTTCATAACTTTCACATATAATATGCCTTTGTTTTTGTATATAAAATATAGTAAACGTTTGCCATAAAATATAGTTATGCTTTACTAAACATAGCTTAACACATATATCATGCCTTTGTTTATGTATATGAAAATATAGTAAACGCTTGCCAAAATATATATCTTGCTTTACTTGAACATACTAACACGTATATTATGCCTTTGTTTATGTATATGAAGATATAGTAAACGCTTGCCAAAATATATATCTTACTTTACTTGAACATACTAACACATATATTATGTCTTTGTTTATGTATATGAAAATATAGTAAACGCTTGCCAAAATATATATCTTGCTTAAAATGTACATTTGCCTCTTTTAAACTTTACACTAAACATAGTTTTTCACTTTGTTTATTAATATAAAATATGTAATAAACACTTTACACTAAGTATGCACACCACCCCTAAAGCAGGCAAAAAGGGGATTAGAACTCACCTGGTATCTTAGCTGCAATGGTCTACTAGATCTCACGCAATCTGAACAATCATAACAATTGACACGTATCAGACTTAACTCGACGCTAAATGGTTTCACCATTTCTGGCTAGGCGAACATACTGACTTCACTAACCAGCTATATATACCCATAGATCTTATGCCTGCACACTTAGCAAGTGCGCAGGGCCTTGTTCTTGCGTACTTGATAAGTACGTAGGTCTTGCTTCTTGCATACTTGATAAGTACGCAGGCTTTACTTCTTGTGTACTTGATAAGTACGCATGCGTTGTTTCTTGCGTACTTGATAAGTACGAAGCTTTACTTCCTGCGTACTTGATAAGTACGCACGACCTGCTTGCAGGCAGCCTTCTTCCCCGTAAAAACTTTGCTTGCAGATCCGAACTTTTTATGTTCAAGACTTGTGATTTCTAACCGAGAGTTTAAATCTATACTTTGTTTCCATTTTTAAATATAAAAAACCCCACCTTTACCTGATTTTTCTTCAAAACCCTACTCATAACAAAAACTCAGATCTAGGAGAATTGGTTACCTGTAAACGCTTCTTCTCCACAGTTAAACATTCCAGATACGTATGCCTACGATCCTCTGAGCTCGGATTCGAAAACCGGGACTTTCTCTCTCTAGACTCTCTCTCACTTTCTCTCTCTAGAAATCTGAAAATGGTGTTGAAAGTGAGGCTTTAGGGCTGGTCTTGAGGCTTATAAGGCCCCAATCCTTTGCCCCTTTCGGCCCATACACCCCGGCCCAAGTCCGCTTCCATTTTTCTTATTTAAGTTTTTAATTCTCGTGAATTTTTTCGCGCTCTAAAACTCGGGGTGTTACAAACAAGTTATCAATATGGTTGTAGATAAACCTAAGGTTAGAGCAGCTTCATTTGGACTTTTGACTTGCTAACCTACTATTAGTAAAAACTAATATGACATCCTAAAAGTAACTTAAACTTAACTTGACTTGTTAAGCGGGTGTTTGGAATTACTTATTTTAACCTTCTTATTGACTTTTACAAAAAGTCATAAGGAGTTTTGAAAAGTAAGTCACTTCTTACTTCTCAAAAGCTACTTTTTCCTCCTTTAAAAAGTTAAAAGTAGCAACAAAAGTCACATTACCCAAACCTCTTTTTAACTTATAAAAGTTGATAAGTTAATAACTAGTTTCAATAAGTAATCCCAAACACCCCCTAAGAGATGTGCTTGATCACCTAAGGTTAGAGATGGTCTGGAAACATGTTAGCCGTTGGTGTAAAATTCCATCAATTTATGCTTTCACTGTTAGAGATGTGTTTGATCTCCATACGACGGTTCTCATTGAGGTAGCTTACAAGGATATCTTTCAAGGCATAATCATCATTACTTACTGGTAGGGCTGTAAACAAACCGAACCGAACGAAGCCGTGTTCGTTCGTTTAGCATTTAACTTGTTCATGAACGGTTCACGAACACGAACCGAACGAAATTTAATGTTCGTGTTCGTTCATTAGGGAATTGGACTTGTTCACGAATGGTTCATGAACGAAGCCTTGTTTGACACTTTTAATGTCAACCCTAATGTCTTCCAAAATAAACATTTAATAATAATATTTTAATATAAAGTTGTATGTACATCTATCAAACTTACTTTACTTAGTTAATTGTTAGGGTAAAAAAAAACTAAAGAATATAAAAGGTTTAGATAAAATAAAATAAAAATATGCAAAAATATTTAATGAACGACATAAACAAACGAACACGAACATAAACAAACGAACACGTACGTAAACAAACATAAACGGACGAACGTAAATAAACGGACGTTCACGAACACAATTGAACGAACGAGACCTCTATTCATGTTTGTTCATTTAGTTAGTCGGACAGAATTCTTTGTTCATGTTCGTTCATTTATTAAACAAACGAACATAAACGAACTTCCCTCCGAACGATTCACGAACTGTTCGCTAAACGTCCGGTTCGTTTATAGCCCTACTTACTGGTGCATTTAGAAGGCCCGGAATGATGCTCAATTCTCAAACAAACCGGCTAAAGTGGAATGCACCATAGAGGATATAATGTCTCTGGACTTTTTGTGGCTTAAAAATAGGTCTAATCTCAAGAACCTTCTTTGGAAGGATTGGGTTAGTTTTAAACTTTTGTAACTATGTAATCATTGTTCTTTCTTGTTTTGGTTGGTTTCTCTCTGCTGCTGCGGAGTGTGCCTTTTCTGCTTAATAAAATTTGCTCTTCGAAAAAAAAAATGTCTTGTTATATAAATTAGTTTAAGTTACTATGGTTTTATTAAAATCAGGGGTGGTTAAAATTATCAATAATTATAGGTTTATCAAAATTTAGAGGTCAAAGTTCGTGGTCTACTTTCAAGTTTATGTGTTTCCCAATTTTAGGTTTATGAATTCACACTACCCAAGTTGAGAAATTAGAGCATCCGGTATATTTGTTTGGATCTTCTCAAGTGAAAATAATCACATCAACTATCACACCACAAGGGGGTGGTGTATTCATCAAGTGAAAATAATCACACTCAATCACTCAATGCCAACTCACCACCCACTCCATTTCTTTAGTTTATTCTCCCGTGATTTTTTTCACGCCAAAAAAACAAACTAAGAATCACACCACAAGGGGGTGATGTATCACTCAAGTGATAGTGCCACATTAGTGTCACCTAGGATCACATGAGAAGATGATGAAGGTATACCCCTTGCTCTTAGATTAGAGCATATAATTCAAATCATAAACACACAAAAGTGATTAGGAATTCAGACTTTTAAATCAAGACTACATACAATTGAAAAACTCAACATTACTTTTCAAGCAATTAGAACTTATGATTTAGATTTCTTGCTAATAATGGTGCATGTTAACTTTCATAACAAGTTTTGTAGCGTTACATTGGACCATCATAAGGCTAAGGCAATACTGGAAGGTTCGTTTCTCCTTATTTTATGTAGGGGTGTCAATCGTGTAGGGTTGTCGGTTGATGGGTTTCGGGTTGGCGGGTTAAACTCTTCAACCCTAACCCAACCCACATATTTATTTGTGTTGTGTCGTGTCGACCCGCTTAAAATCGGGTCGTGTTTAAGGTTGACCCGTTTGTTTTCATTTATGAATATGAGTAATACCTAGCGACTTATTAGCAATTTAAACAATTAATATCCGACTCAAATGAAACATTTTTTTTTGTAATTGGTGTCTTTTTTTATTATTTTTGTTTCTTTATCTTTCATTAACAGTGAACAAACTGGATTTAAACTTTAGCTCGAGATTAGAAGAAACGAATGGAAAGATTGGAGAATAGATAGTTAAAGCTAATAAAATAAAATTATTGTAAATGAAAAGTTGATGAAATAATTCAAAATAAAAAATTAGTTTCAGCTTTAAAAGTTAATAGTTATTGAAAAATTAAAAATCAAAATATTTAACTTTAAATATAAACATCTTTCATCTCTAAAATATAAATGCTGACTTTTTAAAAAATCTTTAAATGGGTTAACAGGTCAACCCACTTATTAAGCGGATCGTGTTCGGGTTGACCAACTTTTTAAACGGGGTGTGTTCGGGTTGACCTGTCTTTTTAATGGGTCATGTCAGCCGACCTAAAACTTGTTTTTTTTCATGTCGGGTTCGAGTCGTATCAGGAATTGTCACCCTAATTTTTATTTCATGTCAAGTTTGAGTCGTGTCAGGAATTGTCACCCTAATTTTTATATGTACGGAGGTCTTGGCATATGGAGGCAACATAATATTTCACCGAGACTTCATTTTGGTGATCTATTGTTATTATATTACTAGTAGCATGACAATTATCAATATAAGATCGAAGGGTTGGTCGGCATTGAATTTGCTTTAGATGTTAACAATTGAATGAACTATGTTTGAAAATAGGTGGAAAAAGTTGACACAAGCTTATACACGAATTGAAATAAACTTATTGTAAATCGATACTTAGGGATTGAAAGAAACTTACCGTAAATCGATAGTTCTATACTTCTATTAAGTTTAATCTTCCATCGCAAAATATGATCTGTAGAGAATTTCTGAGATAACAACGAATATTTGAGAGTTGTAAAACACTTTCAGGTCAAAATTATTTGGTGGTTCACCTGAATACTACAATCGAATAAAACTCGGATTGAGATGTCAATAATTGAATAGGTGTTTGTGTGGAAAATTTGTGAACCATAGATTTTATCAAATGGCTAAAAAAGCAGGTTTTGCAAGCATTAGGGTCAATAACTGTCTTTGGCAGTTGTACATTCAAAATTCGAACTTAAATAAATATGAGCCATTTTATCATCATTTTGATTAAATGTATTTCACATGTGAAAATCCGGAATGTCAAATTTTAATGAATTTTTAACATAGCAACAATTGTCAGGGGCTCTCTACCTCTTGGACTTTGCTTCAATGGGCGATGCCCCCTTGGAACCCTCATTGCTTAGGGGCGGTCAATTAGGTTTCTAATATCATAATAAACTCAAACAAATATGCACTCCGCACCTCCTGACTTGAATGCATATTATGATTCACTTGGTTGACAAGTCAATTCAATTACACTAAAATAACCAAAAAGATCTGTAAGTCCAAGTAGGTATCGTCACAAGTAAATCTCCAAGAGGAAATAGTTTAATGCCCTTGTCCCTAATATAAAACTCTTTTGCAAACTCATTAAGAATCAATTTAATGAAAGTGTCAAAAAGTGATTTCATGCTCTTCTTAAATCTAACTTTGTACTCATAGATTGTGATTGTATATTTAAGGTTATATAAGAAGGTGATATATAAATACCATCATATTACAAGTCTAGCTTATACTATATCACTTTAGCAGTGGCGAATCTTGAAAAAAAACGCACGGGGCCGGGATTTTTTTCCCTATCAGAGGGGGCTGAAACTTAATACCTATAAAATTTTCAGTCGAATATGTATAAATTAACACTGGTGAGCGAAAAAACAGGAGAGGCCGGGCCCCCCGGGCCCTCACTAAGCTTCCCCTGCACTTTAGTATAATATCTTATTATTCTTGATGAAAATGATTCGAATTAAAAAGAAAAGTAAAACTAATTGGGCAAGGTGATAGGTCAGACATGTTTTTCTGCCACACGGGCTTTGGTAATTCAAACCCAACTTATGCTATTTTGTCTTTTGGGTAAGACATATGGACAGTCTACTAAACATATTTTTCGGGCATCTAAATCAGACCTTTTCAACTTAGTTATATCAGTATGGAAGCCCGGTTTATTTTTCTTTGTTTTTCGTTGTAAGGGACATTTAGCTTGACAGAGAATGTTAGAGTATAAAATAAGTTTAAGGTAATTTAGTTTTTTTGTTTATTAGGGTTTTACATTTTCTAGCCTATTTATACAAGAGTCTTGTATTATTTTCTTTATGCAAAGAATACGATTTACATTTAGTGGTTTTAGGGTAACCGCTTTAAAAACCACTCTTGGAATCCCTACTAACTATTTGTTATATTTATTTCCCTATCGGTATTCACACTTCAGATCTCCAAGTTCAGAGAGAGAAACAAATAGAGAGAGAGAGAGAGGCGTGCACGAGAGGAAGAGGGGAATCAATTGACTTCCAGCAACAGCCTCGACGAACAACAGAGCTCGGAAACCCGCAAACAACAACCCTCTCTTCATCCCCTGTTCTTTAATCACAGCCACTACCTTCGGTTGCGGGCGAAGCCTAGCAACGACGCCCCTGTATTAAGTGGAAATACACATGAAGCGTATGAAGGATTCATGAGACACACACTAGTACATAAACCATATTTTGTAGCGATTTTTACCAAATCCGCATCAAAAAAACACATTTAGAAAAAAAAAACCACTTCATAAAAATAAAAAAATATATATAAAAAAAACTTGCTCAAAAGACGTTTCTTTTGAAACTGTTTAAGGAAACCGCTCCAAAAGATGGTTTTTTGAAGTTGTTTTAGGGTAATCGCTTTAAAAACCACTATTGGAACTAGGGTTGTAAACGAACCGAATCGAAACGAACGAAACCTTGTTCGTGTTCGTCTGTTAAGCATTTAACTTGTTCATGAACAGTTCACGAACACTAACCGAATGGAATTTCATGTTCGTGTTCGTTCATTAAGGAAACGTATTTGTTCACGAACGAAACCGAACGAAGGCTAGTTTGGGACTTTTGATGTCAACCCTAATGTTTTCCCTAATGTCTTCCAAAATGAACATTTAATAAAATCAATTTAATATCAAGTTTTTTGTATTGTATCGAACTTACTTTACTTAGTTAATTGTTAGGGTAAAAAATAAAATAAAAATTAAAAAATATAAAAGTTTAGATAAAATAAAATAGAAATATACAAAAAATCTTTAATTAACAACATAAACAAATGACACATGAACGAACACGAACATAAACGAACATCCACGAACGCGTTACTGAACATTCACAAACACAATTGAACGAACAAGACCTTTGTTCATGTTCGTTCATTTACTTAACCGGACATAATTCCTTGTTCATGTTCGTTCATTTATTAAACGAACGAACGTAAACAAACTTCCCGCCGAACGGTTCATCAACTGTTCGCTGAACGTTCAGTTCATTTACAACCCTAATTTGTTATATTTATTCCTCTATCGGTATTCACATAGACATTCAGATCTCCAAGTTTAGAGAGGGAAACAAATAGAGAGAGAGAGATAAGCGTGGGTGAAAGGAAGAGGGGAGCCGTCTGACTTCTGGCGATAGTGAAAGGACCCAAACCGGATACCTCACATGGTTGATACACAAAAGCATAATCATAATAAACATGTAAATCAAATGTGGGAAATCTATTACATATTTCAGAGTCAGTTAAAACTTTCAAATAACATTGTTCAACATTCATAAAACTATATAATGGAGATATCAATCCTGATCAGCAGCAACTATCCAGCCATCCAAACATGTTTATTTCCTTTATTACCTGATGAGTGCGTACTAAAATAGTCAGCTATCGTTTTTTTTTGTTTCATCTAATGAGAAGATGACCTCGTTTCTAGCTTTCCAAATGCTCTAACATGCAATTATGATTATATATGTCGTGTAGAACTTCCTTTTTTGTTTTATTCAATGAAACCGTCTTGTGAAGCTCAATCAAGTCTTTTGTAGATAAGGCAAATATTTGTTGATATTTACAACAAGTACTAACGCGTTGCCAAACCACCGTGGCAATCAAATATGAGGAGAATAAATTATCCGAGGTTTCTGAAACCTTGTCATAGAGAGGACAATCTTGGGAGGGGACCGAAACGTTTCTCTTGCTTAGCTCAACCAAGATTTGGAGCCTATCCATCTCTTTCGGCCATATGAAGATATTGGACTTAATAGGGATCCATTTGCACCATTTTAGAGAGGTTGTCAACTTGCATTTGCCTCGGTCGAAGTTAGTTGCTTCAACGATTTAGTCAAGAATTCTCTTGACATGTCACCCAACCATAGCCATCTGTCTTTCTCTATCGTTGGCTGGTCTTGCTATTGTTGATGTCGGTTATTACTCATGGCAGTTAAGTTACAACTGATGGTTCAAATTTTGGTTACTATTGATGACAATTTGTGTTAATGGCTCGCTTGTTGCTTATGATAACATCAGTTGAAATAGAAGATCAAGCCGTTTTAATCAGTAACTAATCATTAAACAGTTAAATTGTTATTAAATATGTTTAATACAATTTAATTCCTATGCTAAATATAGTTAATTGAGTTGGATGTTTTTCTTTTAATATGAGTATAAAACCAAGGGAGAGACGTGAAGAAAAAGACTAAGAAACCATACATGCTCGAAACCACTCATACAATACGAAAAACACACCAAAAATTTCAATAACTACAACATACTCATTTTAGGTGAACTCCAGGCTCGGTGATCATCTATCTCTGACAGTACAACAAACATCTACTATTATATCATAGAAGACAAATGCATTCTTAAGGAGACAAAAAAATTATTTTAAGGCAACCATGTCAAACACATGGCAAACAACTTTGCTTTTATCACTTATTCATATTTGATTTATTTCAGTTACAACATATATTGTAAGTTCATTTTTTTATTGTATTTTGTTTCCAATTATGAACAATACCCTCCACAAATTTCGCATGAAATTTCACTAGCAGATTACCAACCATTGGTATATATCTTCATCGAAGGACAAGCGACATATCATATCGTCAATGAAAGTCCGATTTGTAGCGTTTAAAAAAGAGTGTACATGTTCATTTCATCTTTAGTAGTCTAAATTTGGATTAAATCTCAATTAAGCATCGGTTGTGGTTGGATTACAAACCTAGGTAGTGAACCCAAAGACATATGTTTAAAGGATATATATATATTTTATTATGATGTGTCATTGACTTTTCAATAATTCCCATGGTGGATATGATTCTAGTTAAGAAGTGCATGATGTGAGGTACTTTGACACTTAGAACACTATTTCATATACATCTTTTATGTGCCACACAACCCATCTTTAAGTGTCACATTATAGGGCTTTCTCAACCATTATAACTAGTTTTTCTTTTTCCTCCTACTCCCATATGAAACTAATATTCCTATGCTATAGTAGCAAGTTAACAATCTATATTTCTCACTTTGTTCTTATTACCCTAGTAAAGTACAAAACATAAAAATCTTTATTAACAACACCAAGAAACTAAACAACCATAACTTTTATTGGATACATGACCAAGCAAAGGAAGTACAAATTAAATTTGAATTTGAATTTTATAAAGTTTGTATCTTTTTTAATTCAAATGAAAAGAAGGTACAAATTAACCCATCCCCGAACAAAGATGCAATGGGAAATAAATTTCCCTCAAGTCAATCCATGAAGAAACCCTCTTAATTGTTACTTTGCCCGAAATAACCCCAACTAGCAATAAATCCTCCACCACCACTTTTGCACTCAAACCCTACATTTCTGATTTGACTTTCAAATCCCCCCCTATTTATTCTTTGCCACCAACAGCCTGCTTTTTTTCCCTTAGAATATGTGCAACTCAATGTAAACAAACAATATATAGCTCATTTTCTATCTCTTCTTCTCTCTCTCGCACATTAAATCTCTCTCTCTCCAACCACAAAACATAAAAGAAAAAATAAACCTTTTACAAAGCAAAGGAGGCAAACCCTTATCTTCTTTGATAAAGATTCTAGTAAGAGTCCAAACACTTGTTGTTCTCTTTGTTTTCCTTTCTATTGCAAACCCTTTTTGTATTATGAGATATGAATGATCTTCATGTTCAAGAAGCAACTATTTAAAAAAAAAAAAATTACATATAATATAGTATAGTGTGTTAGATAAAAAAGAAGCATGAAGTTTGTCTTGGGATGCTACTTGATCCTAGAAATTTGTTTTAATTACATGATCTTATGGGATCACAGATTCTTGTTTTAGGGTTACTAAGCTTGTGTTTTCCATTGACTAATTATATATATAAATATAAACATGTATGTATGGGTCTAGGGATGCTAATTGATCTATAATTTAATCCTAGAAATTTGTTTTACAATATGTTGTTATGAGATCACAGGTGATTCTTGTTTTAGGGTTACTTGTATATATATTCTTTTTTTTTTTGAAAGGCAGAATTGGATTAAAAAGCTTGCAAAAACAAGCCAAAAACAATACAGATACAGAAAATTAAATAAAATTATTTTAGGGTTACTTGTATATATATATATATGTATATTGTAGAAATTTATTTATTATCTATAAATTAAATAAATTTATATATATATTTTTAATTGAAACTGAACTGAATGCAGGGTTAGGTGAGGAGTCTATGGCTATAAGAAGAGATGTTTAGTTTGGCTAGACCTTTCATTCTTGTTCACTAAACCTAAAAAGCAGAAAGAACAAAGAAAGCAAAGCAAAAGATGACCTTTCTGTCTCTGACTTGTTACAAATTCATCATCATCATCATCATAAATCATTCATAAAATCATACAACAGTAGTAGTAATTTCACATGGCTTCATCAAATAGGCATTGGCCTAGCATGTTCAAATCCAAGCCCACCTGCAACACTCGTCACCACCACCAATGCCACTCTAATGACTCCAACAATCTCCTTTCTTCTGCTTCCCCCTGCCACAGATCTCCTTACACCTCTGGTAATTATAACTCACTTAACCCTATTATTTTCTTCTGTGTCATTCACTCAATAAATAACAATTTCAGTCACAAAATCACAAATTTCTTTTAGTTCCAGAGTTATCATAAACTTCTTTTTTTCTTAAAAAAAAACTCAATTTTTATACATAAAAAGTTAACAAATTCCAGTGTTCACTCCTGATGATTTTGTATCAGAGCGGAACCAGAGAGGGTTAAAAAAGTTCATTTGACCCTACAATCATCGGAATTTCTTAAAAAAACTCAATTTTTAAGCTTCTCTTCTATACCCATTAGTTGTATGTTTTTCTTAAAAAAACATATTTTTATACATAGAATTTTTAAGCTTCTCTTCTATACCCATTAGTTGTATGTTTTTCTTAAAAAAAACTTAATTTTTATACATAAAATTTTTAAGCGTCTCTTCTATACCCATTAGTTGTATGTATAAAAAAAACTTATTTTTTATACATAATTAAAGTTTTCAAGCGTCTCTTTTATACCCATTAGTTGTATGTTTTTCTTAAAAAAAAACACAATTTTTATACATAAAAAGTTAACAAATTCCAGTGTTTCGTCCTGAGTTTGTATCAGGACTGAACAAAGGAGGAGGGTCAAAAAAGTTCATTGACCCTACGGTCATCAGAATTTGTCTGATTTTATAATAAAGTTTGAGTTTTTATTATGAATGACATGAGCTTGATCTCCGAGTTACTGTCGAAGAAGAAAACTTTATGATGACCCTTTTTCTTCATGTGCCATGTTTCTCTTTGGTTAGACATGCAACCATGAAAAGAAACTAAGGTTTAAAAATTGCAGGATGTGAAGAAAGAAGCCCGGAACCGAAGCCGAGATGGAACCCGAAACCCGAACAAATCCGGATCCTTGAATCCATTTTCAACTCCGGAATGGTGAATCCTCCAAGAGAGGAAATCAGGAAGATCCGAGCCCAACTCCAAGAATATGGACAAGTTGGTGATGCCAATGTTTTCTACTGGTTCCAAAACAGAAAATCAAGAAGCAAACATAAAACTCGCCACCTCCAAAAACCCCAAAACCACCTGTCTCCGGCCACCACCAAGGTGACAACAACCACCTCATCATCTTCCTCATCTGAAAAGTCATACTCTAAGTCCATAGACTTCCTCTTGAACTCCCCAACTGCTTCAGTAAACCAACACTTTGGTGGTGGTTATCACCATCTTACTGAATTCTCTCAAGAACCCTTCTTTTTCCCCACAGTTCAACAACCAACACCACCGCCACCTCCACCGCCAGTAACAGCCACAACTGCTAGTTTCACAGAAGGGTTTTGTTTCTTGGAGTTTGGAAATGTTAGTCAAGAACATAATCATGGAAATCTTGATGAGACAGTTGGGAGGGGATCTGGAATGTTGCTAACTGATTTGATGATGATGAATCAAGAAAATGCAATCAAGAAGATGAATAATAATAATAATAATATTAATGATAGCAAAGATGTTGAAGAGAAAGCTATGAAAGTTCCTACTTCCATTGTTCCTCCTAATTCTACAACAACCACAGTTCCATCCACTATAACTAATATTCAAGGTATCTTTTTTCTTTATTTATGCTTATGATTTATTAAAATTATATTATTTTACATGTAAAGTTCATATTTATTAAAAGAAGTTGTCTTATTCTTTAATTTCTCAGAAAATAATAAGCTCTATTTTTTGGCTTTTCAATAAACATAAGAAATTGCTGTTATTATTATTACCACAGTATAAAACTATGAAACCATTATATAGTAAACTTCTACATTGAAAACTTGAAGGTTCATTTAAAAATGAGAAGAATCT
Source organism: Smallanthus sonchifolius (assembly GCA_023525975.1). Classification (NCBI taxonomy): domain Eukaryota; kingdom Viridiplantae; phylum Streptophyta; class Magnoliopsida; order Asterales; family Asteraceae; genus Smallanthus; species Smallanthus sonchifolius. The sequence goes on along the minus strand of CM042046.1, from coordinate 44,366,992 downwards.
TTATTGTAAGTAAACCCTAAATTTTTGAACTTTAATTCTAAAATTCAATCTTGGAAGCTGTTCCCAGTTGCATATTTATGACACTTTGTGATTTGTTTAATCCAGTTTTCTGAGTGCTGGTCGATAAGAATTTTTGCACTTATTATGTGAGAATTTCAAGTACATATATAATTATATGTAGGAGAATTTCAAGTACATTTGTAACTATATGTACAAATATTAGATTTCATATGCAGTTTTAGCATTTTGAAATACTTACATATAATGATCATCAATGATGATGTTGCGTTTGAGATATTACAATAAATCCTAACTAATATATTTTATTAATACAGGTGTGGTTGAATCAATGCCTAGGAAGTCAACTGTGTTCATCAATGATGTAGCGTTTGAGGTAGCAGTCGGTCCTTTTAACGTTAGGGAGGCATTCGGTGATGATGCTGTGCTGATCCACTCTTACGGACAGCCCGTGGTGACCAATGAATGGGGGGTAACTCTCCAGTCTCTCCAGCATGGTGCATTGTATTATCTTGTGAGCTCGTTCTCGTATGGACAATCGAGCACCATCGACTAGGTACATACTTATCTTCCACTTTTGTCACATAAAACCCTAGTTTAAATTGGAACCAACGTCTAATTCTTGTATTAGCCGAAAAATCTAACTAATTTTCCACTAAACTAACTCTTAATCAGGGCTAAATCTTGTGTTTTTTTGTGTATTTTCTACTTAATAATATGTAGACATAACTTTATCAGGAAAATGTTGAGACAATTAATAAAGTTTATGCAATGTTACTATATAATACTATTTTGGGTTAATGCAGATTTAGAAGCAAAAGAGATTGTGAAATAGTTATTTTGGAGACATGTAGAAGCAGAAGAGATGGTGAAATTATAGAATTATCATTCTTCCTCTAGTCTTTTTAAAAAGTAGTTGTACTTGCACTTCCATCTTGAATCTAAAATATATGTAAGGAGTTGTAATGTATCACTAATGCATGTCAAAACTATGTTTAGTTTGTGCTTTAAGCAACATATATGTTGGTATTATTATGTTATAGATATGGGCAACTTCTCATTTTGTTATATATATTAAAGTAATTTAATTTCTCTTTTACTAATAATTAATAATCAATACAATATTTTCCTAAAATTGTGGAAATATTCTTGGTGCATGTTATGTATGTATATATATATATGCATAATGGAAGATAGACAAAAGTAACTTGTTGATGCATATGTTCATGTAAAGATACATCTCCTTTTTATCCGTCCTTTAATTTTAGGGTTTTTGCTTCTTCTTGTTCCAGGCGTATGTGAAAGGATATGTGTTGCCAATTTCTTGTTTGTCTTTATCAAAGTGAAAAGCATAGTTCTTTTTGATATTCTTACTAGATCCTATGAGAATATTTCAGTAAAGTCTTTTCGTTGAGCTTGAATAGTCATTCTGTTTTGTCACACGATATGCAAATTGTGGCCGGTATGAAACTTGTATTCAAATTTTAAAAAAGAAATAAACTACCGTATAGTAGTGTATAGTACTGAGATATTTGAAGTGAAACTTATGAACTTAATTAGGGTGATGTTATTTGAAAAACCTCGAAAAGTAGTTGAACAACCCCTATACGTGTCGTATAGCCCAATACATAGGGTTTCATCAGCATTAAATGCACACCTTATACGACCCCGTATAGCTCTATATGGGCAGTATAGCTACGATGTACGAGGTACTAACCTATGATTGACTGATAATTAATGAACCCTACACGGCCTGTATAGCTCTATACGGCCCGTATAGAGCTCCCAGGATGTCCAAATAAAATCAAGGGATGTTCAAATAGCCACTCCCTTTAATTAAGGATACAAATTGGTTTCATAATCAATAGTGCAAAACCGAGCCAAGTAAAATACCAGTTGTGGGTTCATGGGATTGTGTGTACTGGTAAATAGGTAGGGGTTAAAATAGTTATTTCACCCAACCAAAGGTTGTGGGTTCGAGTCTTGGGGGTGACGGATCCAAAATCATCTAGGTGTTACCCAATTTATTCTAGATAATGTAGATATTACTGAAAAAAAAAAGTAGAAGTACGGTTAGTTAGTTTTGGTGAAAATTAATTGTTTCTAGCTTCGGTCTAGCTGCCTAATTTTGTTATAAAGTTTGTTGCAGTTCAAAAAGATATATTAGATTTGGTCAAAATGGATTGCTTATGTATTTTTAAATTTCATAATCAAATTTTAGTTATAAATCCCTGCCCTTCTTGTATTAACATTAACAAATAGGAGATATGGGAGTGCACGAGGATGATCAGGAAACTCTAAGTTAGCGTTTGGTGTGCAGGAATGAGAGGTAGAATGAAATGGACGATTACGTGGGAATGAAAAAAATGGTGTTTGGTTGGACGATGGAATGGAATCACCCATTCCATAAGTAATGTCATTCCCTCTAAATCTCTCAAATTAATTTCATCCACCCCCCCCTTTTTTTTCATTACATCCCCTCTTTCACACTTCATCACCACCACACCCTCCTACCACCACCACCAACCACCACCCTCCACCACCTCCCACCATCGCCTCCACCACCAACCACTACCCACCACCATCGTCGCCTCCACCACCCACCGCCATCTCTCGCCGCCGCCACCACCGCCACCCACAACCACACCACCGCCACCCACCCCCACCTCCCACCGCCGCCACCGTCACCACCACCCACCGCCACCTCCTACCACCACCACCACCGTCTCCTCCACCGCCACCACCACCTCCTCCTACCACCGCCACCCCCACCCACAACCACCCACCACCACGGGTGTCACTCACCACCGATTTTAATCTTTCGTCTTTTCTAGCCTACCAAACAACATAAAGTAATGATTTATTTCATTTCCTCATGGTAACCAAACAGGACAATGGAATGGAATTATCCATTTCATTCCTTTGTCCATTCTATTACCTCATCAATTTCATTCACTCGTTCATTCCATTACCCCATACCAAACAGACACTAAGGGTGAGGATTGATTTCATTTATCATTATATATCATAACTTAACATGATACGCAAATATACAAGAGTTTGTTTGTTTAACACATTCTTCGAATGTTGAAGCGTAGTTAATCATTTATGTAACTGTAACATCCAAGTGTAATTCATGTACGGCCCATAGTTACAAAATTGATGATAAGCTAGGTAAATTCGTACATATATATAAAAACATTCAAAGCCAACTGTAACATCTTGAAAATAACAACGAAATAACAAGAGTTTCTAAAGAAATAAAACGAATAAAAAGTGGTGGGCTTGTTGGGCTCGAGGAATAGCGGTCAAGGTCTGAGTCTGATATGTTAAAGAAATAGGGCAAATATTTTAAATGAAGTTTATACATATCTAATATGTTAAAGAGGAAGAATCGACAGTTACGAAGTATGAGAAGTAGCGGTCAAGGTCTGAGTCTGATCCTATTACAACCGTTATGGCGGTTTACAGACATATGAGTCGTAGGGCCATAAGCACAACATGGGCAGTGCCTTACTGGTATGTCAATGGCCCACGGGTTCTAAGGGTTACTAAGGGTTGTACAACTAGGACTAAAGTAAATACGGTTACTAAAGGTTAACATGACATGACCCACGAGTTAAATTATGATTCGACTACATTATGGCCAGTGTGATATAGTTGTTGATGAAAATTATCGGTTTATGGATGTATGAGCCATATGGGAGTTAATTGGAACGGAACGTATTGTATTGTCAGTTTATGGACGTATGAGCCATAGGGGCGATATAATACTAAATGACGGAATGGACGGTAACACGAGTTTAAATAAATATGTGTGACTTAAATGAATGTTTCATTAGACGGTGTTTTGACGATGGTTGAATGATGAATGATAAGCCCTGTTTTTTTTTTCTTATACATGATTTAAATCCTAAAGACTGATTGAATGATAAAACCATTTTCTGAATGAATGAAAGACTTGAACTCATCGACGTTAGCTAGCTTTTAGTATGAATGTCAGGTTAAGGTTAGGTGAATGAGGAAATCAAGAACTGATACAAAAACATCATAAAAAAACATCCAATGGAGTCTGATGGGTCTTATGAAATTGACAATGTTGATCTTAGTAAGATCACGTGGTAAGTTATATGGATTTGATTTTTGAAAGATCTAATTTTTTGTGTCCTTTTGTGTAGAAGTTTTATTTCAATTAAATATGAAGGTCTGATACACTACATTTTTTGTGTTATACCTATTGCTAGATGTTAATTTGTAATTTTTAATTTATTTATCTATTTAGTTTTATTGAGTTCACAATAGAAAAAAAGATATAGTGCACACTGGTCGCATTGCACCATTCGGCCCATATGTACTCAACCGTATTGTATCATACTATCCGTAACGGACCATGATTTGACTGGTTTGAATGTGTATAAAGAAAGCCAATGTTTAATAAAATAAAATTATCACTTAAGGATTAAAATTATTGGATGAGGGACTTGAGATATAAAAGCTTGTGTATCACATCATCTCACGTTGCCGTGAGAGTAAGATCGTACCATCTTCATAAAGAGAAACAACTTTCACTGTTTCACGTATTTCGGCACCCTATTTTTGCTTTCCTTTAGGATAACCCTTGCTTTAAAGATCTCATATGCAAATCCATCCAAAAAATGTGTTTCATTTGTCTATATTCATATACTAGCTTAAATCCCGTGTATTACTCACGGGTGAAAAATATAAATACATAAAATTATTAAATCTTTATGTATATATTTTACATGTGTAAAAATGTATTATATATATTACGGATAAAAAATAAAATTCAAAACATGTAAAAATTAATATATAATTGGGTTTCAAAAATACGCTAATTACTATTCATTTATGATTTGATTGAAAATAAAGTTACATAATTAGATTTCTTATAATAAGAGATAATTTAAAATAAATATGTTTTATTAGTATAGTTAGTATTTTCTTCAAAAATATATTATTATTAAAAGATGAAAGTGTATTTAATAAAAGAGAGATGCGAGAAAAAAATGATGAGAATGAATATGGAGGCGACATGTGGCATGAAAAAACTTTTATTTATTATATAGTATAGATAATTTATACTAGGTTAAAATCTCGTGTATTATACAAGTTAAATAAATTACCATATTATGTACTTAATTAGTAGTAAAAAAATTATATTTTTAAAAACCCGTGCAATACACGGGGTTGAATAAATCAGTGTATTACATTGGTTGATTAAAATATAATGTAATTTGTTAACACATACTCGTCAAAATATGTCTTTAAAACTGTAATTGGTCGTGACAGTTATAAACTCTGTTAATTCATATTAAATTCATTTGATTGATGATACAATAACTATTTTTAATGAAATAATAAATATTTGTAATTAGATTTATATTAAACATTTAAAAATAAATTCTTTTAAAATCATTATTTAATAGGAGAGAGAGAAAGAAAAAAATGATAAAAATTAACCATAAAGTGACACGTGACGTGTCCATATGATTTTTATTTGTTAATACAAAGATTACTATTTAATAGGAGAGAGAAGCAGAATAATTATTAATTAATATGAGAGAGATACGAGAAAATAAGAGTGAAGAGTAATCAGAGAGTGACACGTGGCACAAAAGATTTTTATTTATTACGTTAGTAAGATAAGATAATGTTTCAAATATAAAAAAAATGATAGTTATTATAAAAATTAAAATCAAATTAACGAGACTAATACGTAAAGTTTCAATCCGTATATCTGTCATAGACTCAAATTACTAAATAGATTAAGGAGAAGTGCCCAGGAATAGTAATACATCCACACAAATTCTTCCAGCTCATGCTTAATTTTTTTATTATTTTCATTTTCACCCTTGTATTATATATAATATACGTTTTAAACGCGTTTAGTTTTCTATTAATTTCGTTTTTCCTTAATAACTTTCGTTCTTTAACTTTTTTTAAAGAACGGAGTGCGATGTTGTTTTTAGTTTATTTTTGTCAACGTTCCGATATAATTTTTTTTTTTAAATTGAGTTTTATTCAAAATCAAGTTTTTTTGTATCGTACCCTATATCGAGTGTCGTTACCGTTATGACACCATGATAAACTGAACCTATTATGAGCGAACATCATTTTCGTTATTGGTATTATCGGAACCGGTCTCGGTATTTGTTTTTATGGTTTTCGACGACCTGAACCGGTAACATTTTTTTTAATTTTTTTTCCTTTTTATTATTTAGTTTTATGTTTCTTTTTTATTAACATTGTTTTTTCGTTGCACGTACGTTTTTATTTTTATTGATGCACAACCCGCTGCCCGCCGCGAAGCGCGATAAAACTAACTAGTTTACATAATTTAGTGATTACGTGTTATTTGGATGTATAATAATCCTAACCAAAATTATTTTTTTAATTTAATAATATTATTTATAATTATCTACATAAAGAATTTAATTAATTTTGTTTTAGTTATAATTGGTTTATCAAGTTTATTGTTTAAATAAGCGAGAAGATTTGTCAATTGTTATTTTAATTAGTAAATAAATAATAGTAACTTTAGCCTATTTAAGAAGAAAAGAATAAGATTGAAGCTCAAGAAAAATAGTTTATATATTTAATGAGACGTTATCTATACACGTATTTTGAAAAAAAAAATTTAAGTTTAAGTTATGTGTAATGAGTATATGATAGCGATGAAAAAGTGTTGCCATATAGGCGATGTTGTGATTATTGTAATGGTGTTTGTGTGAATATGAGGTTTAATTTAAAAAATGAAGATAAGATGTAATATTATGGTTGGTGGGAAAATAAAAATAAAAAAAAACAAACTTTGCATCAACGCACATTATCACCGCCAAGAATTGGACCATCACGTCCCTTATCGGTGCTCTGGCGTTATAGGGGTACCACATGGACTCCCACACGCCCCATTACACTAGGGGTATTCATCGGGTCGGGTTGCAGATGTTTCGGGTTATTCGGATTGGGATTACAAAATATAGAGCTACGGATCAGCCATGTAATTTCCCAAAGTTAAAGGCCAAAGTGTAATCAGGACATACTACAGGAGCCACCCGTGTAACTAATACTCACTACCCACATTAGAATGCATAATGGGTATAGCCATGACATGTATGCAAAGTAAATTGATAATTACAACCTAAAGGACTTGCAACGATGCATGATACGTCATTTATTCGTCGGTGAATATATCAGTCGTCAATAACCCGTTGTTGAAATTCCATGGGAAATCTAGGCATGTAACGGATATTACCGAGAATTATCAAATATTGCTTAACCGGTGAATCACCAGTGAGTATTACTTGTTGGATCACCAAAGGTTGCTTCACTAATAGATCACCGATGGGACATTCACCAACGAAGCACTGATGACTATTACTAATGGATCAACAAATTACCACATAACCGATGGATCAACGACAAAATCTTCACCGACGGTTGTTTCATCAACATATCATCAATGGCGTGTCACCGACAAATACTTAATAGACTTGAAGGAAATCTTATCTGCATATCTCCGTTTGCAATCCATCGGCAATCACCGACAAAATTCGAACGAGGTTTTAAAACTCTATATTTTATTTTATTTTTTCATGAACAGTTAAATGTCTGTTAGAGATCCCTCAGTGACCTCCGATAGATCACCGGCGGTAACTATCAATGAGCTTTAAAATTTAAAATTTTAGAATTAATTACATGGATGGCCCTTGTGGTTTACTCAGATTTCACTTTTGACTCCTGGGAATGCTAAATTACAAGTTTGGACCAATAGTTTGCACACTTATTTCACTTTTGGCCCCTGAGTTAGATAGAGGTTAACTTTTATGTTAATTTTGTAAAAAATGACCAAAACACCCTTCCCCGCTATCAGATTCAAGATTTCTAATTTTGACTCCTAAAAAGTTAACCGGTCTCAAATCTATCTCAATCCCTACAAATCTAGAGTTTAAATCCCTGTAAAAAATGACCTGATGATCCCGATGGTCAGCAACCCCCATCTCCGGTTCATCCCTTAAATGATCTGATGATCCCGATGGTCGGAGTTGCAGCAAAGACAAAGGCCAGAAAATAAGAGGAGATGGTCGGAGTTGCAGCGACGATGGCCGGAGTTGCAGCGATGGTGGCACGCTGTAGAAGGAACACCTTTCCTACGTCGTCGCCTGTTGTAGATGGAACACCCCTTAAATGATATGATGATCCATCCCATGCCGTCGCTTGAACACCCCTCCTACGCCATCGCACCACCGGAAAAATCGCAACAAGACGCAATCAGAAGATAACCAAGAAATCAAAATCCCTAATTGCTTCATCCATACCTTTCCGACTTGATTTCTTAAATTCCACAGAAAAAAGGTAACCCTATTCCTGTTACAGGGCGGAGATGGCGGTGGAAGGCGATGGATGTGAGGTGTGGTACGATGGTCGGAGACGACGGTGGAGGTGGAGGAGGTGTGAGAGGGTGGAGATGATGGTTGGAGGTTGAGAAGGTGTGAATGGTTAAAATCTTGAGTCTGATATTAGGGAAGGAGGTTCGGGGGGGGGGGGGGTTGACACTTTTGTTCAAATGGGTGTTCTAGTCATTTCACATGTACTTAACTGAAAAACTTAACCTCCGTCCAACTCAGGGGCCAAAAATGAAATAAGTGTGCAAACTATTGGTCCAAACTTGTAATTTAGCATTCCCAGGGACTAAAAGTGAAATATGAGTAAACCACAGGGGCCATCCGTGTAATTAATTCAAAATTTTATTTTATTTGTAAAGGCGTTTGTCAAGAATTTAACAGTGACTTTCGATAGACCCCTCGTGGATATTTTAAAACTTAAATCTATTAACAATATGATAATATGTCGATGATCACCAACGGATCACTCACGAACTTAAAAAATAGTTTTCTTTTTCTTCTTTTGATTTTGTTTGATCCATCGGTGATCATCAAGATGCATGTTTCATGAGTGGACATTTCGTTAGTAAAGTCTGTTTTTTAAGTGTGGATGTATATTCTTTTATATCATAAGTGTTTATTATTGCTCTACTCTTATGATTATGATTGTATGAACACTCTCGATAGACTATCTTTTTATAAAGGTTCACCAACAACGATGTGAAACCTTTCTTCTTGCAATAATTCTCTTATGCTAATAAGAAGGCATATGAAAATTATAAATCCATTGATCGATACAATAGATACCAAAATATATACATGTACTAAAATGAAATAATAATACAGACCAAATTCTATAAAGATATATGTTCACATAATCTTATAATTGTTATTTCGGCGTGTAGTGATTAAATTATTTTAAAAACTAGGTCGTTCCAAATGTTAAAAAAATCACCCTTCAGGTTCATCTAAACAGTTACAAAAGCATTAAAAGGCTTCAGACCACATCACAAGATGCTTTCAATATAAAACTTTATATATATATATAATTTATATTTAAAAATTAACTTTTTCTGCCTCATAAAATAATTTATAAAAAGTTTAGGGTTTAAAAAACAGTAGCAAATATAGTGGGTTTTAAAAGACCCTGTCGCATATTGTTGGCCATCTTTCTCTCTTGTTTTTTTTTTATTTTAAAACAATAATAAAATTCAATTCCATTTTGCATTTAACAAAAAAAAAATCATACATTTTCTCTTTAGTTCTAATCTTTTAAACTTATGCTTATATATAAATTCATTTACATTCCATCATTTTGAGTTATTAGCTCTTTAATCATTAATTACTAGATCCCAATATATCTAACCATCAAAATCATACTTAATCATAGCTTTAAAGATTATGATGCTTTAAGAGTTATCTTCTTTCACTTTTTATAGACTAACTTATTATTATTTTTTTGGAACGGAAGATGAGTGGATTTTGTAACCACTCGATCCATAAAATTTTACATTTACGATCCCTATTTGAGAACAACAAGAACGACATACTAACCATAACATCAAATAACATATCTTTATTAGATCTGTTCTCTTAAGAAAATAGCTCTTCGTTCCGAAAGCTCCAAATGGCCCACCAAATGGACTAGACAATAGCATCCAAAAGCTGCTTCTTGCATTTCATCATCCGGGATGAATCTTGTCACGTAATAACTGATCTTGGCGTGAACAAAGAATGAAGATCAATTTGCAACCAATTTGAAACGGAAACCCACAATCTTCAAGCAATGTCACACTCCCCAAAAAGAGGATCCACCGTCTCTATGTGATTCGAACATAACGGACACAAAGAAGAAGAAATATCAATCCGTCTATTAACCAAGTTTTCTCTAGTGGGAAGCCGATTCATGAGTAATCTCCAAACTAAAATGATCATTTTTTTAATAAATCTATTCCGTCTAGTAACAATGACAATATTTTTTACATTGTCCATTGACCACTCCCCCATAATCAAGACATCATCCGCGTATAATAAGTAAGAACGCTCTATATTAACTTTTCCAATTCTAGCTCCTCTAAAGAAATCCGCTTCTATTAATATTTTAATCACCAATCATCAGTTATAAAAAATAAATAAATAACCACCATGCTTAAATGATAATACTTTAAATATCAAAAAAATCTTTATTTATCTTTTTTCTTACAAAATGAATTGTTAAAACCTTGCACTTCAAAGACTAAACAAATTGTTCAAAGCTTCTAAATTTTACTTATACTATTCGTGCTTCCAATAGTTTATTTTAATTTTTTTATTGATATCATACACTTTTATAAACGTAAATCTAGCTTTATTTATTTTATATAATTAAATATGTATGTTTTATTATTAATTGTTTGATTTACATGATTTTTAAAAAAATAAACTGAAAAGAAAGATGTGTGTAGTTAAGTTAGGTGATGACAGTTTTTACGTGCACACTGGTGGGAACAGTTTTTGATGGATTTGTTTTGAGTGATTTTGATGTGTTAAGAAGACATCTCATGAACCATCACTTTGGTAATCATTATGTGTCATCGCTGTCAAGTAACATCCATATGGCCTATGTTATGTTATCCTCACCCTCTCCTATTTATATTTATATTAAAATTAACTTTTATTATATATAGACAGAGATTAAAAATAAGTCATTGAATTTATATAAATTAAATTAACAAGTAACATATTATTAGTGCATTAGTGACAAAATGTTAAAATTTTTAAGACTCGGTGTAAAGGACTTATACGTTGGTATTCACCTCGTGAAAAATATTCACGTCGAAAAGCTCATAAAAATAAGCACGTCGAAACGGAAAATCCGGAATTTTAAAAAAGCCATATTTTAAAGATTGTAACAGTAAAACAAAAAACAATAAAAAACGAAACCTTGAAGCGGCTTTGATGACTTGTACACTATCACGAAAACTTGGTTTGAAATGAAATTTATATCAGAATGTATATAAAAATTAGCATATTGCGATTATGCATTCAAAAATTTAAAATATCGTATTTTAAAAGTTATAGGAAAAAAAAATATGCTCAAAATTAATTGTAAACATTAAATAATAAAAAAACCAAAATGCACGCTATGAGTGTGAAGAGCCGACTCACAAACCACCACGCCAGCCCCAATTTGTGTCTAAAACCTGTTTCAATACACACATATATACAACAAAATGATTAAAAAACAATTAAAAGTACGTAAAAACAAATGTATAAAGTTGCAGCAGCAACTTGGTTTTTAATATCAAAACATTGATAGAAGAATAAGCTCGCTAAGATATATTCGGAAATCAATCAAGAAAAAACTATGTCCGAACAATGATAGTATTTTTGTTATTTATAAAAAAACATAAAAAAATATCATATTTGACCCTGCTTGGTTTTAAATAAAATTTATATGTAATTACACATAAAACAGTCTCGTATAACCAAAAAAATAAAATTGCACTAATATGTCTTCAATCCCACGTTAATCCCGATGTCTTATAATCAAGACATCCTAAACGGAGACACGTTTATACATAATAGTACTACCACGGTGCTTCTACCCCATGGATCATGTTCACGATCTAAAACTAATGTAGGGCTTAATTAATCGTTACGGTCATCTAAAACATTGTGCATCGAACCACAGTCCTCCTGATATGCTCATATGTGCATAGCCTATATGTTATAAACATCTTTGCATGACCCGAGAGTCCTACACCTCATTGCATGACCTATCGCTCTACGCATCAGTGCACATCCTACCATATGCACATTAGTGCACAGTATATTGCTTTAGCGCGATGAGGGCATTTCCTACATGCCCATGTCGATCACTAGGTTGTCTCACGTGACTAGGAACTTGACTACCACTATAAAACAAAAAGTGGCTATTAGAAACTAAACTGTTAGGTATCAATATATCAGTCTTGGATACATAATATCCGGGACTGATTTATCGATTGTCGATAATAACGGGGACTAATTTTTATGCGATTTATTTTAGTGACTGGTAATTAGTCGCTAATATTTTCCCACCTTATTAGAGACTGAATTTCAGTCACAAATATGTTTGGCTAATATAAGGTTTCTAAATGAGCTTTTTTCGTGATTGAATTTTAGTCCCAAATACGTTCCCTCTGTGATGAGAAATGACGTATATGTATTGGCGACTAGTACTCAGTCTCTAATATGGAGGGAACATATTAGAGATTGAAAATCAGTTCTTAATATTCCAAACAATGGATCGAATTAGGGACTGATATTTAGTCTTGAACGCCTTTTATATATGAAAGGATTAATGTCACACCCCAACCGACGGCGAAAACGTCGGGGCGGGACATGTAGACTGTTCATGAGCACATGGTTGGCTAAAATTTAATATATTAAAACGTTACATTTCCATTCACAATTTCCAAATACAACAATACAAGAATACTTGAATTACATAACATATCCATTTATTTCAATTAACTAGGTCATCAACCCTAAGTAAAGTAGCTTGAATGTTAACTCAAACATCTGTGTACCTGAAACATGATAAAATGAGTGGGTCAACTATAAATAGTTGGTGAGCATACATAGGTTTTGACTCTAAATAGTATCAATGTATTGTGTGTAAACAAATCCATACAAGTCATGATTAACAAGACATTTATGGGGAGTTGCTATTGTGTAACCAAGTAGTACAATCAAACCTTTGTAACTAGCATGCAAAAATTGTGTTGTCGGTAACAATCACCCCAATCTGGGTGGGTTTGTCAGACTCAATAGATCTATCATTGTTAACCATCGGCTTGATTAGTTAATGATTGTACATGTAATTGCAAATAAGTAGTTAACACACCTATCACTCAAACATAAAGCTCAAATTGCACACAAATTGTAAGGTGGATTTGTATTGTGTAGTTTATGTAAATCATTGTAAGTTGTGATCATGTTTCACCCCAAAATGTAAAAACAGTGAAAAAAAGGGCTATGTAAAACTCACCTTGAATCGAAAGTGTATCTAGCACAATGAAATGTGTAATAGTGTAATCCTTGAAATCTCACAGCGTTAACCTAATGTGTAGTATATGATGTTAATAATGTGTACGAAAGTCTATGTCTAAGACTAGAATTGGATTGGATGTGTGTACGAATGGGTTGAGTTGTAGTTTGAAAAGGAATGTGTAGGGTTTTTTTTTGTATTTATACTTGTGTTTTTATAAAAATGAAAGTTTGAAATGGATAGTTTAAAATGATAGAAGTTAGAGTTTGGGTTTGAATAACTAAATAACTTAAACAATTGTTATCTAATTATTTAGTGTAAAAATTATATTTATTTAAATTAAACAAACAATTTTTTTAACTTTATTTCTTTATTTACGAAGATATGTGATTACCGATGGTTCTTAAATTAGACCTTAGATATAATTTAGACTCTAAGCATATTTGTAGTTGTAATTTATTTAAATAATAAATAAATTTATTTATTTATTTGTCATTTGAAATGGATATGTTAAAATAGATTTAGTAAAAATTTACATCGATTACTTGAGAATATAAAACCATATATTTTTTTTTAAGTATATAACTTAAATTTTTATGAAACTTTGTAAAAATATTTATAAAATTATGTCACCAAATTTATACATTTAATGAATTAAATTTTTAAACAATAAAATAATTTAAATTGGGTAATTGAGAATTAAATTCATAAAAATAAAGGTTTTATACAAAAATGGTAAATCTAATTGGATTCTGTTCTAATAAATATAAGATTTATAAAAATAATTTTTACATAATTTAATTCCTGTGTAAAAACGATTTTTAAAATAAAAGGGCGCCACCCGGTTCGAACCCGGGTGGGTTCTGAGTTATGTTTGAGTCTCACCACTGGACTAGGGGACTGATACTTGACATCAGTTGATTCAGGTTTGTATTAACATGGAATGACAGGGGATCCGGACTCTGCTTTAGAGTCTGCGCAAAAAGACAGGCCGGATTCGCTGGTCGTGGGTTTCGAACCCACGCCTCTCGGTTCGATGCCACAAGGCATTTGTCAGTCAAACCGAGGGGTTTCGCTGGTCTTTTATGGTTTCTAATTAATTTTAAACATGATTAAATCCAAAAGTTTTTTGAATCCCCTTTTAACCACTATGAACCATAGCTTCAATCGGTCACGATACCCTCTGTCACCACGATATAACAGAGGGCTTTTGATATACAAGGAATTACGAATCTAATGATGGTAATCTTACTTGGAATGGTTGTGGCACGGGTGCGGTCGACTTCGATTTAGCTCCGATTGTTCTTCGTGGTCGACGGAAATTTTGAGATGTAATGGGGTTCGATTGAGAGTTGGGGAAGTTTGTGTGAGCGTATACGGATGTAGATGAGGGTTTTAATTTGTTTAATTCCATGCGGTTTAGTCAATTCGGTTTTGACTTTGCCGAATAAAAAGGGGGAGGCCGATTACTCGTAAATTCACCGGATTAGGATCGAATTGGCTCCTGTTAACGGCCTAGGTACATGTGTGGTTATTTTATGAGCGATTTAAGGGATTGAGGTGCGCTAATTTCGTTGATTGAATGCTAATTCATACGGGTTTGACTATCCTAAGTCAATGCCATTCGAATTCGGATTGACCGCGTGGATTAGCCTAATTGTTCTGATGAATGGGCCTGTTTATGCTTGTGAATTCATGAGGAGTCCAATTGATCCCAAATTTGACCGATTTTGGTCTTGGATTGTCTAAAATTGGGCTTCTTTGACTTTTTGAAAGTCAACTGCATCATATGGGTCAAACTTGTTCAAGGTTTCAAGTTAGAGGTTCAAAAGAGTTTGTTAAATCTTTCTTAAATTGAGTGTATGCGTGTATTGTATGATGCATCAATGTATTTATACATGTATATGTCTATTTAGTTGGGTATATATATACACACACACATATATATATATAGAGAGAGATTATAGAATAACCGTGGATTCATATTGATAGCTAGTGTTTTTTGTTGCTTGCTCGGGTGCATTTGAAACGTTGCACTAGAATTAGGTTTGAACGTTTTACACAGGGTAAAAGAAACGACAAAAATATCGGAAATGTTACAATTAAGGACTGATTTTTAGTATCCAATTATTTGGCTTAAGTTCTACAATTTTAAAGAAGGTATTGGAGACTGAAACTTAGTCTCATACATCTTGTAAGTGACCTTATTCGAATCTAAAATTTATGAAAATTAGTCCAACTAATGCGGAAATAAACACGACAAAAACTAAAACAGTATTATACCTTTCTGAATACCGGTCTTTAGCTGGAAGTTCCCGCGAGCACTTCTGCAGCACCTCTCTCACTCTCACCCTCTAAACCCTAATACCTCGAGATTATTTATTGGGGTACTCTTGAATTACCAAGTATACCCAACATACCCCAACACACTGAAATGAACTAGAGGGTTCTAACACTCAACAGAGCATTAAACCTCTGCCCAAGCTCATTATATATAGAAACATGTTGGCACAACCTGCATCTACAATGCACGACCATGCACAGCCCCGAAACCTAATTTCACTCGTTCGCATCCAAACTCGCTTCATAAATCCATTACGCTTTCACACACTCAGTCTTATACACATACTTCATTTCTAGTATAAAACAGTGCACATTTATATATATGGATTTAAATATCCATATAACCATTCGGTTTGCAGTTAGATGGACAACCCATTTCTCATGTGAAACTAGGATATTTCATTATGAAATTTTGATGTTACAAATCTACCAAAATCCCTAACTTTTCTATTTAAAACTTCTTTCCGTTTTATTATCCTAACTATAATATGGGTTATTAACGCGCAAAAGCTAGGGTGTTACAAATAACTCATGTGGATGTGGTTTATCTAGGAGGTTAGTTACTACTGAAGTATAACATTAAATATTCATTTTGCTTGTCATGTTATAGCCGTCTTGGTTTGTTAGGTGGTAGTCTATAAGCAGTGGTGGGGTATTCTTTTAAGTGCTTTTTTTTTGTAGAGAGTTCCTTTTTGTTGTAATTTCTATCTTGTTTTCATTTTCTTTTTAATCATTTGAGGGTTACCCATAAATTCGTAATCGATGGGAGTTAAATTTCAAGTTTCATTTCTTTGATATGTTGTTCTTTGGTGTTCTAAGTGTGTCAGTTCCGCATTAC
Organism: Smallanthus sonchifolius; assembly: GCA_023525975.1. Lineage (NCBI taxonomy): Eukaryota > Viridiplantae > Streptophyta > Magnoliopsida > Asterales > Asteraceae > Smallanthus > Smallanthus sonchifolius. Next base: position 44,350,374 of record CM042046.1, on the reverse strand, counting down.
ACTCTCAACAATTGTTAGTAGAGCCTAGATATTGGCTCAATTTCAAAGAAGGCGATTCCGAAACAATCAAGGTTGAAGATTGGTGTCGACGAAATTCGATCTGGAGATTTTTTATGGTAAAAATGAATTTGGTTTATTGAGGGTGAAAATCAGGGCACTACTTATGTATCAAGGATTGGTGGATGCTCTTGGTGGCGAAACAAGTTTATCAGTGACTCTTACATACAAAGAGAAGAAGGAGATTATGGAGAAAACTCATAGCGCCATAATTCTTATCTATGGAGATAGAGTGTTGAGGGAGGTGTCGAAAGAACCCAGAACAAATTAGAGAGTTTGTACATAATCATATCTCTGACCAATCGATTGTAAATCTATGATGATTATGGTGCTGAGACCGACATTGACAACAAAAGTGAAAGTTGAGATTATCACAGATAAACCGTTAGTTTAAATTATTATCAAACAATGAGTCATAATTTGAATTATTTAAAAGTAACCAATTGTATCACACCCTATAGGCCAAAAAAACTCATGAATCTTAAAAAATATAGTTTATATTTTATAAATACAATCCTTGTTGCCCCAAAGGCCCAGAACAAAAACCACATTATAAGTCCAGCCCGTTTATTAGGCTCGTAAAGAGTCGATACACCCACGCATCTTCTCTTATATCACGACCTACTAGGGTTTCTTCCAATCTCACCGCCGTTTGACACCGCCGAGCAAGAAAATCACTGGTAACGATCGTTTTATCTCGAATCGATTAGAACTATGAACATCTTGAATGTGATTTCTGTTTCATGATGTGTGAATTTCATACACAATCAATCTTGTTGTATACATTTATTCGGTTGTTATATATGTTAAGGTTTTTCTCTTCGTATTCATATTGTTTCAATCTAGTGATGAGAATTTTGTTATTGATTTCGCAATCCTTTGAATTTGATTTTGTGTGTTTTGCTGGAATCTGTCAGGTTTTTAGCAAATTAAGAATCGTAGCATTTTGATTTGCGTTTGATTGATCTGTTTCTTGTTAAGACAAGCTAGTTTGAGCTGATAATTAGTAAGATTTAGGTTAAAGGATCGTTTCTGTATAGATGAGACATATCTGTGAGTCATCCTGTATAAATTTAGGGGAAAAAAGTGAATTGTTTGTAATGCTAGTGTTTCTAGACATTGCTACTTAGTAGTGTTCAGAAGCTTTTGAAATCAACTGAACCGCCTAAACAGAAGCAAGTTGGTTAGTTTGAAATCCAAACTGTTTAGTTCATGGTTTGGTTTTTGCGGTTTGACGGTTCAAAGGTCCGGTCTAGTTTGAAACTCGTAACTGACCGTGTTTCACATCGTTCAAGCTTTATTGTTATATATTCGTTTTCAATTTTGCAATGTGTACTTGTGTATCTGTGATACAATCATGAATCATATTTATCATTTTGAAAGTTTTAATACAAACTAATGATTTTCAAAAAAAGATCGGTTTAAACCACACCAACCGTCAAAACCAAGCCATTGTCCTGTTTGGCTCATAATTTTCTTCAAAACTGGCTGAACAGGAATGTGAATATTTCTAGCTAATTATGTTTCGAACCCTTTGCTAAACTTTTATTCTGAAAATGGAATTTGAAGTCAGTGTATTGAAAACAGAAGACCAATGGCACCCAAGGATAGAAAACCACATGTGAGCAGGAACCCTGACTTGATCAGAGGTGTGGGCAAATACTCACGGTCGAAGATGTACCACAAGAGGGGTCTTTGGGCCATCAAGGCCAAGAATGGTGGTGCTTTCCCTAAACATGAGAAGAAAGCTGTTGCTGCTGCTCCAGCGGAGAAGCCCCCAAAGTTCTACCCGGCTGATGATGTCAAGAAACCGCTTGTCAATAAGCGCAAAGCCAGACCTACTAAGCTCAGGTTTATAAATAGATTGATTTTATTTAGGGGTGCTAAAGGGTCGTGTTCGTGGGTTGGTGGTTCCAACTTGACACCACATGTAGTTTGTGTCAGTCGAACAGGGTTGACATAATATCAATCGTGTAAGTTTTAACCCATTTTTTTAGTTTTTTTGTACATTAAAACCTTAATGTTACAAATTTACAATTAAAAGTACAAATGCATATAAAACAACTAAACAGTTACATTTAAATTATAATATCTTATGTCAATTTCTTTTTGAACTTTTAAATTTTGGCTTTAATTACCAACATGTCAATTTCTTTTTGAACTCTTAAATTTCGGCTTTAAATACCAACATATCAATTTATGACATGAAATATACTGTTTAGAAAAATTAAAACTTGAAACACACTTTTTTCAGAAAAATTAAAAGATAAATGGTCAAACGGGTCAACATGTGAACCCACTAGGCCGACCCTACACCCGAACATGACCTATTTTAGCTAAATGTGTTTGCATGTTTCTCGAACCCATTTATACTGAACCAAACCCCTGGGTTTCGTGTTTGATTCATGTCGTGTTATAAATTTGCACCCCTAATTTTATTCTATGGATACATATATTATCTGTATTGATTTATTTGACTGCTTGTACATGTTTAGGGCTAGCATTACCCCAGGAACTGTTCTGATTATATTGGCTGGGAGATTCAAGGGAAAGAGGGTTGTTTTTCTGAAACAACTTACATCTGGATTGTTGCTGGTTACTGGTATTTTATTACTCTTTCCATCTGTTAATTAAAAAAAAAAAATTCATGTATTGCCTGTTTGATTACTTTTTTTTTCTTCGTAATTTGTTTTGTTTTTGTTGCATCATTTTTTCAGCGTGTTCTTTAATTTCTACAACAAATTTGTTGTTTAACCTTTTTGTTGCATCATTTTTCTAAATGCACCGGCTTCATCCAAATTCTTCTTTTTTTAAAATTATTGACCAATTTTTTTACTTTTAGGCCCCTTTAAGATCAACGGTGTTCCTTTGAGGAGGGTGAATCAGTCATACGTTATCGCCACATCAACTAAGGTCGACATCTCGGGGGTAAATGTGGAAAAGTTTGACGACAAGTACTTTGGAAAGAAGGTCGAGAAGAAGAAGAAGAAAGGAGAGGGCGAGTTTTTTGAAACCGAGAAGGAGGTATTGCTATCCCCCTTGAACTTGCACCATATTTTTTAATTTTTTGGTATTTCATGCCAAATTCTAATATGTTTTTGTTAATGTGCATTATAGGAAAAGAACACGCTCCCACAGGACAAGAAAGATGACCAGAAAACCGTCGATGCAGCATTGATCGCGTCCATCGAGGCTGTTCCGGACCTGAAAAGCTATTTGGGTTCAAGATTCTCACTCAAGGCTGGCATGAAGCCTCATGAGCTTGTCTTTTAAGGGAATCACTAGATTTAACTTTGTTTTAAGTAATCATGTCTCATGTTATCATATATCTAGAGGATGCAATTTTTGTTTTGTTTCGTGGTGAGTTTAATGAAATTCTTCTTTTTATGCTCCAAGTACAATGAAATTTTGGAAAGAATTTTCTATTTGGTTATGTTTTGATTATCCAATGCACTCTAAAAATGTTAAAATTTCTAAACACTATGGTTGTTTTAAGTTCTTTAACTTGTTGCAAACAAATCATTTGTAGGAGGTTTTAAACTTCTTCAAATGCTTAATAGATGAACTCGTATTGTGTTTTTAAGAAACATACTAACTTGTTTGAGTTGACCTTTTTTTTTGAATGGCGAAAATTGAATGTTGTGACGTCGCACCTCCTGTTAAATGGGAGTGACTCGTCCAACTCCAGCCAATATGTTGTCTTAACCAGGCCCACTTTGTGTCAGAGTTGGAGAGCATTTAAGGAAAAAATCTCACCCAATACGGCCTCTTCCGAGCATGAGGAAGAGCCGAAGCTCGAACCTTGGATCGGCGCGGGTAAAACCCAGGTGCATCAACCTAAGCTAGACCTCATATGCATGCCGCAGAAACTAACGTGGAGGGCATAGATTGAACCTGGGTCTCTAGGAACACCAGTTCTCTTCCTTATTGTTTCATTACTAGCTCATTGACGACTTTTAATTGCTCAACCTTATTGGGCAAAGATTAACAATCAGAGAGCTTTAAATGGCCGAGGTGTATACACTACATTTTAGATTAAAGTAATCACTACATTGTCCATTTAAAGGATAATTAGTGTAAACCTTAATGTCAGAAATATGACTGGTACATTACTGTAATCCCAAACCAAAATATACAAACCCTAGATGTCCAGAAAAAAGATTGTTGCACAAGTTGACTCGAACAATATACAGACTCAAGACTCAGATTATCATTGTGATGATCTGATCATAACTAGAATGAATCTGCAAACGATCTAACAAGAATCAACAAAACAAACTCTCAGAAATACAAATGAGTTTCATCATTAAGGATGAAACCCTAACTCAGATTTGAAAGAAGAAAGGATTAGAGCCGATGTCGGAGATCGACTTGTGATCATTTTTCACACTCTCTCTCTCTCTCTCTCTCATCCTTTTATAGTATCCAGCTAAAATCTAGAGCATCCATGAATCCATCCAACTAGCCCAGCTACAAGCCCATTAGCCCATAAAAAGCCTTCAAGCCCAGCTTCAGTTTAGTCCACATTCTTGAATAGCTTTTAACTCCAAACTCATTTACCACCATAAAATAGAACAAATAAAACTCAACATTAGAGACTAACTTTGACAATTAAATTGAGAAATAACATTTAAGCTAAATTTTCAACACCCCCCCTCAATTTAATTGCCAAACATATCATACATATTCTTATGCTAAGATGCAAACAACTCTTTGCAAGACAAAATGTAGCAAAGAAAACAACTAAGTCTCTCAACCAATGAAATTTAAGGCAGCATGGTCACACAGGCAAGAATAGTGATGCAGACAAAACAGAAAAAAACATACAACTGAGAAATACCCATATCTTTCAAGATACAATGCTCGAACGTTATTTTGTTTATTTAAAAAAGAAAGCATTTATATACCTTTCTAAGTTAACTTGCCACCATTATGTTCACATGCAAGATACTTCTGAGTATGGTAAATCAAGCAATATATGCATCAGTTTTTCAGTGGTTTGAAATACTGCCATGACCATCAATTATTTCTCATCCATTTTCAACACAAGTTTAAAGCACAAAAGATATGAACGACAATGTTTTCAGAGAGAATTTTAATTAGTATATGAGAATAAGTTTGAAACTACAGCTTGGTGTTGAGAAAGAAACATGACCGGAACAACAAGAATGCATTTGGACAGGTAGCCGCAATTAGAAGAGAATACTCGGTATGACCAATTTACCTCAACTCTAGGATAAACAAATATGATTTTAAAAGCCATAAAGTACCAAAAAACTGTTCTGAAATGCCAAAGACAAGCCAACAACATAAAGAACTTCCCACGAAACAAATTTTTTTTTTCCAAGAAGCAATTTAAACAACTAGTTTTTTCATTTGAACAGATTTAACAATCTGAATACAATTTAAAAAAACACAACCTATGTCATGACAAGACTGGCCAAACAAATAATCTAAATTGACAAGTCTAAAATGAAAACACGTTCCCTTTTAAACCATGTCAGCAAATAAGACAGGGTATTTAAGATACCTTTTTCACTAATAACACATGATTAGATTCAATCAACATAACGTTCAAGCACAGACAACAAGAATAACAATGATCAAGAAAAAACTTAATCAACATATGACGACAAGACAAAAAATTACAGGTTGTGTTAAAAGAACTTACATAGTTGGCAATTTTCACCCGAAAACAACTAGTAAGAAAGAACTTAATCAAGACATAACACAAGCTATATAACAAATACTTTCATCAATATTAATTTTCTCCTAACACGTTTATCCCATACATATTCTAAATCAAACAATGAATTTTAGATTCACCATTGACAAATAGCAAACTCAGAAAACGCCACAAGGCATATCATAATTTTCTGCAAGTATGACAGAAAATAGAACACAACATATCCAAATAACACAGAATCATATGACTGCAGAACAGAATCAGATACACATCTGATGGAAAAACCACACGACTTTCAAGACAAGACATGTCAAACGACATATACCAACCTTTTATAACATCACAAAAGGAAAGAAAGAAATCAGAAAAACATATTCTGATTAAGACAGAAAGAATCAAATGATTCTATAAGACTATCAGAAACATATCTGATAAGAACGATAAAAAACCACACGGCTTTTAGAACCCAGATTCACATCTGAAGATAAGAAAAGTGAAGAACTTAAAGACAATTTTGACTTTGGTCAAAAAACTTTTACAACTTCACATATAAGACTGAATCATAAGATTCAAGAGACAAGTCTGGTAACCATAAGAATAGCACACGCTAAACCAGACTAGAACGATACTTCCAGACAAGAATTCTGATTGAACACAAAATCATAGATTTGCAACCAGAAAAGAGATAAAACAAGGCTGACAGAGAAATTCAAGAATAATCTTAACAATACAAGTGGTTAAACAACAAACACCACACAACAAGGCTGTAAAAATATTCAAGAACTAACCTTTGAATCACAGATTCATACATCAAACTTCACATACAAAATCATTTTTGCAAATGCATATGAAAAAAACTTTTACAACCATAAAACTACTCCAGATGAAATGGTTGATACAAACATCCAAGAAAAAACTTGAACAATAACAAAAGACTGTTGATTTGAAAAATAGAACATGATCAAACACTACACCGTTCAATAATAGAACCAAATAATATCATGTAAAAACCAAAGTCAGATCTTCTATTAACCCAAGAACGATTTGATAAGAAATATAACCAGAAACTGAACAAGACATCATACAACTAGTAAGACGAGAAAGAAGATCATCAATATGAAGAACTAACCATACAATACACTGCTACACAAGAACATATCTCATCAACTCAATGAAACCCTAAACCTAGCAGGAAGAACATGATGAACCCTTAAGAGAAGAGATCAAGAGGAACCAAAATGACTAAATAGAAACATCATTCAAGCAAGAACAACTAGATTACTTTAAAACCACCAGAACCACACTGTACAATTTAAACCCTTAGACATTCACATAGAAAAAACAGATACAAACAAGACATCTAGTCTCTCATAGATAGACGAGAGAGAAAAATATGATTAATCAAACGAATACATGTGAGAACAAAAGACTGATGAACTCTTACTAATCACAACAAAAAAAAACTTATATTCTCAACACTTGATACAAATCATAGCAGATAACACCACAAGCAAGCACAACAAGAACAATTTAATCTCAACAGAACAAAGAAGCCTGGTCAGTGTCCAGATAAAACCCACTCATAGTGGTCAGACAAGTCTTAACCAGGGAGTTGATGAAAGTGATTAGACCGTTGAAGATTACAAACAAGCACACAAACAAAAAACAAGATAAACAAAGACCAAGCCTAACAATTATAAAGAAAACACATAGAACAAATGATGCATACGTATAAATGCACACATAAGACAAAGGGGTGTCTCTCCTTTGTAAATCAACTGTTGGTCCTTCTAACCCAGCCAACAGATGCCTAGACATAAACAATATGTGTAACAAAGAAAATAGACAACAAAAACAATCAAGGATGAAAACGACCTCACCTTGGGAGCGCCCTAAACAGGGTATTCTTTACAGGTTTAAGCCCACTGACCTTCACTTAGGGTTACGAAGCAAGAACAGAAACAAACAGCAACTGCTGCTCGAGGCTCGAACTTGTTCATTAACGTAAACTTTGATGTAGCTTGAACATAATTTGTTTGAGCATTTTATGTTAATAATCATATGTGTCGGTTTATCTTCACAACATATTGAACATGTTTGCGCTGAAGACCGCCTTTAACATGAAGATTAAGAATTTCCATCCATTCTAGCCAGCTAAACAACAATCGATTCATCTACAAAAAATCTAGCCTTTTCTTCCCTTGGATCATAGGAATTTTTTGCACCTTGTTTGACTATTCCTCCCCTGTCAAGTTCTAACTAATCTTCATCTTTTCAAACTTCAACTCCATTATATAACAATTCTTTCCCAATTTCAAAATGATGACTGTCAGAACCACTAGAACCAATTCAATTTCTCTGAAGGAATTGTTTCTAAACTGAATCAGAGATGTGAATTTTTGAGAGGCGTGTCTGCAAATGTCCTAATCTGACATTACAAGTTGTGATTTAAAAAAGAAACTTAAATGAGGGGTTAGAATTGGTTTCTTCCCGTGATGAAAAGAATATGTGTGGTGTCTACTGTTTAGTGGCCAGAAGCGTAGACAACAGACAGAACCCTTCGACAACTAGTGATTGATAACTGAGAACCCCTAGCTCTTGAATTACACAATCGGCAAAGAATTTTCAACATACGGAAGATCAAAGAGATGGATGTTGATGTTACGGTACAACGGAGATGAACACCAATATAAGCAGAGCCTAATATCTCATTATAAATCAAGCAGAACAGATCAAAATGGCCGGATTGATGAACAAGATCGGAGAATCACTTCACCTCGGTAATAACAAGGATGACAACAAGAAGCACGAAAGCGACCAAAAAAATCTCACAAAAAACCACAGCACAAGGAAAGGATAGTCGATAAGATCAAGGACACGATCGATGGCAGTGACGGCAGAAGCAAGAAACATCATAACGCCGGCGCGGCCAAGGAATTTGGCAACAAGACAGTGGCGTGACGTTGAGCTTTCAGAGTATCAATCGATTTTGTTTTGTTTGTTGGATAGTGAACAGAGACGATGAGAAAAAAGTAGTCCAGAACTAGAGAAAACTCTCCAATCTTGAATGATAAGATGAATCCCAGATCTAGGGTTTGAAAACCCCTAAATCAAAGCGTGAATAAATATGCGGAAGCAAGAACTCAAGAATCGAAGAGGCCAGATCTCAACCTGTCTCTGATACCATGTCAGAAATATGACTGGTACATTACTGTAATCCCAAACCAAAATATACAAACCCTAGATGTCCAGAAAAAAGATTGTTGCACAAGTTGACTCGAACAATATACAGACTCAAGACTCAGATTATCATTGTGATGATCTGATCATAACTAGAATGAATCTGCAAACGATCTAACAAGAATCAACAAAACAAACTCTCAGAAATACAAATGAGTTTCATCATTAAGGATGAAACCCTAACTCAGATTTGAAAGAAGAAAGGATTAGAGCCGATGTCGGAGATCGACTTGTGATCATTTTTCACACTCTCTCTCTCTCTCTCATCCTTTTATAGTATCCAGCTAAAATCTAGAGCATCCATGAATCCATCCAACTAGCCCAGCTACAAGCCCATTAGCCCATAAAAAGCCTTCAAGCCCAGCTTCAGTTTAGTCCACATTCTTGAATAGCTTTTAACTCCAAACTCATTTACCACCATAAAATAGAACAAATAAAACTCAACATTAGAGACTAACTTTGACAATTAAATTGAGAAATAACATTTAAGCTAAATTTTCAACACTTAATATTAGACTGATAAATATATGAACATGTATTATTATACAACATTTAATGATGTACTGGTAATTTTTTTTCTTCATATTGTTAAATGTTAAAGAATATGACTAAACGTTAAGAACATATTGCCTAACATAATTAAATTATTGTTGTAATAATATTGTGAACAGGCTCCTAAAATATTTTATTTGACCAAAATTGTAGTAATAATATATTTAAAAATCATAATTAACTTAATAACATTTTAATAAATATTTAAAGATAAGTATTAGCAAGTCGGCTAGCCAAGCCCGACCCATTTAGATATGTACTAAAAGTGACCCATTTTGACCCAAAATCGTTTAGGGCCCGCCCAGACGTTTTGTTGACCAACATCTTACATGTAGTATTTCGACATTTTCAGTGTTTAGGGCCCGCCCATATGTTTTGTTTCAAGGTTAAGCCAAGTTTTAAAAACATGAAACTGTCTATTATTGTTGATCTTGTCATCCAAATCACCAACTTACATAAATAATAGGGAATTTGAAATTTAAACTTAAGTGCATAAATATTGAATTAAAAGGATTTGATATTGCTCAAACAGTACAAATTAAAGAAAATATTAGGAACATAAATGGTAGTATTGAAATTTTCATTAAATTTAAATTTAAAATCAATCTAAATTTAAAACTATTTTATGGAAAACCACTTTTATAATCGAATTTGAATATTGTAACTAAGAAAGGAATGACTTTCAAATTTCAAAAAACCCTTATAAAAAGTCAAAGATGGTGAAAAATTTAAATTTAAATTATATTAAGAGTTAATTACATGGATAGTCCCTGTGGTTTGTCAAAAGTAACAAGTTCAGGTACTAATAGTTTGAAGTTGCAAGTTTGGGTACTAACTTTCATTTTTGTAACACTATTAGGTACTAAGACTAACGTTCGTTAACTTTTTTGTTAAGTTTAGATAAAATGACCAAATTATCCTTTAATTACTTAAGGGACCATTTATATAACTAACTCTATTTTATGATAGGGATCATTTGTGTAATTTCTATAAAATATTAAATAAATAAACTTAAATCTAAATCATATTCTTCACACATAATCACAACAATGTCCAGTTCAAATCCACGCCCCCTCATCTCTTTCTCCACCATCGTCATTGTGTAAGCCCTCAATTTTGAATTTCTGGGTTCTGTGATCAAACATAAGACGTTAATTGCTACTGCACCTTTAACCTTACCCCTTTGCCACTATAACTCACCATTTCAAAATCTCTCATGATTTGGCATTCAGTTCAAACAGAGAACAAATTAGCTTCACATACCTTGAAATCTTGCAATCGGTGGCTTCATATATGCAATGGTGTAGTCAACAATTTGGACATAACTCTACAAATTTGAGAGAATAATGAGAACCATCATCGTTTGATAACCCAAAGAGGAAGTCGAATATAAGATGGTGAAAGGAATCCGACACAGGAGACAGGTCTCAATCGCTGGAGTTCTTTCAGGGGCGGCGACCGGAAATAAATGGGATAGGGAGAGGCTACTGTTGCGAAGGGTGGAGGAGGTGTTTTTAGGTCAAATGAGGAAGATAGGAGAACAAGGAAATGGTGACTTTTACATAAATGGTCCCAGTTAATAGTAACAGTTACATAGGTAGTCCCTATTAAAAATAGTCAAAGGGTAAAAAAGTTATTTAACTCCAACTTAACAAAAAAGTTAACGAACGTTAGTCTTAGTACCTAATAGTGTTACAAAAATAAAAGTTAGTACCCAAACTTGCAACTTCAAACTATTAGTACCTGAACTTGTTACTTTTGACAAACCACAGGGACTATCCATGTAATTAACTCTTATATTAATAATGTAAAAAATTTGAAATATATATATATATATATATATATATATATATAGGGGATGGTTCCCTAAGAAGTACAATTTAACTAAGAAGCCTAAAAAGTAATCTCATCAATGGTAGATATTTAAGTGTAGGGAAAATAAATGGTGGAGGGGCATTCTTGGAAAACACACAATTGTTGATTTTTTTCAACTTCCCCCACTTTTTTTAAACGTATATAACCTTTTCATACGACCTTATTTTTTAAAAAAAATTACACCATAAAATCGAGTGTTTTTTTACCTTTAATTCGAGTATAGTATTGCTATATTTTTTTTATAAAAACAAAATCGACACTTAATGAAATTGTGCTACTTTACGTAAATGTGTTGGTTTCTTGCAAAATAGCACAACTAACTGTGCTGCATTGTAAAACAACATAATTAACTGTGCTGTTTATCATAAAACAACAGCAAACATAACAATTAATTTTGTTGTTTTACTATAAAACAACACCAAAACAACACGGTTAATTGTGTAACATGCTCTTCTTAGCTAAATAATCACAAACAAAACCAGCACAACAAAACTAGTACATCAAACAAGCATAAAACAATCCAGCACAAAACAAAATTTGATGTATAAGCTTTTTATTGCCTACCACTGAACCGTTTTGTTCGTGTATGGACGCTTTAAATTTTTATTTTTAAAGAATGATATCAAATTAGGCATATAATAATTGACAAAAAGTAGCACAAGTTAAAGAAACCAACACATTTACATAAAGTGTGCTGTTTTAATAGAAACCGGCAAAATTTTAATGTGATAAATTGTGATGTTTTACTAGAAACCAGCACATTTACGTAAATTAGCATAATTTCATTAAGTGTCGATTTTGTTTTTATAAAAAAATATAGCAATACTATACTCAAATTAAAGATAAAAAAACGTTTGATTTTATGGTGCAATTTAAAAAAAAAATGTCCTATGAAAAAGTTATGAATGTTTAAAAAAAAGTGGGGGAAGTTGAAAAAAGTCAACAAAAGTGGCTATTACTTAAATACTCTTCCACCCTTATTTTTCCTATACTTAAATCTCTAACCTTGATCATCTATTTGAATTGATGAGATTGCTTCTTAGGCTTCTTAGCCAAATTAAACTTCTTATTTGAACCTCTCCCTATATATATATATATATATATATATATAGCTTCAATAAATAAAACAAAACATAAAGGAATTTTAAAATATCAATAAAACCGAGTTCATTTTGCATTAAAAGGATTTGAAGTTATTAAAAAAACTGAAAATAAGGAATGATTAAGAACATAAATGTTAGTATTGACAATTAAGAGAATTTTAAATTAATTTGAAATGAAATCTGTTTATGAAAACCAGATTATTGGGTTATAAAAAAATTTAAATTTGAAATCTGAGTGATGGGTTAAAAAATTGGGTTATGACCGCGTATTGACCCGCTTATGAATAATGGGTATAAAATGATTTTGGGGGAAAAATGAGTGAGAATAAATGTGAGCTTTACACTTGACAAAATGATTTAGGTTTTTATTATAAGAGGGATTTAATTGTTTGACTTTTCTTTTAAATCAAAGAATTTAATACTTAGTATGTTAGCTCTAGTTGAGAATTGCTAGAAAATCCATGTTTGTAATAGTAATAGACTTAAAGGAAGAGATTTAAAAATAATTGAAGTGATGAAAGCATTTAATAACCTAGTAGTAGTAGTAGTGAGAAAATGCTTTCTAAAGTGACATGTATTATCAATACAAATTTGAAGGTTTGAGGTCACAAACCAGCCGTGGGTGTGTGCAATTAGTTTGACATAGGGTTCATTTGACATATCAACATACGCTTGATTTTTTATTGATTCACTAGGTTATATAGCCATGTCTTATATAGGGTTGTTTAATGGAAAAATAAAAATACAATAATGTGTACAAATATTTAAAATAATGTGTAAAATAGAAATTATATAAGTTTATAATTTTATCGTCTTTATTAACTATTAATTGTTTAAATATATCACTACCTTTTAATATATGTATATATATATGCACACACATATATGTATATTTATAAAACTAAAATAATAAATAAAATTATTTGTTTCCTTAATTAAGTAATAAGTATAATTCAAATTTTATATATTTTTTTCAAATTTTTTTTAAGATAATTAGATTTTTAAAATTCAAGCTTATTTAAAATATGAAAAATTAGAAATTTTTGATGAGAAAAAATATGGTGATAACAAGTAACATTTTTTTGGAATCATTTATTAGAATGGGGATTAAAAAGCCAAATTGTTTTAAAGGTTAATTACATGCGTGTAGTGTGAACAGAGCCGGTCCCGATGATTCGAATGACCTACACGAGCCGAAAAAAAAGCCCATAATTTTTTTTAAGTCTAATACAAAAATTACAAAGTGTTGGTTGGACTGGATTCATGGGCTTAAACACATTTAATATTTTTAAGCCTAACATACTTTTAAAAAGGCCCAATTGTTTTTTCTTGAAATACTTGATCCAATGATTTTTTTAAAAAGCCTCGAAAATTACTTTTTAAAAAGGCCCAATAAAATTTTTTAAAGCCTCGAAAATTATATATATATATATATATATGTATAGTTTTTTTTAAATTTTTTTTGGGCCTCTCAAAATGTTAGGCCCACTATAGGTGTGTTGCTCGCAGACTCAATGGCCCGGCCCTGAGTGCGAACTAAATGGCATTATTGCCATAGATATTTATGCATAAAGTGTTAAACTTGAAAGCTTTGACCTTCACAATCGAGGTTAATCAACCTCGTATATAGACATTGAAAGTTTTGATTTTTCACAAAATTGAATAAAGATTATAAACTTTGTAAAATCCTAATATGAACCATAAGTTACATTATCATTTTGAGATCAATAAAAGCTAATACTTTCACCATTAGAACTAATAAACTTCAATTATGTGAGTGAAGATATTGGTCTTCATTTTGAGATCAATGAATCTCGCTTGGACAAATAAGCTAATAACATTCACACTTAAGGTCAATGAGCCCCGTTGGGTTAATATGTGTTATAAATGGAATGATATACTGTTATTCACGTGTAACTTTTGTTTTATATAAACACATATTACTACTCTAATAAATAAAAATCTTTTCAGGACACGTGTCACTCTCTGGTTACTCCTTATCTTTATTTTATCGTCTATCTCTCCTATTAAATATTAGATTTTGTATTTCTCTCTCATATTAAATAATAATCTTTATATTAATAAATCTAAATCTAATTACAAATACTTATTATTTAATTATAAATAGTTATTATATCATCAATCAAATGAACTTAATATGAACTAACATTTATCAATTAAATTAAAAAAATAATACTCAGTTGAAAAAAAAATGTTTTAAAAAGTAACTTAACAGACCTTATAACTGTCAGGACAAATTACATTTTTTAAAAACATATTTTGACAAATGTGTTTGTTAACAAATTACATTATATTTTATTCAACCGATGTAATATACTGGTTTATTCAACCCGTGTATTACACGAGTTTTTAAAATATAAATTTTTTATTACTAAATATATAACATTTTAATTTTTTAACCCGTGTAATACACATGATTTTAACCTAGTTTTTATATATGTAAGCAATCACAACTTTTTATATTTCAATATTGTAAACTATATGGGGTCTTAGCCACGTGTTTTAATACTTATTTGGCTCGGTATCAATTTGTTAGTGCATACAATTATCATAATTATAAATGCACTCATTTTAGTTATGGCAAAAACAACATATAATGTCAATTTTATTTGCAATTGATCATATGTTTACACTATCCAGTGTGATACGAATAAAGAAACACATATACACATTGAGTCACAAGAAATAAGAAAAAAGATCAATACAAAACGACGCACATAAGACGTGTTTTCGAGGCAATGATCGATCGTGGAATGATCATGCGAGTTGGAGGAATTTAAAACAATAAACTATCTGAAGAGCCATGGTTGATGTACGGTTCGATCGTGGGGAACCTAGACAAAATAAATTGTTGAACCAATATTTTAAACTATTTAAAGAAGTCGACAAAGCCGAGTTCAAATAAAGACGAAATATCAAGCGAAGATGGGCAAAATCAAGAAATAAAATGTTTATAAAATAAAGTCTTATGAATTTTAAACGATTTTTTTTATAGAAAATAAAATGTTTATACGATAAAGTCTTACAAATATAAACGATGTTTTGTAAAACAAAAAGAATTGCAAAACATATTCAAGACTTTGAACTTCTTTATAAAATCAAAATGTTTATAAAGAAAGTGAAGACCTTGCACATTTTTTTAAGACAACTAGACAACTAAGATCATAGTAGTCATATCCCAAGCCAACGGTCACTAGTGGTAATAATTTTAGTCGTTGAAGACGGGTCGAAAGCAACCAACGGGTCGACACTAATTTGGAGTAGTCGGGTCAAGTCAGACGATCCATCTTGTGACGATTAGAAGACTTTCATTGAGTGAGACTTTTATTCCAATCTAGTTCACTCATACATAGCCCGGTCTCGAGAATCCTCAAAATGTTTTGGGCTCTAGACATGTTAAAAAAAAACGGGTCCCATAAAATAAACTTATTATTGTATAATAAAAAACTATAACAAACGAATAACGATTAACGATCATACATAACGAATAATGAATTACGCTGCCGACTGCCGTTCTTGCCTCTTGCGTCTTCTGAGTTCCCTTCCCGCTCCAGCCCACTTATCTTGTTATTTTTTTAATAAGTTTGAAAATCTAGTGAGCCTTTTTTAATTTATAAGTGAGTTAATATGATAAATGAATAATAAAAGTAGTGAGCCTTTTTTAAATTTTAAGTGAGTTAATAGGATAAATAGATAATACAAGTTAAACCTTTTATAAAAATATCATTATTCTAATAAATGATTCCAAGAAATGCCATGCGTCATTACCATATTTTTTCTCATTAATTTTTTTTTCTATTTTAAGTAAGCTTGATTTTTTAAATTTAATTATCTTAATGTTTTTAATTTTTAGAAAAATAATATAAAACTTGAATTTTAATTATTACTTAATTAAGGAAACAAAAAAATTTATTTTTTGTTTTACATACTATTTTACTTTTATTTTTCTATTAAAAACCCATGTAATACATGAGTATATAATCTACTATATAATATATATATATATTTTTAAAACTACGGATCATTTAGGAGACCGGACCCCGGACGGTTACCCTCCCCGGCCCCCTCTAAGGGCCGCCCCTGCCTGCATACATCTTATCAATTTAAATAATTAAAGAAGATAAATAGTGAGACTTTATTACTACTTTTTAGATTTATTTTTATAAATTTATTTCCTTAATTCAATTTTCTTTTACAAGTTTTTGATTACTTTATAAAGATTTATTTAAAACTTTGATTCCATTAACTTTTTTTCGTAAATTGAAATGAAAATAAAACCCACACTTCCCCTCACACGCTAACCTTCGTCTCCTCCGCTCTCGACCGCCACACCACACCACACCACACCACACCCTCCATTCTCATACCAATTTTCTCTTCATCCCCTCCGCCGATTTCAATCGGTGATATTCAAATACAGGTGGGTTTTTAATCTTTTCATCTCTTTACTCAAAATTTACACAAATCAACACTTATTCGCTTGGTTTTTGCTTAAATTCATATGTGCTTTATAGTTGCTGCATACATATAGTTAGTTTGGGAGTATTGCTTCCATTTTTAAATTTAATTAAATTTTTAATTTTTATTTATTTTTTGGTGTTGGGGTTTTAGGTGATTGGAAGGAGATATGGCTGGGAAATCAAGCAGGGGGAGGAATAAGAAGGCTTCACAGAATGCTGCAAATGCTTCTGAAATGGTGGTGACACCCAATGGGCATATTAAAGATAACTTGAAGCAGGTCGGAGAGCAGAAGGTGGAGGCTAATGGGGTCCCGTCTTCGGTGGAGGTACGAGCCGTTGAACCCGAGGTCAAGGAGGCTGAAAATGCAGATTTGGAGAATCAGGCTAAGCAAGGTGAAGCTCCTTTAGCAATTGTGCTTTTATTTGTGTGGTAGTTATGCATTTGATAACTAACTAACTAACTTAGCTAGTAAAATTCCACACCATAGCAAGCTATTGGTAGAGCCTAGGGATCAGTGGCGAAGCTTGAAGAAAAATGCGGGGGTGTGCGATTTTTTTTTACTATCAGGGGGCCGGAACTTAATACCTATAAAATTTTCGGCCGAATACGTCTAAATTAACACTTCTGAGCGAAAAATGTGGGGGGCGGGGCCTCACTAAGACGCGCCACTGCTAGGAATGACATAGAGGCTGCTCCCAGTGGGACCCTAACAGTATAAATGACATATAACAGATAACATACAGTGTAGATAAACAAAATGAAACAAAAACAAGGAGTACTAATAGTAGTAGTAGAAATACAGGAGCACTTACCGCATAGAAAGTGACTAACATCTACATCAAAGCAGACAGTTGAAAACTAACACCTACATTTGAAACTTTGATGTTAGAAGTTGTTGAGCATTGGGTAATATTTGCTACTCTTATCTACATTATGAACATAAGGGGGAAATAATGTTGTGTATGAATAACTTTGCATTAAGGATAACCTTGACGTATATTTGATCTGAAGGAAACAAACACATGTTTCTCCCGACACTATGCAAACACACCTTTGACTAACTTCAATACGTTTATGCATGCATGTAGGTATACATGTCTGAATGTGTGTGTATCATATATGTCCACATGCTTATTGTTGAACTAATTGACACGTAGAAAGCCTATGTACAAATAAAAAGATCAAAATGAATAATAATGGACAACCACACGCTGGTTAGTTATGGAAAAGGAATGAATTTGTATCAACATGTGAAATTAGACGTGTTTTTTTTCCTTCTTTTTTGTGCATTTATTTGGCACTCTAGATATTTTCGCTCCACTACTATTTTTTAGGTTTTATTAAGATTCACAAGTAGGTTCTCCACTTTTTCTTAACATGTGGTATTTGTGATACATTTGATTTGACATAGTTTATGTTGTATGCCTCTTTCCATGATTAAAGATTTTTTGGTTTCATTTACCCTTGTGTGGATTTTGTGCTCTCTCACGCAGGTGACATCAATCTTTTCCCTGTTCCCGTCAAAACACCATTTGGTGAAAAGCTAGAGTTGCAAGTATGCTATCTTTAACTGTGATTTGTTCCATAAAAGTTAGATATTATTTGCATTCTTTGATCATATAAAGTCTAAAACATCAAATTTGCAGTTAAGTCCCAGTGATTCGGTTATGAATGTGAGACAATTCCTTCTTGATGCTCCCGAAACATGCTTTTTTACCTGTTATGACTTATTACTGCAAACTAAGGACGGATCCACTCATCATTTAGAAGATTACCATGAAATTTCTGAGGTTGCTGACATCACATCTGGAGACTGTTCTTTAGAAATGATTGCAGGTATATTACACACTTTTACTTCTTTTTTGAGAGCAATACATCAACATTTTTAAATATTAAGAAATGAAAATTTTGCAGCCCTTTATGATGATAGATCTATCAGGGCCCACATCCATCGTACCCGAGAATTGCTTTCTCTATCAACACTGCACTCTTCATTATCAACATCGCTTGCATTGCAACATGAGATGGGGCAGAATGCAACTGCAAAGTCAGGAGGTTTGTTGCTCAGAAAATGTTTTATTTTTATATTTTTTTATTCATGTCCTTTTAGTAGTTCAGTTAATGATTATTTGAAAAAATCAAAACAGATTCCAAAAAGACAGGTTTTGGAGCTTGAGAATTTAGGGTTCATCGAGGATGTATCTGGTTCACTTTCAAATTTGTTGTCATCTCCTTCTGAAGAGATCAAATGTGTAGAAAGTATTGTCTTTTCATCATTTAACCCTCCTCCAAGCTACAGAAGGTTTGTTTCTTATGTTATAGATAAGAAAATATAGTTAAGTGAATTATTATTTTTTTAATAAAATTTTGAATGATATTTTTCTAACACTACACGTTTTCTAATTTTCAGGCTTGTTGGAGACTTAATTTATCTGGATGTGGTCACACTAGAAGGCAGCAAATATTGTATAACTGGAACCACAACCACATTTTATGTTAACTCAAGCTCTGGAAATACCCTTGACCCAAGACCGACTAAAGCTGCTTCTGAAGCAACTACCCTTATCGGGCTCCTTCAAAAGATTAGCTCCAAATTCAAGAAAGGTGAATAAGGATGTTCTATGTATCTTACTCATCATATAAGGAATGGGTTAATTGTATCATCTCCTCATCTTTGTTTTGATTGCTTTTCTTTAGCTTTTCGTGAAATGTTGGAACGCAAGGCTTCTGCTCATCCATTTGAAAACATTCAGTCGTTGTTGCCTCCAAATTCATGGCTGGGATTGTATCCTGTTCCTGGTAGTTTATTTGTTTCTCTTTTACGATCAATTCTAGTTGTTTTTCTTGCTATTGTTGTTAATGTCTTTTGATTTCATGATTTAGATCATAGACGTGATGCAGCCAGAGCAGAGAATTCACTTACTCTCTCTTTTGGGAGTGAATTAATTGGTATGCAAAGAGACTGGAATGAGGAGCTACAATCGTGTAGAGAGTTTCCCCATGCAAGCCCTCAAGAAAGGTGTAACTGGTTATTTATCCCTACTGTTTAGTGGTGTAAACGATCCGAGTCGAGCTTGAGCTTGGCTCGTTTAGATCTCTATTTCTAAAGCTCGGCTCGTTTCTCATTTGTTAATTATTTAATTATTTTATATATATTTGTAATTTTTTTATAGATAGCATTATATTATTTATTATTTTTATCATAATGTTATATACTACAACAATAATTATGTAAATATATTTAATACATTAAATAAAAAAGCTCAATACATTAAATAAAAAAGCGTGCTTGCTGATCCATTAAAGATCAAACATAATACAATTGGAATTTCCACCTCTAGTTATTTTATTTCACCAAACTAAATTACTGTTGGTGTATTTTGCATTGTCTTTTGGTTTGGAGCCGTCACTGTTTCTTATTCAGAGGTTGTTGCATGCAGGATCTTGAGAGATAGAGCTCTGTATAAGGTATCTTCCGATTTTGTTGATGCTGCAATAAGTGGTGCTATTGGAGTCATTAGCAGATGCATCCCACCAATTAATCCAACCGATCCCGAATGCTTTCACATGTAAGTAAGATGAAAAGTGCAATTATTGTTCATGATTGATGCTGCATATAAATGTGTAGACATTTAAGGTTGCTTGGGTTTGCGTTTGGAACTGATTATTTGATATTGTCAATTGAAGTAATGCTAAATCAGTATATAATGTTCGGATGTACATATTTTGCTTCTGATTATTTAGATGGCGTTTAATCAGTTTCATACTATTTGCAACAAAAACTGTTTTTCTATGGTTAAAATATAATCACTTATTTACCAATTTGAACTTAATTTGAGAGACTTTAGTTGTTTGATTTCACAGCCTGTTCTTTACTTTATTACAAAGTTTCATTTTTTGTCATTTTATTTATTTATTTATTAAGCAGAATTTCCCAAACATTCAGATATTTGATTATATGATACATGTGGTAACAATTTTGTATTTGGTTGTAGGTATGTTCACAACAACATATTCTTCAGTTTTGCTGTTGATGCGGATCTTGAGCAGTTATCCAGGAAGCAGTCATCAGATTCAAACTCAACATTGACCAAAACATCTAGGGTCAACGGGGAAAAATCTAGTGTGGCAACTACAGAGAATCATAACCCAAATGGTGCGGTGGAATCGGCTTCTGATGCACCATCAGAGACACAGTTGGCAGAGAGTGAACAAGCCACATATGCATCTTCCAACAATGATCTAAAAGGCACAAAAGCATACCAAGAAGCTGATGTTCCTGGATTGTATAATCTTGCTATGGCCATTGTTGACTACAGAGGTCATAGAGTCGTAGCACAAGTATGCATTTTTACATCATTTTTGCTAAGTTAACAGGGAACATGTTTGTGGGATTTTTTGCTTCAATTTTAATTTTGTGATCTCATCTTCTCTCAGAGTGTTCTACCAGGAATTTTACAAGGTGATAAGTCCGATTCGCTTCTGTACGGTTCTGTTGACAATGGTATGAAGATTAGTTGGAACCAAGATTTTCACGCGAAGGTCAGAAATAGTTAGATTTTTTTTGTTTTATTTTTGGACACCGATTTTAATTGGTGAGACTATCTGATGATTTATGGAAATGTTGTGAAATAGCTAAAATAACTACATTATGTAATTTGACCAAAGAAACCTTCTTTTATCTAATTACATTGAACTATTGAAGGACCTTAAATCTCACAATAGTTACCAAGTTTCTCAAGTGTTCCACGAAAGTTGCTCAAACTTTTTTTGTTTCTCTAAAGTCACAACTTTTTTTAGATGTTCCCATCTTGTGAATTTTTTTTGTAAATGCTAATTTTTTATTTTCTTTTTTAAATTAAGAGATCTAAATGGAACATATATAGTGATCATTTTTTCAAATTTAACTTGAAGTAGGAGGTAATCGTGAAGAAAATAGTTCACTTAATAACCAAGTTTCTTAATTGTTCAATTCAAGTCAAGTTGAAAAAATTAATCATTAAATAGTAACCTAGATTCATATATATTTCATTTAGGTCTTAATCTCTTTTAACAATTATAAAAGTATTTCACAAGATTGGAATACCTAATGGAAGTTGAGTGACTTTAGAGAACCAAAAAACCTTTGGGTGACTTTAGGGGGACACTTGATTACCATTGGGTGAATTTTCCCTTAAATTTTTTAGTAATATTTGCAATTTCTTTATTTATACTTTTTATAGCATGTGTTAAACTAAATCTAACACTAGGTACTGGAAGCTTCAAAACGCCTGCGGGTGAAGGAACACACGGTTCTTGATGGATCAGGAAATGCTTTCCAAGTAGCTGCACCTGTTGAATGCAAGGGCATTGTTGGAAGTGATGATAGGTAATAACTCCTTTTCTGATTAATCTATGTAGTTTTCTCTTTGTATCAGCTTCTAGATTGCTTTTTTTGTTGTGGGATTTTTTATTTTTAAATAAAAACATATAGTAACAGTTGAAACTTAATTTCTATATTGTTTGAACTTATATACTGATTGAAAATCATTTTGGTGTGGATTTTTTTATGCGAAGGCACTATCTTCTGGATCTGATGCGAGTCACTCCTCGTGATGCAAATTATACAGGACCAAATTCCAAGTTTTGTATTCTGCGACCCGAATTAATAACTGCCTTTTGCCAGGTAATGCATATCGTACGTTCTACAAATATTACACTTAGAATATGCTTGGCAAATATGTGATTATGACTCTATGTGAGTAGTCTGAAGCAGCAAAGAATTCAAAATCTAAACGCGAGCCACAGGAACCGCCTACATCTATAGATTCTTCAAAGGTCAATAATGTTGAACAAGTAGATCAAACTGAGACTGCCAAAATACAAGAAGCCTCTGATGCTAAGCCGGTAAAGATCTTGTCATACTCACAAGACATTTTAAACCTATAAATTTTTAATTATAGATGTTTTTTTTTTAATTTTTGCATTGATTTGTTTATGTACCAAAATGACTTAAATGTTGCTTATCCTACCATTTGTTGTGCAGAATGAATCAGAAGATAAGACGGTCGAAGAATCTGGTTCTAAGGCTGCTGATGTGGCAGATAAGTCTAAGGATATACGGTTTAACCCTAATGTATTTACTGAATTCAAATTGGCTGGGAGTCCTGAGGTAATTATTTCTAATCTTGGTGATTTAAATTTGGGTTATGTTTTATTCGGGTCAAAAGTGCCAAGTGTATTTTAACGCCGCTTTATTTGGAAAAAAAGTGCATTATTGTTATTATTATTATAATAATAATACAGTATTACAATGATCTTAAATGCAGTAATTATTAATATTTTTTTAACAATGGACAAAATGTGTCCCTTTCCAATACTCCAATCCGACCCAACTTGTTTTGACTTCTTGTCGAAATTGCCCGACCCGCCTTGAATGTAACAGGAAATTGCTGCTGATGAGGAAAGTGTACGGAATGTGAGTTTGTATCTGAAGGATGTCGTGCTTCCAAAATTCATACAAGATCTTTGCACACTTGAAGTTTCACCAATGGATGGCCAGACACTCACCGAAGCACTTCATGCCCATGGAATTAATGTTCGCTATATTGGCAAAGTAAGATCATACTACAAAATTTAAAACTAATATTATTATTATTATTATACATAAATAAGAAATCACCAAGTTATGATATGGATGATGTGGGTTTCCGGAATATTCCCAGGTAGCTTATGGTACGAAGCACTTGCCTCACTTATGGGATCTTTGTTCCAATGAGATCATGGTTAGATGCGCAAAACACATACTCAAGGTGAATATATAGTTTCTTTGTATTTAACATATTTCGTTTGGCTCTGTTTATTTATCTATGAATGATTTATTTTTTATTCTCTGCTTTTACAGGATGTCTTGAGAGATACAGCAGATCATGATATTGGTCATGCAATCGCTCATTTTTTCAATTGTTTATTTGGAGATGGCCAGACGGCTTCTGGGAAAGGCGTTGGTAATAATAATAGTACACAGTTCAAAAATCAGAAGAAGGTCAACACTTAATCCTTCCTGGCTTTTTGAAAATTTATTTTTATAGTCTTAAGATGACTAGAATTTTGTAAATAGCACTTTATTTAGTGGTCCCCTAATGAAAATGCACCAATTTTGTGTCCAAAATTATTGAAAATCCTAATATCTAGGGGTGTAAATGAGCCGAGTCCGAGCTCGCCTAAGCTCGAGCTCAGTTCGTTTGACTTAAGAGAGCTCGAGCTTAGCTCGTTTAGAGCTCTATTTCTAAAGCTTGAGCTCGACTTGCTAGTTTTCAAGCTCGAGATCGAGCTCGGTTTGTTTATTATTTAATAAATATTAAATTAATATATGTATACATATATATTTTTATTTATATATAATTATACTTTTTATATATAACATAATATATAAAAGTAAATTATTTTTATCCTAATTTTATATATAATAATAGTTCTTAATTATATATTTAATATATTAAATATATTTTTATAATTAAAAGACTCGTTTAGGCCGGCAAGTCTATTCAACCTCGATATGTGAAGCTCGAGCTTGTTTATTAAATGAGCCATAGTACAAGCTCACGCTTGGGCTCGTTTAAGCTCGACTTGGTTCAAGTTTTTAATGAGTCGATTTCGAGTAGTTCACGAGCTACTCGGCTTGTTTACACCCCTACTAATACCAATTGATGGAAGTTGCAACAAAATCTGTAAACAGGATATATCGGGCCACCAAGCTTTGGGAAAGTCAACGAAGGGGCACTCAAGGTCAAAGGCCGGAGGTGTTGCTGCCAGAAAACAAGCATCCTGCATGAGTCTTAGTTCAGAAAGTTTGTGGTCTAACATTTTTGAATTTGCAAAAGTCAAATACCAGGTTACATAAACTCGATTTTTTTGAGATCACCTCTTTACACCCTTTTCACATCATTTCATTTCTAACCCGTTCTCTCCATTTGCAGTTTGAGTTGCCAGAGGATGCGAGGTCGCGTGTGAAAAAGATTTCAGTTATTCGCAACCTTTGCCTGAAGGTAACTACCGTAGTTTTACAGTGCTGTTAACAAAAAAACACTTTCTTTCCTTATATGAAAATGTAAATGATTTGTTAAAATGGGGTTAACAGGTGGGGGTAACCATAGCTGCCAAAAAGTATGATCTTAGTGCAGCTACACCGTTCCAAACATCAGATATATTGAATCTTCAACCTGTAGTGAAGCACTCGATTCCTGTATGTTCTGAAGCGAAGGAGCTTGTGGAAACTGGGAAGGTCCAGCTGGCAGAGGTTTGTGATGTTTATTATCATTATATGGCGACTAATTATCATTATGTGTTCTTAAGGAAAATAGTATGAATGTTGTAATATGATGTTTATATGGTTGCAGGGAATGCTTGATGAAGCGTACACTTTATTTACAGAGGCGTTTACAATACTTCAGCAGGTATGTGTTTTGATACTTTTTTTCTCTCAGTTGGTGTAGTTGAAATATTAATTTTAGGGGCAATTTCATTTACACCCTTAAAAACTTGCATAATATCGTATTTACCTGACAAAAAAGTAATATCAAGTATACTCATTCTAAACACTTGAAATTTCATATTTACCCATTTCATTAAATACAATTTATAATATGCCTTAAATTTCATAAAAAGTTGTGTGTATATAAATTCATATATATATATATATATATATGTTATATATTTATACGATATTATCCCATAATTTTATGTCCATTTGAGTGACTTCCTTTTAACTTTAAATTACAGGTCACAGGTCCAATGCATCGTGAAGTTGCTAACTGCTGCCGGTATTATTTTTACTTAATAAAGTTATTATTTATAAATTTTGATGGAGTTTAGGTAAAAGTGGCAATTTCAGCTCATTTATTTGTGAACGGGTCGATTTTGGTCATGTTTTTATCTATAACGGGTCAAATGGGTAAAACAAAAAGCTAAGCTAACAATGGCACGGGCCACGTGTTTATGCACATATAGCCTCTTAAACTGCTTTATTCAAAAAATTAGATGATTATTTTTTATAGAGATTTTGGACAAAAAGAGTATTTGCGGGTTAACACTCAACACAAAAAAAGTATTTGCGGGATAATTAATTAATTTATAATTAAAGATCTACTCTTTTTTCTTGTAGTTATCTTGCCATGGTTCTATATCACGCTGGAGACATGGCGGCAGCCATCATTCAGCAACACAAAGAACTTATTATAAACGAACGGTGCCTTGGTCTCGACCACCCCGACACAGCTCACAGGTGCCCGTTACTTCTTTCTTTCAAAGCTTTATCATAAGAGTTGTGGTTGTCATGTGATCACGGTTTTACTTTGCATCTTTTGCAGCTATGGAAACATGGCCTTATTTTATCACGGGCTCAACCAATCAGAACTTGCATTAAGACACATGTCTCGGGCCCTGGTCCTATTAAGCTTATCCTCGGGCCCGGATCATCCCGATGTTGCTGCAACTTACATTAATGTTGCAATGATGTATCAAGATATTGGAAAAATGAATACGGCTCTTCGTTATTTACAAGAAGCGTTAAAAAAGAATGAGAGGCTTTTGGGTGAAGAACATATCCAAACTGCTGTCTGCTATCATGCACTTGCAATCGCGTTTAACTGTGTTGGTGCCTACAAGCTCTCTCATCAGGCACGCGCTTTTAGCTATTCAAATTTTAGAAGTTAATAAATGTTGTATTGGTCAAATGGTTGAAAAATGATTTTGTTTCAACAGCATGAAAAGAAGACGTATGACATTCTTGTGAAGCAACTTGGAGAGGAAGACTCGAGGACTCGGGATTCGCAGAATTGGATGAAAACTTTTAAATTGCGGGAGGAGCATGTAGACGTTCGGTTTTCAACATTTTTTATGTTCTTTTTAATCTAATTTTGTTTCTTCTAACATGTTTTGTGATCATATGACACAAGATGAATGCACAAAAGCAGAAAGGACAAGCTGTGAATGCGGTTTCTGCACAAGCAGCGATCGATCTCTTAAAGGTATGCCACAAACCTCATCATGAAGATGTTATCTTTTCATTCTTTTGTGGTTAATTGCACAAATTACCATTAATAGCAAGTTACTTTGAAAATGATCAGAAATAGCAGCATACTTTCATTTTTTTTACCAAATAGTAGAGAAACGTTTTGTACCTCGTGGTTGCTACGACTGTTAAAAAAGAATGGCAGTATATTTCCATTTTATATAATTTTTGAAAGGCATTATTCCACCCAATAATAACCAAGTTTCTTCGGTGTTACACCTGATGTCCCTCACTTTTTTCAAACAACAAAAACCACTCGAAGTTTTAATTTTGTTCCATTGTGGTGAATTTTTTTTATAAATGTTAACTTTTTTGAAAGTAAACCTAAATGAAACATATATGAAACTTGGTCACAATTTAGTGATTATTTTTTTCAAATTGACTTGAAATAGGAGTTGATTGTGATAAAAAAGTTCATTAAATAATAGCCAAGTTTTATAATTGTTCCTTTTAAGTCCACTTGAAAAAAATAATCACTAAACAGTAATGAAGTTGCATATATATTCTATTCAATTCACTTAGTTTTTTAAAATTTGAACATTTATAAAAAAATTCACAATAAATGAAACTTAACTTGGTTTTTATAGTTAAAAAAAGTATGAGTGACATTATTGTAACAATATTGAAACTAGGGGTGTAAACGAGCCGAGCTGAGCCGAGCCCGAGCCTGACACTAATCGAGCTCGGCTCATTGGATTATCCTGAAGCTCGAGGAGCTTGACTCGGTTCGAGCCTATAGATTTTGGATCGAGCTCGGCTCGTGGAGTTAAAATAAAGCTCGAGATCGGCTCGGCAAGGCTCGGTTTCAGTCATGACGATTAAACGAGCAAAAGCTCGGCTCGTTTATAGGAAGCCTTAAACGAGCCAAAGCTCGGCTCGAGCTCGATTTGGGGGATTAAATTGAATAATATATTAAATATATAATAAAATAATATAAATTTTTACTAGGTCGTTAAGGCTCGCGAGCCTAAACGATCTTAGAAGGCAAAGCTCGAGCTCGGGCTCGATAACTAAACGAGTCATTTTTTAGGATCGAGATCGGGCTCGGGCTCGTTAAGGCTAGGCTTGTTCGAGCTTTTTACCGATCCGATCTCGAGTAGCTCTCGAGCCGGCTTGATTCGTTTACACCCCTAATTGAAACTTGATTGTTATTATTTTATGTTTTTATCCCTTTTATTAAATATGTTGCTATTGCTGATAAAAGTGCAAAATTATGTTCTATTTTCCACAATTTCCCATATTATTATTTCATATCAAATTCCATTATATTAGTATGCAAACGGTTGTAACACGAGATAACGGTAATTTGAACCGAGAACCTCTAGAATACTGGTCTATTAAACAAGTGGTGGTGTTTGTACAGGCTCACCCTGATTTGATTCAAGCATTCCAAGCGGCTTCTGGCGGTGCAGCTTCAGGCAGTGGCGGGAATAGCACAGTTGGCGGTGAAAACTTCCCTCAAGGCAGGGGTGTTGATGAGAGATCCGCTCGTGCTGTGGCAGAGGCGAGGAAGAAAGCTGCCGCCAGGGGTCTGTTAATCCGGCCACACGGTGTCCCTGTACAGGCTCTACCACCACTTACACAACTTCTCAACATAATAAACTCCGGCATGACACCAGAAACCACCACCAGCGAAGCCCAAAACCCCGAGGAGCCAACCAAGGCGGAACAAGGCCAGGCACCAGTTGGGCTAGGTGCAGGGTTAGGTGCCTTGGACTCCAAGAAACAGAAGCCAACCCAGAATCAGAACCAGAACCAGAACCAGAAGTAAGGTTGGTTTTAGATTTTCTAACGTTTACTAAACTAGTTAGTAGCCTGGGCTTTTGATTCCTGGGCTGTTAGGATTTGAGAGGACTTCATTCTTTTTTCAATAATTATTAGCCATGAAACTGTAATGCTCACGGCGTCTTGTGTCTACAGAAACCGAGGTTTTTTTGCTATTTTTATCTGTAATTTTGGCACATGTAAAACTTCATAAAGTTTTGGTTTTGAGCGATGTAGCATCGTACCTATGATTGGTGTTGACGATTGCCAGACTGGCATCGACCACTGTTATGATCTGAATCGAAAAACCCAACTTTTGTTCAGCTAACGAGGCGTTTTTTGAATAGCTTGTAACGACGTATTAGCCTTTTGTTCAGTGTATAAGTGTCTTTAGCTTCTTTACACAATCTATATATTATATGATGAAAATGATATGAAGATGACAAACTAGAAATCTAGTATTCGATCGCTTTTTCGTATTTTTGAGGCTCGCATCATTAGGAGATTTTGAATAACACGATTCACTGTTAAAACTTAGCCTAAATAATTGATTTGAAGTTGCCCTGACGATAATAGGAGTTAGCTTTTACTGGAAAATTACTTCATGTGATGGTAATTCAGAATTTTCAAATCTTTAACCCTAATAAAACGCTACACTTTTCCCTCTCTAGTCCTGATTACAAATTACAAACTACGTCACTAAATATGAGACAACACGTTGTTTGATCCTATTAACCAGGAGTCGAGAATTGTCAAACCTTCAACGACGTGGTTTGTAATCGGGAGGGAAAATGGTAGTGTTTTATTAGGGTTAAAGATTTTAAAAGACTGGATTACTCTCACATAGATGGTACATGGGATAATTTTCTGGGGCCAAACGTGCAACCTAATATCCAATTTTTGGGCTAATTTTGTAATTTTAAAATCCTGGGGGTCAAACGTACAATTTGATCAAACTACAGGGGCCGTTTGTGCAATTAACCCTTCTTAGAATATGCAGTTCTGTATGTGTATTATGTTCATAAACCATCTTTATTATTTTATTTTTTTTATACAAACTAATGACTTTGAAAAAAAATAAAATGATTAGTTCAAACCTCTAAAACAGGCCAAACCGGGTGACCTACCCAATCTGGCTGGTTTGGTTTGTCATTTCTTGGAACCGTAGTTAGCCGTTTGACTTGGAATTTCAGTCCAAACCAACCGAACCAAACTGTGACCACTTATATTTAGAGTAAACTTCTATTTTGGCCCCTGTGGTTTGGGTATTTTAACCATTTTGGTCCAAAAAAGAATCTTTTATCAAATCAGGACCTGTGGTTTGTACTTTATAACTATTTTGGCCCTTGGCGCAAACGCCATTCAAAAGCTCTGTTAACTAATGGCATGTGCCCCTCACATGTCCTTCTTCATTTAAAACCCTAAGTAGTGCCCCAAAACCATTTCTTCCCCACTCATTCCACCCACAGAGCAGAGAAGAGATGATGGTGCTTTGCAAATGTGGTTCCCCAACTATGATTCGCACCTCGTGGACTTCTACAAACCCTGGACGAAGGTTTCACTATTGCTCACGCAAGGTAATTTCATCATCTTCTCCTCGTGGACTTCTAATAACCCTGAACTAAATCTTTCTCTGTAATCTCAGGCATGTGGTTTTGTAGTATGGGTTGATCCTCCTATGTGTGAAAGGGCTACTGTAATCATCCCAGGATTGCTTCGAAAAATCAACTACCATGAAGAAATTCAAAGGAAGATGGCTGTTGAAAATAGGAGACTTAAATATATGATTTTCATTACTTGTCTAGTGTTTGTGATGTATTTCATTTCCAACTGACCTAATATGTTGTAAAGGTCATATTTTGAAGCTAAGTAGTACAACTTTTGGAATGGTAGTGTGAATTATGTACTACAACTTTTGTTTATGGAAATGTGAACTAGGTAATGATGCTTTTGTTTGTGGAAATTGAAATGGAAATGTTGTTGAACCTGGTTTGTAATATTCATCATTCAAATGGAAATGTTGTTGAACCTGGAAATGTGAACATATATAATATTCATCATTCTAATGACCATTTACATCATTAAAAAAAAACTAATGGTTCTAATGACCATTTACCAACCATAAATTGTTCAAGAAACCAGTGCTTACATTGTTCAAACAAGACATCAAAACAAAAGACATCAAAACAAGACACTTCATTGCTGCTGAATTGTAGGCTGTGTTGATGTTGAAGGACCTCTCTCCTTTCAACCCCTCTTGTTATGGCCCTTTTGCTTACAAACTTGACATGTGACAGCCTTTCCCTTCCTTGTCATCTTCCCACCTGTGTTTATCTTCTGTGACAACTCCTCGGTAGACTACTTTCTAGCCTTCTTTGGTCTTCCAATTTGGGTGTGATGTTTGGGTGGTAATAGTGAAGTAGGGCACGCTGATGGGGTCCACATCTCCTTGCCATTGATTGGGTCAATGGTGTAACGAACCAAAATCCGGGTCTCGTTATAAATAAATAAATATTTCTAATTAATATTATGGTGAAAATAATATTTTTGAAATAAGTTGAAACAAGTGGGTTTCAAGTTTTTAATGGGGTTTTGTTAGTTTTATCTAACTATGGGATGTAATGGATGAAATGAAAGTTGAGGGGCTAAAGTGTAAATATGGCAAATCTGCCATATTTGACTTGAGAAGTCAAAATTGACCTCATATTGAGGTGTTGGTCGTTCAAGAGAGGAGAGCAAGAGGAGAAACCGGATTTTGGGCTCAAATCGTGCAATTTAAGCTTGTTTTGTGAAGGTTTTGGCTCACACAACACCTTCATAACATCAAGTAAGTGATTCTCTTCCTCTTGATTTCACCATGAATGTGTTCTTGGTGGGTTTTGGGTGAAATCCGAAATTATGTATGCATGTGATGAAATGGTGTTAGATTATTGATAATCTAGCTAAACTAAAGTTAAAGAATGATGATTAGCATCCTAGAACCCTTTGATTTTGATTATGAGAAGTTAGGGTTCATATGGTGGAAATTTGAGGTGTTTGGATCATGATGCTAAAATGATGAATTAATGAAGATTAAGTGTTTTTAAGATGTTAGACACTTGAACAAACACCAAATTAACTTAATAATAATTTTTGAAAGAAAAATTAGTGTTAAGATTAAGATAATGAAACTCAAGTGGGTGAGTTTGTGGTGAAAGAGGGTGTTTGGTTATGAGGATAACCCAAACGGGTCAATTTGGGTTGGAAATGTGGAATTGAGTTGTGAACTCAATTGTAGTGGAATTTTGATGTATGAAAGATTACTAAACTAGGTGAATTTGTTTAGGTGATCAAATTGCAAAGCTAGAAGGTGTTGCGGGATCTTCTAACTCAATAGGTAAGTGCTTTGCACTTACTTAGTAATGATAGGTGGTGGTGTTGATCATATTTGAATTTCATGTTGGTTATTCAAATATCTTATATGTGTTTATTGGTATGTGGATGAATTTAGTTAATAAACCTATATGGTGTAAAAAAATTGACTTGTGTGGTAAAAGTCAAGTTTGTATGCATAATGTAGTTGACTATGTGGTATATGGTCAAACTAAAATGTAGAATATGTTGAATTGGTGTAAATGACTATGTGGTATATAGTTAAGCTAAAATGTGGTATGTGATAAAGTAGAGTAATTGACTTGTGTGGTGTAAAGTCAAACTAAATGTGGTAATTTGAGGAAAGTGGCTTATGTGAAATATAAGTCAACCATTGTGGAAAAATGGTGAAGTCGGTGTAAATTGACTTATGTGGTATATAAGTCAAACCATTGTGGAATAATGGTGATATGTTTATGTGGTGTAATGGACTTATGTGATATATAAGTCAAACCATTGTGGAATAATGGTGAATGTGGTGTAATGGACTTATGTGGTATATAAGTCAAACCATTGTGGAATAATGGTGAATGTGGTGTAATGGACTTATGTGGTATATAAGTCAAACCATTGTGGAATAATGGTGAATGTGGTGTAATGGACTTATGTGGTATATAAGTCAAACCATTGTGGAATAATGGTGAATGTGGCGTAATTGACTTATGTGGTACATAAGTCAAGTGTAAGGGACCTTAGTTGACCAAATGGGTGAATGCGTGTAAACAAGTAGTATTACTTGATTGATATGTTTATAATGGACTATGTGCCATAATGGGAGTGGATCATGTGTTGATCATAAATGAAAAACGAAAGGAATGAAACTTGTGGTAAATATGCAAGTAGTATGTAGCCTAAATGACAATTTGGGTGGAAACGAGTCAAATGGGTGAATGGGTGAAAACGAGCTATAATTGCTTGATGGTTATGCTTATACTCATAATTAATGGTAATGTGTTTGTGGTATTATGAAAAGAATGAAGCTTGTAGTGGAATTGCAAGTGGAAATGTAACCCAATGGTAAATTGGGTGGAAATGGGTCAAACGGGTGAATGAATGAAAACAAGTAGAATTTACTTGTTTGTTATGTTTTATCTTCATTACTAATGGTGATATGTTTATGTGGTGATGTAGGGAAAGCTCCGAAGTAGGTCAAGGTCAAGTCCAGGGCGTGAAGGGTTCTCGTATGCATTTTGGTGATTTTTGGAATTTATTAGAAATCCGTTTTCGGATGTGTAAATTGGTACTTAAATTTTATAAGTTGATGTTTTAAAGCTGGTCATATGTGTTTTTGGTCACAACCCATGTGTTGGGAGGTTTTGGTTTATGGTGGTAATGAAAAAGTGGAAAAAAATGGCTAAGTGTTGAAATCTGCAGATGCCCAAAACTTTCTGTGAAAGGTGGTCCCTCGCGGTACGCGAAGATCCAGGGGGGATCCTCTCGCGGTACGCGAGAGACCTGGGTTCCGGGCGTGTTTTTGGGACTCCCTCGCGGTACGCGAGGGAGGTGGTCATTTAGTCTCGCGGTACGCGAGGGTAAAAAAAAAAAAAAAAAAAAAAAAAAAAAATTTCTGGGATTTGTTTTAAGCTTCCGCGTGTTTTAGGAACGGTGTGTTATAAATTGGTATCAGAGCAATGGTTTGAGGGAATTAGTGCGCGAGGCACTAAACTCAAACCGGATGCTCTTGATATGGGGAAATTGATACGAGAATCCATGGAGGACTTGACTAAGACTCGGAGCTTTCGGAATTGAAAGGTTAGTAATGTTATGATTAATGTTGTCACATATGGTGTATATGTATATGGACGATTGAATGACAATGTGTTATGTGTGCCGAAACTTGTTTTGTGATTTGTTATATGAATATGATAATTGCAATTGGGCATAACGTGTTATTAAACATGTCTGGCCAATATGTTTAATAAGACGGGATGTGCAAGGGTCTTTATGATAACCATATGACAATGAACATTTGCAAGGATTAGGTGAAGGTGATTATATGTGTATGTATGTTTATGAATGATTAAAAGGGGGTAATACATATACGCATAGATAAGATTTAGTGCCTTAACAAGTGGGTAGATTAAAGACCTATAAGTAGGTAGAATATCTATAACTTAGTTAAAATTTGGTCGGGGAGACTAAGGGGCACATGTGTAAGTAGAAGAAATGGTGGATGGAAGTCATCTTAAGGACTCAGGTATGTTAGAGTCTAGACGTGTATCACCTCATGGGTGGTGAGGAACATGGAATGTGTTGGGAGAAATAGAATGCATCAATCTAGCGGAGGATGGCTAGAGCTTTCTATCATGTTATTTCGATCTTCCTTCGAGGAAAATAGGGATCCTTGAGGCTATCCTTGGGAGGAACCGTATGAAGCCTTGAGAGCGGAAAGTATAACAGTTGGCGAACCGAAGTGGAAGGAAAACTTTGTTTTCATAAGGGGTTCGTGGTGTGCGAACCAAAGGAGTTAAAGAGTGAGAATTAATCATTGATTAATCAGCAATGAATCACAATAATGGTATCGGCTTTGAAGCAATCCATTATGATTGAAAGAAGGTGCATTACTCGCGATGAGTCGAATTCGGGCCGTGGCGGAGAATTGGTGGATTTTGATCCGATGATTGTAAAAGAGGTGTTGGGTTACTTAGTAACCATATCATTGTCAAGTATGATAAATGGGTGACGTGTTAATCTGTTCTCATTAGAGACAATGAAACACGAGGTATACGAACTGGTGTGTACACATGGCTTGTGCCATTGACATCAGCCGGGGATATAAAGGGATACTTAGTATTCCAGTAGAGAAAGAGGATTTGATAAGAGTCATTGCACCTGTGTGCTTTGTTTTAAAGCACATAAAATTTTCGGTGGAAAAAAAAAAGAAAATGGAAGAGTGCGTTTTGGCACTGACAGTCGGTGATAGGATAAAACTGACTAAAGGTCTCACGGTTTGTGGACTTTATGGTCAAGGGGTAAATGATAAAATGTACATAGGTGGAATGTGTACATAAATGGTGGATGAAGTCTTAGAACTTCATAAATGATGTTGGAAGTCTTTTGGACTTCACAAACGGTGTTTGAAAGTGAAGTCTTCGAACCTCAAAGGTGGATTCGGTGATTGAGATCCTTAAATCTCAAAGGATGACTTACGATTAAGTCAATGGAAATTCTTAGGATGTTTGGATCGCAGATAGGAATCTTCCTCCCAGTGTTGTAAAAGAGGATTCAAGTAAGGAAGTTGTCGTATCCTTACTTGAGGAGGTTGCATGCTTTATCGGTTAAGAATTGATGAGCTGAAGACTCGAGCTTCAAGGGGTATTATGTTTGGGTGTTGGGATCCTCGAATCCCAAGAGGTATGAACTTGAGACCTTGAGTCTCAATGGGTGGATTGGTGATATAGCTTTGAAATTTCCATTTAAGAGGTGAGTGACGTGGGGTTAGAACTTGGATTTCCTTAGTTGTCAAACGTGTTGACTACTCATATAAAGTGGTTCAAAAATCCAAGTATCCCATGGTTAGGAGTGTTGAAATTCAAGTGGAAACTTGTCATTATAAAAGTTTTCCTTTGAAATGTGGTGATTCGGGTTTGAGATCATGGGAGGATAAGTCTACGTCTCGTTGGGTTGTCCAACATAGGGGCTTTTTTTTTTGGTGAGTAGATTAATGTTTGGAACTGTTGTTATTTTCATATGGTGAAGATGAGATAAATGATAAACATTTCGTCTAAATGAAACAGTGACTATCTTAGA
This sequence comes from Smallanthus sonchifolius, assembly GCA_023525975.1. NCBI lineage: Eukaryota > Viridiplantae > Streptophyta > Magnoliopsida > Asterales > Asteraceae > Smallanthus > Smallanthus sonchifolius. The sequence goes on along the minus strand of CM042046.1, from coordinate 44,314,403 downwards.
TAGTGGGCGAACTAATTGATGCAAAAGTAGACAACTGCGTATCACTGTCGAATAAACCATTAAAGACGGAGATAACCTTGGGGGAGTAACGAGGGCAGATAGAGTTACCACATTAAAGTGAAGTCATTCTTGATGACGATATCATCATCCCTTATTGACGAAATTCGAGAGGCTAAAGTGTTAGCTTTTGAGGGTGATTTGAAGACGGAACGGGTGGTTCTTATGTTGACAAGCTTGGGGAAAATAATTCGGGGTTAAAGACATGCTTTGATAGGATTTGGATTCCTAGGTTGTCAAGTGTTTTGACAACTATTTTATATGAAGCGCATAGATCCAAACATTCTATCCATCCGGGGGGCCACAAAGATGTTTTATGATTTGAGGTGTCATTTTTGGTGGCCGGGTATGAGGCGTGATGTTGTTAAGTATGTTGAGAGGTGTCTCACATGCTTAAGGGTGAAGGCGGAGCACCAAAAGCCGTATGGAAAGCTTCAACCGCTTGAAATACCGCTTTGGAAATGGGAGAATATAGCTATGGATTTGATCACTAAACTACCAAAGACCCGAAAGGGTTATGATGCGATATGGGTAGTAGTGGATCGGTTGACGAAGAGTGCATATTTCCTACCTATAAAGGAAACATACTCTTCGGATAGATTGGCGGAAATGTATGTGAAGGAAATTGTGTCACGTCATGGTGTGCCGGTGTCGATTATATCGGATCATGATACGAGATTTACTTCTCGATTTTGGAAGAAATTCCATGAGGATATGGGGACTAGATTGAATCTTAGCACCGCTTATCATCCACAAACGGATGGTCAAAGCGAGCGAACGATTCAAACGCTCGAGGATATGTTGCGAGCGTGTGCTTTGGATTTTGGTGGTAGTTGGGACGACCATTTACCGTTGGCGGAATTCTCTTATAACAATAGTTACCATTCTAGTATTGGTATGCCGCCTTTTGAGGCATTGTATGGGAGAAAGTGTCGAACACCCGTGTGCTGGGGTGAAATTGGTCAACGGGAGCTTGGTAATGTGGAGGCGGTCAAGGAAACTAATGATAGTATTGACCAAATTAGAGCACGCTTGAAAGCGGCTCCAGATCGCCAAAAGTCCTATGCGGATAATAGGAGGCGGGCGATTGAGTTCCAGGTGGGGGACTTTGTGCTTTTGAAAGTCTCTACTTGGAAAGGGGTGATACGGTTTAGGAAACAGGGGAAGTTAAGTCCTCGTTTCATTGGGCCGTTTAAGGTTGTTGCTAGAGTTGGGTGCGGTAGCTTACCGTTTGGAGCTACCGGAGGAACTAAGTAGACTTCATGACACATTTCATGTGTCTCATTTACGCAAGTGTTTAGCGGATGAGTCTACTTTTGTTCCATTGGATGATTTTGAGGTGGGTGAAAGTGGAGTTATGTGGAAGAACCTGTGGCAATCTTGGATAAGAAAGTGAAGCGGTTACGAAATAAAGAGATTAGCCAAGTGTTGGTGAAGTGGAAACATAGAAAGGGAGCGGAAATGACTTGGGAAACCGAGGAAGAAATGCTCAAGTATTATCCGAACCTTTTTATGTGAAGTCGGGTTTCGGGGACGAAACCCAAATAAGGGGAGGTGATTTGTAACGAACCAAAATCCGGGTCTCGTTATAAATAAATAAATATTTCTAATTAATATTATGGTGAAAATAATATTTTTGAAATAAGTTGAAACAAGTGGGTTTCAAGTTTTTAATGGAGTTTTGTTAGTTTTATCTAACTATGGGATGTAATGGATGAAATGAAAGTTGAGGGGCTAAAGTGTAAATATGGCAAATCTGCCATATTTGACTTGAGAAGTCAAAATTGACCTCATATTGAGGTGTTGGTCGTTCAAGAGAGGAGAGCAAGAGGAGAAACCGGATTTTGGGCTCAAATCGTGCAATTGAAGCTTGTTTTGTGAAGGTTTTGGCTCACACAACACCTTCATAACATCAAGTAAGTGATTCTCTTCCTCTTGATTTCACCATGAATGTGTTCTTGGTGGGTTTTGGGTGAAATCCGAAATTATGTATGCATGTGATGAAATGGTGTTAGATTATTGATAATCTAGCTAAACTAAAGTTAAAGAATGATGATTAACATCCAGAACCCTTTGATTTTGATTATGAGAAGTTAGGGTTCATATGGTGGAAATTTGAGGTGTTTGGATCATGATGCTAAAATGATGAATTAATGAAGATTAAGTGTTTTTAAGATGTTAGACACTTGAACAAACACCAAATTAACTTAATAATAATTTTTGAAAGAAAAATTAGTGTTAAGATTAAGATAATGAAACTCAAGTGGGTGAGTTTGTGGTGAAAGAGGGTGTTTGGTTATGAGGATAACCCAAACGGGTCAATTTGGGTTGGAAATGTGGAATTGAGTTGTGAACTCAATTGTAGTGGAATTTTGATGTATGAAAGATTACTAAACTAGGTGAATTTGTTTAGGTGATCAAATTGCAAAGCTAGAAGGTGTTGCGGGATCTTCTAACTCAATAGGTAAGTGCTTTGCACTTACTTAGTAATGATAGGTGGTGGTGTTGATCATATTTGAATTTCATGTTGGTTATTCAAATATCTTATATGTGTTTATTGGTATGTGGATGAATTTAGTTAATAAACCTATATGGTGTAAAAAAATTGACTTGTGTGGTAAAAGTCAAGTTTGTATGCATAATGTAGTTGACTATGTGGTATATGGTCAAACTAAAATGTAGAATATGTTGAATTGGTGTAAATGACTATGTGGTATATAGTTAAGCTAAAATGTGGTATGTGATAAAGTAGAGTAATTGACTTGTGTGGTGTAAAGTCAAACTAAATGTGGTAATTTGAGGAAAGTGGCTTATGTGAAATATAAGTCAACCATTGTGGAAAAATGGTGAAGTCGGTGTAAATTGACTTATGTGGTATATAAGTCAAACCATTGTGGAATAATGGTGATATGTTTATGTGGTGTAATGGACTTATGTGATATATAAGTCAAACCATTGTGGAATAATGGTGAATGTGGTGTAATGGACTTATGTGGTATATAAGTCAAACCATTGTGGAATAATGGTGAATGTGGTGTAATGGACTTATGTGGTATATAAGTCAAACCATTGTGGAATAATGGTGAATGTGGTGTAATGGACTTATGTGGTATATAAGTCAAACCATTGTGGAATAATGGTGAATGTGGCGTAATTGACTTATGTGGTACATAAGTCAAGTGTAAGGGACCTTAGTTGACCAAATGGGTGAATGCGTGTAAACAAGTAGTATTACTTGATTGATATGTTTATAATGGACTATGTGCCATAATGGGAGTGGATCATGTGTTGATCATAAATGAAAAACGAAAGGAATGAAACTTGTGGTAAATATGCAAGTAGTATGTAGCCTAAATGACAATTTGGGTGGAAACGAGTCAAATGGGTGAATGGGTGAAAACGAGCTATAATTGCTTGATGGTTATGCTTATACTCATAATTAATGGTAATGTGTTTGTGGTATTATGAAAAGAATGAAGCTTGTAGTGGAATTGCAAGTGGAAATGTAACCCAATGGTAAATTGGGTGGAAATGGGTCAAACGGGTGAATGAATGAAAACAAGTAGAATTTACTTGTTTGTTATGTTTTATCTTCATTACTAATGGTGATATGTTTATGTGGTGATGTAGGGAAAGCTCCGAAGTAGGTCAAGGTCAAGTCCAGGGCGTGAAGGGTTCTCGTATGCATTTTGGTGATTTTTGGAATTTATTAGAAATCCGTTTTCGGATGTGTAAATTGGTACTTAAATTTTATAAGTTGATGTTTTAAAGCTGGTCATATGTGTTTTTGGTCACAACCCATGTGTTGGGAGGTTTTGGTTTATGGTGGTAATGAAAAAGTGGAAAAAAATGGCTAAGTGTTGAAATCTGCAGATGCCCAAAACTTTCTGTGAAAGGTGGTCCCTCGCGGTACGCGAAGATCCAGGGGGGATCCTCTCGCGGTACGCGAGAGACCTGGGTTCCGGGCGTGTTTTTGGGACTCCCTCGCGGTACGCGAGGGAGGTGGTCATTTAGTCTCGCGGTACGCGAGGGTAAAAAAAAAAAAAAAAAAAAAAAAAAAAAATTTCTGGGATTTGTTTTAAGCTTCCGCGTGTTTTAGGAACGGTGTGTTATAAATGGTGTTCTCATAGACTTTCTTCCATGTGCTTAGCCAATAAACCTCATTAACCCAAGATTCTAGGATTCCAACTTCAATTCCATTTACAGCCATATCCCAGATCACAGCTACCGCATGCTTGCAAGGCATGGATGTTAGTTCCCATTTTCTGCAAGAACAAGTTCTCTTACCCACATATACAGCACACTTATCATTCCATGGTCCATTTACCTGGTATTTGTTTTGACCATTACACACTACAATATAGTCAGATGCTTCAGACTTAATTTCATTGAATGTAATTGTAGCTGTGGGTGTCAATGGACCTTCAACCTTGGCAATCATCTTGTTAACAACCCCAATTCTCCTCATCATGTACTCTCATATGTATTCCAAGCAAGTGATGATGGGTTTATCTCGGCCTCCTACAAGTTGTCTAATAAAAACCTCACATACATTGTTGAGTAATACATCACACTTTGACCTCTCTGAAATGAATTCACATGTTAATAAATTTACCAAATCATATCAAAACAATTTATATTTCATACCACTGAAATGGGATCTTGCCCAATGAATTGGTGGTATTCCTAGCAACCATTTATGCAGTGATGAATCTTGTTTCCTTATATCTTCCATGTGTTTGTTAAACTGTGGAATTGTTGTTGCACTTGCTGCTTTCCATAACATATCCTTGAACATATTGCCCCTCCATTTTATTTTCATATTCTCATGAATATGCCTCAGACAGTACCTATGTTCAGCAGAAGGATATACCTTCTTGATAGCTGGTATGATGCCCTGCAAATAAACATGAACATTAGTTAATTGAAAGCTGGCATGATGCCCTACAAATAACATAATTAAGCAAAAGGATGTGAATTCTTGTACCTTTTGCCTGTCACTCAAGAATGTAAAGTTTGAACGAATGTTCAAATCTTGGTCATTACCAAGGCACTGTAAGAACCAAGTCCATGAACTGGATGATTCTGCTTCGACTATTGCAAAAGCTACCGGATAAATTCCATTGTTATCATCTACACCAACAGCCGTAAGAATCTGTCCAGGAAAGGGCCCTTTCATGAAGCAGCCATCCAAACCCAACACTTCTCTCCCACACTACTTAAACCCAGCCTTTAAACCTCCATAACAAATGTATATCCTTTTAAATGGCCTAGTTCAATGGTGGGATTAAATTCCCTTTCAACTTCAATAGTAAATGTTGTGTCTTGATTGGATCTAAGCAACTCACCACAGTAATCCCTAAGAAGTAAATACTGTGCTGTGAAGTCACCTTGAACTTTCTTTGTAGCCATTACTTTTACCCTAAAAATCTTCTGTAAGCTGATGTGAACTTGGTATTTCTTCTGAATCAGATCTTGAAGAACTTTGTTAGGTATTCCTGGATTTAACTCCACTGTTGATTCTATCTCTTTAGCTATTGTACTCACATTGTAGAGTTTGACCTCTCTAGTTTGTAGGCATTTGTGGTTTTCAATAAAAGTTTTTACTACCCAAGAATCCGATTCCTTTTTCCTGAAATGTGTAATGTCCAAGGACAATTTCTTGTTTGTTCCTTTGTACTATTATTAAAAGCATGACTAACACCTGTGCACACAAACCTAAACTTCTCATTTCTTGTAATAAACAATTGTCTTCTAGTGGTCACAGCATGACTTTTGACCAAACTTTTAATGTCTTCTTTATTTCTAAAACACTGGCCCACATAAAATGGAACTGCATCAAGATTTTTAGCTTTCCTTTTTCTCTTTCTGAATTTCTTCATAATAGTATGTAATAAGTCCTCATCATCTGTGCCACCATCAAAGTCATCTAGATCAACCTCACCTTCCTCATCATCTTCAAGATCCTCATCCCTGTTTTCTTTATCATCCTTATAATCCCCTACAATATTAGATTTGAATGACCCCATGTCAACGTCAACCTTTTCAACCATGTTATCTGTATCCTGCAAAGTATCTTCATTTTCACCTTCATCATCATCATCATCATATTCCTGCAATGCATCTTTCTGAGACCCCATGTCATCATCATTGTTATCTTCCATGTCAAAGTTAAACTCCATATCATTATCTTCCATGTTAAAGTTAACCGCATTCCTATCCTCTTCCACATTAACAACCTCTGCCTCATTCTGCATATTAACATCAACACCCTCATTCTGCACATTACCATTAACAACCTCATTCCTATCATCATCATGTACATTAACATTACCATCCTCATCATGCACATTAACATTGTCATCCTCTTTCCTTACTACAAGAGGTAGTTTTCTACAAGCTTTATTTATTCCCTGAGATGACCTTAAAGGTTTCAATTTCACAGGTTTGGATTGAACAGGGACATCCAATTCCTCAGTTACCACTTTACTAGGAGACTTATCAAAGACATTTAACCTTGATACCCAATGCTCAATATAAAGATCAATCAACTTAAACTTAGAAACATATTGCAACATAGAAATGACATCCTGATCAGTTCCTAGTGGTCTAAGACCAAAATCCAAGCTCATATCAGGAACTTTATAATGATAAAACATAATTTCTTTCTTAGAATAACCTATTTCTTGGATCATAGCATTGACCTCAAGAACAGAGAACTAATCAGCATCAATCATGTCCACATATCTAATCTTACCATCGACATAAGATGGACAATTTTTACCTTTGATGAAAACTCCTCCATGGAATATCTTCAGAGTAAACAAATTAGGGTTTGTACCTGTAATGAAATTGCAAAAAAAAAAATATATCAACAGTTACAACCCATCAAATACATGCAAAATTTTTGAGAAAACAATGTAAAGGAACTAACCGTAGGTAGCGTAAGGATCAAACCGTTCACCTTCAGACCGAACGTACCGAGGAGTTAACACCATACTTACCCGATCAACTAACAATGTCAGTGATTATCTTGCGATATGAGGGAGTGGAAATGGAAGGTTACGTTAGATTACAGGTTGGGGAAGATGAAGAAATGGCTATGGAGCATTAGTTAGGGTTTTAAATGAAAATGAAGGGCACGTTCCATTAGTTAACAAAGCTTTTGAACGGCGTTTGCCCCAGGGGCCAAAATAGTTATAAAGTACAAACCACAGGTCCTGATTTGATAAAAGATTCTTTTTTGGACCAAAATGGTTAAAATGCCCAAACCACAGGGGCCAAAATAGAATTTTACTCCTTATATTTATATCTTTACATATGATTACAATGTAGGCTATTGTCATTCATGATTCATCAGCCACAACATATGAGTTTTGCAACTGTTTCCTTTAGCATGCCAACAACGCTTATCAAGTTATGGTGAGTCTTAGGAATGACATGCACCTTGTATGATACATATGGCTTTCTTCTATAAATGTGTAGAAACACTTTTTGGAAAAAGAAACTACTTCTAAACAATGGAAAACAAAGAAAATAGAATCATGGTACTTATGTGGGTGACGGTGTTGGTGTCGGGCCTGATGGTGCAGGGAAGCATGGGGTTCCCCTGTGGAACCACATTCTTCTCTACACTGGTCCAACTTATTCCTTGTAGGGCTTCGGTTGTACCATTTAGCCCTATTCCTCCAAATGATGCTTGTTGTGCCGCTGTTAGGATCTTGGGCCAACCCTGTTTATGTGTGCTTGTCAATGGCCCGCCCATATCCGGTGTTGACCGTAGCATGGCCATGCAACTTCCCGACAAGTGCAACGTTAATTTCGGACCATGTATTCATTTCCCCCTCTCATCCTTTGTGTTCCCCTTTCCTTTTTCTCATAGCTAAGAATGGGCCGGGTTTAAATGGACTCGAACATGTCATTTATAACGTTTCGTAGCTTATTTTTGAAATTTATAAATAATTAAGAGTAAGTTACAAATTATGTCCTTTAACTTTATAGAAAACTGCATGTTATGTCTTTTTTTGAAATAATTTAGTCTTTTTCACTAACTGAAGTTATTTTTTTTCTGTTAAGTCCATTCATGTGACTTGCACATGAGGGTATAATTGTTATTTTCACCATATAAAGGACTACTTATGTAATCTATTCAAACATGAATAAATAAAAGAAATAAAATCACACACTCTCTCTCTGCCCCATCTACTCTCTCTCTCTAGACCTCAATCACCAATTCACCATCGTTAATAGTGGTTTCTCACCAGAGAACCACAATCGCCGCCATGGTCGTCTTTTCCTATCTCCATGTTCTGATTCAGTGATTCCACTCAAACCGCACACCAACGCCATCGCCAAATTCCATTTCGGTCTCCCTCTCTTCATGTATGTGTTTGATTCACGTAACTGCACATAAGCACATACCAGATCCATTATCTATGCACACCAAAATTCAATCTTTTTTCAGTCTCTCAATTCTTTAAATTGGTCCCTTCAATCGATCAATCTCTTCGATTTTTGAGATAATTGATTATTTGTTGATATGGGGTTTATTCAACTCTGGGTTTTTTTTTCTTTAAGAATTCACCTGCTATGGAGACAAAGATGGCAGAATGATTACCAACCTACCACTTACCCAAGATTGATGTTAGAAATTAAAATTTTAAGCCCTAGTTTCCCTTCAGCAAACTTCTCTTGATCTGAGACATGAGTTTTACTAACAAAACCCTAATAAATATTCAAATCATCGCCTTCATCTTTTCTTAATCTTAATCATCAATCACCTTCATTGATGGGTGTGGGATGTTCTTGAATTGCTCTCTTGTTTTTGAAAGAGTTTTCATCTATAATCATGAAGTGTGAACAGAAAAGGGGGTATGGTGAGAGAGAGATTGAGAGGGATAATTTTTTTACGTCTATACTATATAATAAATAAAAGTTTCTTAATGACACGTGTCGGCTTCATATTAATTCTTATAACTTTTTTTTATCTCTCTTATTAAATACATCTTAATATTTTGAATAATAATATATTTTTAAACAAATTATTAGTTATACTTATAAAACACATTTATTTTAAATTATTTCATATTATAAGAAACTTTGAAACTTAATTACCTAACTTATGTTTTCAACCAAATAGTAAATGAATATCAAATTAAATTGAATAGTAATTAATGTATTTTAAAAACTAAATTATATATTAATTTTTACATATTTTGGATTTTATTTTTTATTGTTAGTATATATATGTAATACATTTTTCCATCTATAAGATATAATGATTTATGAATTTTATGTATTCATATATTTTTATCCTGTGTAGTACACAAGTTCTAAACTAGTTTTATTATATAAGTAAATTACATAAGTAGTCCTTTATATGGTGAAAATAACAATTATACCCTCACATGAGTGGACTTAACAGAAAAAGATAACCCCAGTTAGTGGAAATGACTAAATGTGTGCAAATGTTTCAAAAAAAAGACATCTAGTGTAATTTTTAAAGACAAAGGACATAACCTGCAATTTTTTATAAAGTTAAAGGACATAATTTTTAATTTACTCAATAATTAATTTGTTAAATATGATTTAAAAACGATATTAATATACTTGCAACCAATTGTTAGGTGAATTGGTGAAGGAGGAAGATAGGACGTAGAAACGCTTGTACCGGAATTGAAGAGAATAAAGAAAGTGTGTGGTTTGAAAATAAATCAAATGTAATTGAATTATGTTGTATTAGTTTCTCTATTGTGTTATTTAAATTTAAAATAATATGAAGTTTATGTTTTTGGAGATTTTCTCTTTTATTTTCGTTCATGTTCGCAAATTCGTTCAATAACAAATGATATATGCTATTAGAGATCTTGGTTCAAGTCCACAGGGGTAAACAAATTCGTCGTTATAAGAACGAGTTTTTTTGTTCGTGTTCGTTCATTAAGAAAATGAACGTGTCCATGTTCATTTATGAACAGTTCACGAACATAAACGAACACAAATTAAAAGTCAATGTGAATATCTAAAATAAAGTTTAAAATATCATTATCTTTACATGCAACATTTCAAAACTAAATGAAGATATCAAAATGATTTTATATCAGGCTTAAGGGTTTTAAAATATGAAAAATAAAATAGATTTTAAATTATTATTATGAACCCTTTCTAAAAATAATATTTTTTGGACAATTGGCTAATAATAATTTCAACTGAAAATATTTTTACCACCAGTCTCTAATATTCTCAGTTGAGATTAATATTAGACAATTAGTAAAATATGAGATTATTAAAATCAAATACTGCTACAATTTTTAATAACTCTTGATGTACAATGTTTTATGAAATTCTGAATTTAATTTATGACATTCTTATTTTTATCTTCGTTTTCAATATGAATTTTATACACACCCGAACCGTGTCAACATGGGTTTTTCGCTCCATCACGCAGACAAAAACACACTAGTTTATTAATTGATAGAATATTGTAGAAATAAGTATAATGTGAGTGGAAAAGAAAACAAAGGGTTTTTAATGGCTGGTGGGAAGGTTGTGGGGGACCTAGATAAAGACGGGTAATTGAAACGTGAGAATTGAATTATTGAATAAACCAAATTAACATTTTTGTTTTATTGAATAGTTCAATTATATAAGGGTTTGACATATTCTAGATATTTGGAGTTATTTTGTAAACTTCTCTATTATCAAAACCGTTTTAGTAAAAAAGAACATAGGAAGGTTATACTTGTTGGAAAAGTAGTAAAAAGCATTGTTTTGATTAAATTTTTACATAAATAATTATGTGTAAATATCATTTATATAGTTAATATCGAGATTTTTTTATGAGGGTTTTAAACGATGTTTCTAGAATCAGATCGGATATTAAACCGGCCGTCTTAGTGGTTCACCGGTCGGACCGGATTTAAGAACCGTATGACGTCATAAATAATATAAAAAATTAAAAATATGTATATAAATATCAAATATAAAACATTCTTTTGTTTAGATGTCAATTTGCAATGTTAATGTCATATGAATGCTTAAATAAATACAATATATAAATTGAAATACTAAATTAATAAAAAAAAGTTTTTTGAAAGGAAAAAAAATTGAAATCCGATCCGACCCTCGGTCCGACCAGTATAAGTGAAAGCGCTTCAACTACACACAACCGGACCGGTTATGTGCCCATTCCTCGGTATCGGCCTGTCCGGTTCTGAAAACACTGGTTTAAAACATGAAAACAAGTTAAGAATTGTCCAGAATGAAGTTAAGATAAACGAGATACTTAAAGTGTTATGTTTGAAATAAAAGCCGCGAGAAATTGAGCTCATAGAAACAAGGTGAAACCTCCCACCAATATATAAGTGAGCTAGTGAGGGTCTTTCTTAGAACCCTTATGCTAATGTGTCATTGTGACCGTGGGCGATTCACGTAATGTGCCGTTTTATAATATGCGCTCACATCATCGCAAGCCGCTTTTATATGAAGGCTAGCTCAGCACCATTAGTAGGAACTTGCTATTGATGAGTGGCTTGAGTTCGTGCTGATGCGTCTATTGCTGCCGATAGTTACTATCGACAACAAGCTCGATACTACCGATGGTGCTCTGCAATAGGAACTTACTCGGCAACAACAACACCTCAGTTGTTGCTGACGGGCAACAATATTGTTATTAAAGTCGCTTACTACTAGGGGTGTTCAAAGTCGGATATCCGAAAATTCGGATATCCGAATTTCGGATATCCGAAATTTTCGGATAGTGGATTTCACTATCCGAATCCGTATCCGAAATTTCGGATATCCGAATTTCGGATATCCGAAATTTCGGATACGGATTCGGATAGTGAAACGGATATCCGAAAATATAAAAAAAATAAAAAAATATATAAAAATAATATTTTTAAATTACAAAATCAATTAAAAACCTTAAAAACATTAGAAAATATACATATAAAATTATATAAATATAATATATCGGGTTTTGATTCAAATTTTCTTATTTTTAAATAATAAAAACAATTAAAAAATATATATAAGAATAATATTTCGGATATTCGGATATCCGAACTATCCGAAATATCCGAATCCGAATCCGAAAATTCGGATATCTGAATTTCGGATATCCGAAATTTCGGATATCCGAATTTTCGGATAATTCCGATTCGGATTCGGATAATTCGGGTTCGGTTTCGGATTCGGATTTTTTTGAACACCCCTACTTACTACAACTTAACTCCTAAGTTTGATAAAGTTAAATGATAAAATCGGTTTCTCTTTGATTTGAGTATAAAACTAAGGTGCAACCTTAGTTGTAGAGACACTATAACATTCAAATACATGCAAAACACCATAACGAAAGTACACGCTATTTCGGATGTCGTATCGTAGAAGATATTCGTATTCTCTTAAGGGAGACACACGATACGTTTCAAAGGACATGTATTTAACATCAATCCTTAGCCACCGGTTGCTTCTTCATTCATTGTTGTTTCTTTTATTTTAATTGTAACTTCACTGTATTTCAATTTTTTTCATATTGTAATTTAAGTTTAAATTGTATTATTTATTTATCTTGAACAACACTCCTACAATAGGAGCAATACGTGTCTAGGGCTTTAAAGGTAAAATTATTAATTATTTTATGTAAAATGGTTTTTAATAATTCAAACTATGATTTATTGGGTAATAATAATTCAAAATAAGAGTTTGACTGGTGATAATTCCAATTTTCATTTTTGTTGTCAATGACAGTCCCAAAAAAGTGAGATTATCAACAACCAAACTGTTAGTTTGGATTATTATCAGCCAATAAGTAATAGTTTGGATTATTAAAAACCAATTTGCCATTATTTTAAGTATTCTTATTTTTATATAAATAAAATAGTTTTAATATAATTAGTATAATACTATTAAAGACCAACTTCATGAATAGTGAATCAACCTTTTTTTTTTCTTCTCATTTTCATCCTTACACTATATATAATTTAGGTTTTTAGCCCGTTTAATTACGTATTAATTTCGTTTTTCTATAACAATTTTCGTTCGTTAACTTTTTTTTAAACGGAATACCCATCTGTTTTTATAATCTTTTTGTCAACGTTCCGATATATATATTTTTTAAAACTGATTTGCATTCAAAATCAAGCATTTTTTTGCTATCGTAGCCATAACGAGTGTTGTTACCGTATGATACTGATAAGTGACCAAAGTTTCATGCATTAAAGGGTGCTATATGTAGAGGTGGGCAAAAAAACCGGTTTCAAACCGGGTCCCCGGAACCCGACCCGAACCGGGTTCACAACCAAACCGGTTTCACCCAACCCGATCCGAAACCCGATCCAAACCGTAGGTGTTTTACCAGTTTTTAAAAAATTTTTGGATACCGGTTCTTAACCCGACCCGGTCCGGTTTCACCCTCAAACCGGTTTTCGGGCCCGAACCGGTTCTCAAACCGGTTCGAACCGTTGGAATTTTCGATTTTAACGGCTTTATAGCCGTTCCAACGGCTATTTGACCGTTTTTTTTTTGTTTTTTTTTGTATTTTGGAGCCCATATAACTTGTATAAATAGGTGTGGGTTGTATTGGTTCAACCACACAATTCCAAAACGCTCTCATTTCTAAAAAAACGCTCTTATTTCTCAAAAACGCTCACGCTCGAAAGTCGAAACTCTCAAAATGGCAAACGAATCTCAACAATCTAATATTCTTGGTGCTTCTCAAAGTGTTAGTGCTCCCACGGTTGTGCGGGTTATTCCTACAACAAGGAATCCCAATGTTTGGCAACATTTCGATTTATGCGAAATGTCGAATGGTGGTCATAAGGCTCGATGCAAGTTGTGCGGGCATTTTTTTGGAAAAGACGCAAACACAACTTTGAAGAATCACATTGAAAAAAATTATTGTTCGGTTAAAAAGTCTCAAGCTTCGCAAGGTCAAACAAGTATGACAAACGAAGGTAATATTTTTGCGTATAATGTTGACTTGGTTCGGGAGAGGATGGCGCATTTTGTGATTCAAGAGAGTCTACCTTTCAAACACTTTGACAACGAGCGTTTGACTCGGCTTATTCAACAAACGCTCCAACCTCGCTACACTCATGTAAGTCGTGCTACTCTTAGACGAGATTGTATAAATATGTGGAAAAAAGCTAAAGTAGAAATAATAAATGAATTTGAAAATTTAAAAACCGGTATTAGTTTAACTTGTGATGTTTGGTCGGCTCCCCACAATTTGCCGGATTCTTACATTTGTGTTACCGCTCATTGGATAAATCCGGAAGGTTGGCAAATGATGAAACGTATTATTGCGTTCGATATTTTTGCATACCCCCACACGGGTGACAATTTATTTTAAACTTTATCTTGTATGTTTTGTAATTTTTAAACTTTATCTTGTATGTTTTGTAATTTTTAAGTTAATTAAATATCTTTAACGGTTAATTTTTTAAAAATTAACGGTTTTTTTTTTTTTTAAATCCGGGTAAACCGGTTTGGGACCCAAACCGGTTTAGTAGCCAACCCGGTTTCAACCCGGTCCGATCCGGTTTGGTAGGGTTGGGTTCGATGATCCTAGAACCCGGTTCGTGACCCGAACCGGTTTGTACGTCGACCCGGTCCAACCGGGTTTTGCTCAACCCGAACCGGTTTTAAACCCGAACCGGTTTCGTTAAAAAACCCGATTTGTACACCTCTAGCTATATGTTATATTTATGCAATTTAATATGGGGAATACAAAGATTTTGTGTAGTTATGCATGTGCAGGTGTTGAAAGCTTAATGCACGATTTTAGAATATATTATACGAGAGATGCAAGAGTTAGATGGAAGACGGAGGAAACGGGGCAAAAATGCAAGAGTTAGATGGAAGACGGTTGTGTCACACCCCGCCAAGGCGGAAACGCGAGGCGTAACATTACATGGTTTCCAAAGCATATAATTATTACAAACGCATACATACAAACTGGATACATAAATTAAGTTTAAGGTTTTACAGCCCAAAATATTAGTTGAAGTTACAAAATATTAAGATTTTGCAAATATGACCCAAACATTATGGGTTATACAAGAAAAATCTTCAAAATTAGTATCCACCATGTATGCATGAACCCTACGTAGTAATACCCTTGCTATCACGTTCAGTTTCCTGAAAAACATACTTGAAAATGTCAACACTAGGTTGGTGAGTTCACAGGTTTTATATACGAATACGATAAGCAAACCAATTGCATGAAAATGTTTTCACGTATATGATAAACAAAACAAGTAATGTTTGACCCATTTGTAAACTAGCTAGGTATACAAATAATATGAACATACATGAGGCATAACCAATCCAAGACCAGGTGTTTTGCCCCTCACTCGTACCTCACGAGCAACTTTTGAACACTATGCTGTCATTTGGCCAGAGGGACCCATGGTTAGCGCGACTAACCATGACCGGGGGTGTCAAACCCAATAGTACTATTCATAGAATCCTAGGCTAATCCTTAGCTAATGGTTATAAATATGATGGTCAGGGGACTTTATGAGCTCCAAATGTATTAACTCATGCAATCATAAAGGTCGGGTCTTGTTTTCTTGTTATCATATAAAAGTAGTTCTAAGTATGTTCTTCCCCCAAATTATGCAAATTAGTAAAAAGGGGCCGTGAAACTCACCTCGAGTTTGTGTATGCTTGCAATGATATTTGTTCTAGTCAACTTGACTATTCGTACCCTAATTACAAAAGGGTAATTCGTGTTATGACCGAATGTCTCATATGCAAATTGTTCACCGACTTAGCAAATCTGATTGCTTTTGTTTAAATATCATTTTAGTTTTTCAACACTTGTTTCGTTATAAAATAGTTCGAAGTTACTGCCTCATGGGACTGATGAACAGGTATCGAAACTTTCTTAGTTTCGATTGAACAGAACAGATGTCGAAACTTCCTAGTTTCGATTGAGCAAAACAGGTATCGAAACTACCTGGTTTCGATTAAGTAATAGGTATCGAAACTACCTAGTTTCGATTGAGTAATAGGTATCGAAACTACCTAGTTTCGATTGAGCAAACAGGTATCGAAACTCCTAGTTTCGATTACTGAAATTTTAAATTGACAGAATCAGTTCCAAAACTTTATTCATACATATACGCGTATATTCATGTTTTAAATCTTAAATTCGACACACTTTTCTGGTTTTTTTACTTACGTTCGAATAAACTGTATGTTTAGCTACGGTTTTAAAGAAAATAATATGAATAATATTGAGTTTTTACCTCTAAACAGAGATGATGATTTTTGAGAGAAACAGTGAAGATAGTCTTGAATTCTCTTGGTTAGAAATCCTTGAAAGCTCCTTATAATACCGAAATATGGTGGATTTTGCCTTAAAACTTGACTTCAACTTGAAGAAAATTGGGGAGATTGCCGTAAGAAAGTGAGAATGATGAAAGGGGTTCGTGAGAATGGTGATTGAGGTGGTATGGTTTATATCTAAGTTTTGAAGTCATGAGGTATGGGTTTAAAGATAAAGAATTTGAATGAGAGGAAAATGGTAGTGTGAATGGGGAAATCCCTGGGATTTCGGTCGAGAAAGTCAAGGGTGGGTTGGGGTTAATTAATCAAATAATTAGATTTAAGTGTAAATTTATTTAATTCATTAAGTGTATTAATATTAATTAGAGTTTCAAATGGTAATTTAATTTGGTTTAGGTTCTCCATGGTATTATAAATTTATTAAGATTATGGCTCGTTAACGAAAGATATTGAAATCTTGGATTGTATAATTCGTTGAGGTGATTATTTGTAGGTATACGTACCTAAAGGTGACGCTACATGGTAACGTTTTCGAAAGGGTTCGATATTTTACTTTTACGTATATTATATGATTTAGTCTAAAAATTAAATTATTGTCCACCGTAGCGTTTGTGTAATATATATGTATGTATATTTTTCTGGTTATTTAATTTAACCACTAATGTTTGTATTTAGTCGGTTTATACGGGTACATGAACCGGTAACTCCTAGAATTACTAAAATATGAAATGAGACAATGTACGGCTTTTGATAGACTTTAATGTCCTTATTTATGTATTTAGGTGAATGACGAAAACTATTATAATATAAACTCGTTTATATCGTGTACGGATATTGACCTGAAATGTCGGGTGTCACAGGTTGCGTTTCAGACGTGGATTTTTAGTGAAACAGTCGATTTTCAATGTTTAAGGAGGGGTTTTTTCCCCAAATTCGAATCATCAGTTTCTACATCGATTTTGGGCGATTTTGGGAGTGCTTGGAGGCTAGGAACCATATTCTTGAAGATTGGTATCTAGAAATTGAAGAACCGAATATGAATTCCACAACCATGAGCGGCTAATCCACCGGTAATCATTCCGGGTGGATTGTTTGTAAGTTTTTAGGGTTTTTATCATGTGCTATCTTTGAGAAACAATTCTTGTAATCGTTTGGTTTGAAATACTTGAATCTTTGTGTTTAGTATGGTTATGAACTCACGGGAGTCGATAAATTCTTGCACCATTGACCCCGTTAGATGATAACTGCTATGAATGTTGATTTGTGTTGAATCTATTGATTAATCTAATTCTATATTACATACATTTGTCTCGGTTTCATTCGTGGATATTGTTTTACACTATTTGCCGATGATGTATGAATGTTGATGTTCTTGGTTAGATTTGGTTAATTTGATTTGGATAACCATTCGATTGTTTGAACTCATATGTTGGTGTGATAATACCTAATTACTTGTGAACTTGAAACCCGGGTGTGATTCCTTTTTAATTATTGTTTACAATCTAAATCGTTTGTTTGGTACTTGATTACTATCGGTCATAATTGTTAGTTGATAATCATTGTTTGTTGAGTTTGATAAGTTTCACCTAAATCATTGCTTGTGTTTGGTCAGAAAGACCCATTGTCACTTCATAAATCGCATTGTCAATTGAAGTTAAGCACCGACCACAAACTCTTTGTGGTTCGACACCCTTCTTACCCTAACTAGTTTAAGGTGATTAGGACACTCTAATTCTTTATCTTTGACCGGTCCCTTCGACACCGATCAGATACCATGACAACCCGAACATATTATGAGCGAACATTATTGCATGTATTGGTAATGGTATTATCAGAACCGGTGTCGGTGTTCTCTTTTACGGTTTTCGACAGCCCTAACCGATAACAACCAAACTCATGCTACGAGTCGTTGGTGAAAAACGACCAAATTCTTACGTGGATACATCCCGTCACGAAACACGGGGTCGCGAACCAACTAGCTTAATATTAACAAGGAGTGATATTTAGGCATGTTTGGTCTGAAATTACTTTTGCTCTACTTGTTAAGTTTAAAAGCAACACAAGAAATAACATTTTATACCGTTTAAATTTGAGATTAATTATACAATACTTTTACATTTGACGACCTTCTGGATTTTAAACCATTTTAGATCCTAGTTTTCACCGACATATCACTTTATCCATCAACTGTACAAACATTAATGTAGGAGTGTAATGCATAGTTTAGAATAATTATTTTTAGACAAATAAATCATATAAATTACTGAGCTTTGTTTCTTCTTATTTAAGGCTTTTAAAGCCACATCAAATTGCTTACATAACAGATATCCTTAACCTAATAAATGATAACAAATTGTGTCATGTGTCAACACCTCCTTCACTCTCACACACGTTTCCCCTCCCATTTTCTTTTGACCCGTTTAACAAAAATGCCGTTTCTAACTATTTAATATTTCCTTACTAACTATTTAATATTTTATTAATTTAACTTGTGTAAAATGTAAAATATGAGTTTCTAACCTGGTAGTGTTACAAGTTGGTATTGATCGTATATCTTTCTCCATGAATTCATGGGGTAAATATGAAGGGCGTGTATAATTCAGAAGACCAAGTTAATTATTGAATTTTAGTGAAGGCTATTTATTATGTTGTAGTTAGATTTTAGAAGACAAAATGTTGTATCAGGTAAAAAAAACTTTATTTAATTAGTTCTCAATTTCTGTAAAGGTGACAGTCAATTCAGATGGGGACCATGAAGAATTATTATGGCCACTTTAGTTGTGACCCATATTCAATTCAGATGGATGTTACAGTTATAAAAAGAAGTATTTTAATTGGCAATTCTTGTGATCAACTATGTCTAGCCATAGAAGAATCTGGACCAACTTACTCTGTATAACCAACTTGGTACGGATGAACAAATCTACTCCGGATGAACAAGTTAGTCTTGACTAACTTTTAGCAGTTTTTCATTTCCAAATCAATTTTCAATGCATAACAAAACATGAAAAATAAAAATTTTTCAAGTTGACCTGGACCCAGCCAGGAGCGTTGCCCCTTGGACCCTACTAGGGGTTGCCGCCCTAGGACCCTTCTAACTAGGGGCGCTGCACCCAAACCCTCGTTATTCTGTGAGCTTTGTCCATTTGATACAAAAAGTTGTTTTTAGCACCAAAAATTATAAAACATCATCAAACAAGTGTACACCCCACATTTTCCAACTTGCTTGATGTTTCATTATAATTTATCATTTAATTAAGTAAATCCAATTACACAAAATAGCTAGATGACACTAAAATCAGTAACGAGAACCATAACATAAGTAGAGGTTTATGTTAGATATATATTTTTTAAACGGCTGAACTTTCATATAACAAACAAAAGATTACATGACAAGCAGAGGCAAGAAAATTACACGACGAGCAATAAATTTTGAATCCACGTTACCCAGGAAACATTTATTTTATTGTACTATACCTTCAAAAAAAATAATTAGCAATCAAATAAAAAATGTTATTCTTCAAGCCGTCATCTTGCAAAAATCAACTTCATTTCAAATTTTCCAAAGCTTCCACCAAATCGTGTGAATAACACCATGAATAAGTTTTCTTTGTTATTCGATATATGCAACGGATCCAACCGATTCATAACTCCTGTCGGCCGAAAATACGATTTTTTGTACGTACATAAGAAATAATATATTGCTTCTAACACATATTCATAGACAGATGATGTTGAAGGCTATAAAAATGGCATGGTTCTCTCTTATCCTAGTTTTTTGTGATATTTATTATATCACAGACCTCCTTCCTTAATCACATAACATATTTCTAGTAGTGAACAGCTAAAAGCAATGCCTACTCAAGCGTAAAAGATTAGCAAACCGAGTTCTTTCTAGTTGTCCATTGATTTAGTCGGGTTGTTTGAGTATGCATATTTTGGATGCATTAGTTTTGACGTTTTGAATTTTGGTTAACAATATGTCATTATTTGACCGGACATTTTTTATCACATATTTGATCCGGTTTGATCGGTCGTTTCTCTTGCACCCACTGACGATAAATCTTGGATCCGTCACTGTTAGAGGGTCACATATTATAAGAAGTTGACTAATATACGGTCACATGTTATAAGAAGTTAACTCAATATGTCCAACCTAAATGTAATATAAGTATGAAATTATATACTTATAATATTACGTCCCAAAAAGTAGTTGCAGTAATTATTATTTAGAGAAAAGAGTAAAATTTACAATGATAAGCGTAATTTGTAAGAATTATAATTTGAGTCGAATGATATACATTACAAACTGTTAGAAACCTAGAGTAGACCTAGCGTGAGGTGAATAGCTTCTTTTTTATTTTAAACGATGAGAAGGACTTTATTTCTAAGATGACAATAATAATAATAAGTAACTCAAATAAAGAATAGGGAATAAAAAGACATCATCACACGAGATGATATATAGTGGTTTTGGTGAAGGTTAACTACTTTATTGTATGTTCACTATTTGATCTCTGATTAAGAGTTATCTTCACTATCAAAAGTCTCTTTAACCTCAGTAGATATCACCATTTCCACGGTGTCGAGCGACCCAACTCACAAAGAGTGAGTACGCCTTTGAGTGTAATACACTAGATTCCAACCTCGTGATTTTAATATAACAAATGGGAAACTTAATTGCTATTAATTGGACTTTTGCCTTAATTAACATCATTATGTGAACTTGGAAAAAAATTACATTTTTATATGAGGATGTGTGTCACAAAAATGTTTGAAAGGAATATCATTAATTGAGGGAGGGTCCTCTATGAAGAGGATTTTACCTAAGTAGTCTAAGAATGATTATGGAGATGACATGTGGCACTCCTAATAATTAGACTCTCCATAGTGGTGGCGTGAAGATGGGTGACGTGAGCCACATCAGCCTTTCACGCCCGGGAACACCGGCCCCGTAGGCGTGAAAGGGGGCGGGGGGCGTGGGGCATTTCACGAGCACTTCTCACTCTCACCAACACGCTCACCAACACACAAACCATTCCAACGGTAATATTACCGTTTAAAAAAAACACCATTTAAAAAAAATAAATGTTATTTAACCCAAAATCTAATATAAATACCAATCAATTTTAACTCACTAAATCATCAAACCAACTTCTTATTTTTTTCTCCAAACCTCACAATGAATCCTTGAAACCCAAATAATCCATTTTTTTCAAACCTTCGTAACAAACCAAATAACCCTTTCAACCCGAACAACGACTAGGGCAACATTTTCAATCCAAATGTTCAAGATGTTTACGTTCCGAGTACGTCACCGGAACCAAACATTTTTCAACAAATTCATTGTGGATTTAACTTTCAACAAATGCCCCACTCCCTACAGACACCCCTCCCACACTGGATTCAATACCCGAAACACAAGAATTTACCATCCTCGAGACAGAACCGTCTACTAAACCGAAGAAACGTTCACATTGAAAGAAACAACCATCGACCGTTGACACAACCAAAGAACCGACTCGTATTTTTGAAAGGTGGACGTCGGAAGAAGAATTTGTTTTGAATAAAGCTTGGGTAGACGTGTCGGAGGACCCAAAAATTGGTGAGGCGTTTAATATTTTTTTTATAAATTGATATGTTATTTTTAATAAAATTTGTACTAATATTTTTTGTTTAGGAAATAATCAAACAGGAAATGATTTTTGAGTGCGTGTCACGCGGCAATGGGGAAGGGCGAACACCGGAACCCGAACAAGATCTCGGGTAAATGGCGGGACTATAACCTCAAGCTTACTAAGTTTAACAACAAACACTACAACAATCGTAAAAGTGGTCAAAGTGACCACGATAAATACTTAGAAGCTTGTGAGGAGTACAAAGTCGTAGTGGGTTCGACTTTTACTTCCCATAAATCATGGGAGATTATTAAAAATTCTCCCAAGTGGGGCTAAGTCCCGTTGATGTCCTCGTTGTCTAAATGAAGTAAAACGTCGTCTACTGACGATTATTCGCCTGATATCAATTCAATAATTAATCTAAATGATACCGATGACGAAGTTGAAGCACCGGAAGAACCGGTTCGTCCGCCCGGAAGAAACAAAGGTAATCGGGTTGCTTCTTCGTCAATATCGGACACCCGCTTTGAAAAATTAGACTCGAAGCTTGAAAAGCTACCGTCTTTTAGACAAGATAAACAACAGCTACAAGATATCAAGTTTCTAAGTATGAACTTCGACCACCTTACCGGAGCTGCTCGTAAACTAGCGGAGAGGCGAAAAAAGAAATATATGAACGCCAAAACATAAACGACGAGGTGAGGATGAGGACGAGGACGAGTAGTTTTTTTATTTTTATGAATATAGTTTTTTTTATAAATGTCGTTTTTTAATTTTTTTAATTTTTTTAATGTCGTTTTATTTATTTATTTTTAATGAATGTACTTTTTTAATTACTTTAATTTTATTTTATTGGTATTTAGTTAATTATTAATTAATGATTAAAAATTAAATGCGGACGTCAAACCACTACGCACCTTAGTGAAAATGGGTAGTGAAAACTCTTGTGCTGATGTAGCGCTGCCGTGGAGGGGCGTGAAAGAGAGTGGCGTGAAACCACTACGGATGACCTTATGATTAAAGGGCATTTAAGTCATACAACCCAAACTTTCACCCACTTATTTTTTTTAAATTACAGCACACAAAATCTAGTATAAAAAATTCAGCATAAAAAATCTAGTATAAAAAATCTAGCACAAAAATTTTAATAAAAAAATTCAGCATAAAAATATATTACAAAATTTTCAACACAAAAAATCTAGCACAAAAATGTTAGTACAAAATAGAAAAAAAAACCCATTTTTTGTATATTTTTAGTTGATATTTTTTATATATCAATATGGTACTCAAATTAAAAATTAAAAATTATCGATTTTATGATGCAACATTTAAAAAAAATAGTTTTGTATGAAAAAGTTATGGACGTTTTAAAATAGTGGGGGAATTTGAAAAAAATAAACAAAAATAGCTATCTTCAAAATACTCTGACTTCCCTCTTTTTTTACTACACTTTGATCTCAACCATTGTTTACAAAAATGAAAAGCCAAGATTACTTCTTAAGTTATTTAGACAAAATGCTATTCTTATTTGGTCCTCCCTCATCGTTAAATATCTTTTTGTAAATGGATCAAAAATGGTAAAACAAAAATGAGTATTTTATACGGATAGTTGTGTAATTTGTCAAGTAAAACAGGGATCATTTATGTTATTTACTCTTTGTTTGGAACATGAAAAGTTGACGATGCATGGAGTTGTTTACATATCTTTGATATTTTCTTTGTATCCGAATGGTGCCAATCAGGATATATAAATATATGTATATTTTTTTTTATTCAATACTTCATAATATGGACAATATCTACATGTGTGGTCTCAATCGTAGATTTTATTTTTATTTTTTGTTTATATAAACGGAACATAGGGGTATGCCCCAACCTTGGATTGCGACATCTCCGATTATTTTATATTTTAATTTTAAAAATTTATTTAATATTTATTTTAGTTTTATTTAATAGCATGTAAAATTTTATATTTTTTAATAAAATTAAATGCATTACTTTATTTTTCTTTTTATCTATATTTCGATATAAATTTTAGGGGCAATTACATATATCCCCCTAAAAACTCCATTAATTACATATATACCCAGCTCAAAATTTTATTTACGTATATCCACTTCATTAATTACATATATACCCAATTGGATGATGGAATCGATCAGAAACGACGCTAGATGCTAGAATAGATCGAAAGTATGAATCAGAAGGTTATGGTTGTTATCGATGGAATAGTAATAGTCTTATTTCTTGAAAGGTTAAAAGGCCAATTTTTATAAAAGATGGGGATATATGTAATTTAAGTTTCGAATAGCGTATATATGTAATTAGGGTTGAAAATTAAAGAATACATGTAATTCTACCTAAAATATAAGTCACATTTTAGGAAAAACTTGAGCTGAACCACGTAGTGCGTTGTAGTCGGAAAAGGTGACCCTTTGACCTAATTTGTTGCTTGTTTCGATCAAGATTATTTTTCCTGTTTATTTTTACTTCATTAATAACTATTTAATACTTTCTAACTGAATATTTAATATTTTGTCTAGAGCAAATTACAATTACGTTATTTAAGTATTACCTAAATTTCAGTATACATTCTTTAACTAAGGAGATTGTAGAAAACGGTCTTTATGTTTAAAAATCTTTACATGTTATGTCATGTGGCCTAATGACCGTTAAATTTTACCGTCAAGTCTGGTCACGTGCCATGTACATAAGGGTATTTTGGAGCTTTCACACGTAAGAGGACTATTCTTGTAATTTGTTTCTATAAATAAGGGTTTACAAAAATAGTTCTTTTACGATAAAAGACCAAAATACCCTCATATGCCTTGCACGTGACATGACTTAACGATAAACTTTAACGGTCGTTAGGCTAAAGTATGTAACGTGCAAGGTTTTTTAAACATAAAAGACGTTTTCTATAAATTCCTTAGTTAAAGAATGTATACTAAAATTTAGGTAATATTTAAAGGACGTAATTTGTAATTTGCTCTTTTGTTTATTAATTTCTAAATTTTCATTACTATTTAATATTTTCTTTAATAATTCCTAAAACTTCACTAGTAAGTATTTAATATTTTCATTTATTTAACCCGTGTAAAACGCGAGTTTCTAACATAGTTTTCTAATAAGGACCGAGAACATCTTATTGTCACGGACGAATAAAAGGAGGTAGAACATGTAAATCATCAAAAACTATGAAAAGCTAAATACTCTAAAAAAAATTCAAAAGCACACGAATGACACCATTCTAAGGTGGGTAATTCGTCACTTTTGTTCCCACAACCCCATATATTATTATTTGAAAAATACTAACTCATTTCGAGCTTTCCAGATGCACCAACACCTCAAAACAATGTTGAGTGGATCATCTTTTTTTCTTCACCATCAAATAGGTTTATAGAGCTTCATGAGATCATGTGTCAAAAAGACACAAATAAGAGGAAGATTACACTAAGACCTGACCATCTTCCAAATAACCGTAGCTATACACGTAACAAGATTTAAAAATGTGATTGACAAACTCCTCTGACGCTTCACCACATAGCGGACGGACAAAGTAGGAAAGTTGAGAGAATCAAAATGACAAGTTACAAAATCGTAGGGCTAGTTTTGAAATTATATTAAAGTTGGGGGATGGTAGTGTCGGTGGAAAACTCCACCAATATTGATTTTTAAGTTAATATTAATTTATATTGGGGTTGGTGGCCCACTGGTAGAGAAAAATCCTCTAGAAATACTAATATTTGAGAAGATTATGGATTCAAGTCTCATTCCCAAAAAAAAAAAATATATGTCTTTTAAAAAAAAAGTTAGTATTAATTTAACATAGTCTAAAATATTTGAAAAAATCTAGTTCTAATTCACATCTGAGTTAAAATAGTATAAAATATTTCATAAAGTAAATTGTCAATTCACATTTGAATGTCCAAGAAGATATATGGCGAAATATATTTTCATTTCATTTTGAATTAATATAGTCAAAGATATTCAAAATATTAGATTTTTATGACAATTTTCACAAGAATTATACAACGAAAAAGCAGACAATATTTGGAATAAAGCTATTAAATTGGGCAAAACTAGAACTTTTGTGAAATATCTTATTACTATTTGATAAATTGACATGTGACTAAATATAAAAAAAACATAAAATGAAAAATATCTTAAATTATGTTAATTCTGATACAATATTAGAATTATATTGATTTTTCCCTAATAACCAAATACTTTTGTTTGTAAATATCGCACATCACATAGTTAGTTAACATGTGAATTGAGTTTACACTCTATTAAATATCTTAGATTAACTTACATATAAGTTCATATGTGATTCAAATAAATTTTTATTTGGGATTATGTCCTATGTATTTTTTAATTTTAATAAAATTGAAATTGTTATAGAGAAGTGGAATTTGATAAGGGTGGCGTTGAGGTAAGGAATCAAAGAAGGGCCTGTGAAAAGAAAGAATGTTGATAATGAAATAATTTCATGTAATTGTGAGGTGCGTATTTAAATGGGGGTATACGTGGTTATAAATAAAATTGTGAGTTAATTACACGGATGGCTCCATGTGTTATGTTCAGATTTTTATTTTTGGTCATTACATGATTGAACCGTAGCTTCTTAATTTATAACATCGTTAGCCCCTAAATTGAATGACCGTTAACTTTGGAACAAGTTTTTGGCCCCTGTCGTAATTTTGCATTATACATTTGTGCTATGTGGATGTGGATATCACGTGAACCCTTGTAGCAATATCGTTAAATACCTTCTTTTTTTGTCAAGGACCACACTAGTAAATGAAACATGCACCATTTATGTAATTTACTCTTTATTTAGAATGTTTTGTGTTGGTGATTTTAGTGTCATTTATTTAGAACACTAACGCCCTGACTGGGGTTAAGCTCTCAGGTCATACGGACTAACTTGTTCATTTTGAGTAGATTTGTTCATTCAGAGTATATTTGTACCTTCGGAGTTGATTTGGTCTTCCAGAGCGAGTTGATCATCAGAAGTAATCTGGAATTATAGTTAATTTCCAAATGGTTGATGGTTATGACGGTTTTCAACCATTAACCGTCATTACGAATCATTGCATCGTTTTACCCCTATATAGGAGTCCTTTTTTTCGCTAGTATCACATATACGAAATTCCTAAAAGACTTTCGCATTTTCGTTCTTGAATGTCAGATTATTATCCAATTGAATATTTGTGTATACCATGAAAATAATTCAATCTGAAAATGATCTTACGCGATTATCAGAGACTCCAAACATACACCAACACTTAGAAATCCTACATTTTGTTTACATATTCTACACTATTATGGTTTGAATTCAGTACTTCATAATGTGGAACACACAAATGAGTGGTCCAAACTGTGATGAATCCCCTATCATCATCCCAAAAAGATCTTTAGTATACCGTTGTAAACTGTAAATCACCAAAATATATTGACTTAATATTAACCTACACAAAAATAAATATAACCAAAATCAACCAACCAAAAAAATCATGTAAGCAAACCGAGCTAAGAAGGCTAAGTTTTAGACATCACGTAAAAAGAGAGAAAGCACATGGGTCTGCACCACAAACCAACAAATCAAAACATGACACGTGTACTTGCTAGATAAAATCTAGTCGGCATCTTCCCAACATGCTAAAACTCAACCGAAAAATCATAAGACCAAATAAAAAAATTGCCACATGCCCAGCTGAGTTTTAACTAGTTCGGAAAATGCCTGCTATATTTGGCCAAGTTAGCTTACGTGACGTTTTCTGATTTGTTGGTTTTGTGGACCGGATTTTTCTCATTTTTTGTGTCAGACTTACGTGACGTTTTTTAATTATATTTATTTTTAGTGGGCTAAAAATCAATGTTTATTTTAAAAAAAAATTGATAAAATATTTATTTCAAGGATTTTCCCATTATAAATGCATGATCACATAGTCCATGTGAAGCATTGCTTATTAAACACCAAAATAGAAAACCATTGATTGGTCAGGCAAATGGAGATACCAGTCATTGATTTAACACCATATGTTGAAGCATCATCTGGAGAATTTTGCTTGGATGGGGTCTTGAACCCTGAACTGGAGAAAGTATGCTCAGAGGTCAGTCGAGTTTTAGCCGACACTGGAGCGTTGTTCGTCAAGGATCCACGATGCTCCGCTGAAGACGATGAGCGGTTTATTAGCATGATGGAGAAGTATTTCGAAATGCCCGATGAGTTTAAGCTTCTGCAAGCTCGTCCTCATCACCATTACCAGGTCAACCACTACTAGAAAACTGTCAATGTTACGTCACAAATCACTAATTCTAACAAGTTAATTTTTTACACATTTTAATTTTTGTGTGACGAAATAACAGAATGGGGCAACACCGGGAGGACTTGAAGTTCCCCGTAGTTTAGCTGTTCCGGATATGCTAAAGAAGGCGAAAGAGTTGCCGAAAGAGCACCAGCCGTTGATGCCAACAGGCGCAGATCTTAAGTGGCGATACATGTGGCGAATCGGCCCACGACCATCAACTACTCGGTTTCAGGTCTACCATATCACCTCCTAATAGAGACCACAATAACTTCATCACTATTATAGTACTTGGTTTCATGTGTCTTGAAATAATCATTTTAAGTAACTAACAAAGTTAACCATTAAAACAATACTTTGACAAACAAAATGATTGATTTTATTTGTAAACAAACTTTTGTCGTTTAAGTTTATTATATATATTGAACTTTTAAGACCAAGCAAACACACTTTTAACAAATAATACTTTTTCTATTTACCAATTGTTTTAATACTTATGAGATGTGACAAATTTAATAAATAAACAGGACATGCTATGTGATCACATGCGTTATATGTATTTAAATAGTGTTATAAGTATTTAATTTAAGAAAAAGATACACGTGAGACCAAACATGTGGCAAGTTTACACCTAAATTTCCACCGACAAGTTATTCATATAAAGGAACTTGTGAGAAACTAGTGGCATTCCCGCGCTACGCGGCGGGAATTTGGTTCGATTTGTTACGGTATCGGTACGGAACCGGCACCCTCTATGGCAAACGAAAGACAATCAAAAAAATAAAGTCGTTAAATATATCGACACGTGTTTTACATCGATCGAAAACCATTGCGAAGGAATACCGATACCGGTTCCGATAATACTGACACCGATACCGATGTTGTTCGGTCGAAATCCATTAAGTGTTCAAATTTGTAAGGCTCGTTTTCGATGACCTATACACTGGTATTTACCCAAAAATATCACATCGAAACGTTAAAAAACACGTGGAAACGGCTAATCCCGGATTTAAAATATATATATAGTTTAAAAGTTGTAAGAGAAAAACAAAAAAGAAAAAAAGAAATCTTAAATTAGTTTCAACCGCTTTTATGTTCGTACTTCGATAACTTGTACACTATAACAAAAACTCTGTTTCGAACGAAAATTATATTGAAATATAGATAAAAATAAGTATGTCGCAAGGAGACACTTAAAATTTTATAAAATATTATACTTTAAAAGTTATAAATGAAAAACAAAACAAATCCAAAATTGATTATAATGATTAAAGTATTATAAAAATTAAATAATATAAAACGTTTAAAAAAAGAAAATAAAAACCCACGTGGTATGTCTTTATTCGTTGGACACTATACTATTCACCACTCAAAATGTATGGGTAGTAATAATTATATCGACACTTAAACAGGACCACTTCTCCCCCTTTATGTTTATGTTTTGGTGAATTTGCAAAAGTTATTCTTAATTTTATAAAATATGACTTTGATTCCTTTAATTTTCTAATTTTTTACGTTTATACCCTGTAGTATATAATCTTTTGTTATTAGCATCATTAATGCCACTGCTTTAGTCTTTTAAGGTCCACCTTTCGCCGTGAAACGTGGGTCTAATTTTCTCGTTATCTTAAAAGATAATCTTGTATTTTAAATTCAACTATTTTGAAGTAATAACTTCAAGACATGATATTTTAGGTAAGCAAATAGATAGGGTCAAGTCATAGACTATTTCCTCAATCTAATTTATGACATATTTATACTTTTGCACAACATTATATCAAACATTTATGAAGATAACTTTCATAGTAACTTAAAAGCCTATGCCAAATACTCAAATGGTTAAGTCTTGTATAGGTATATATTATTGCATTTTGAAGTCTTCTGAAAATGCCAAATTTTGTTTTTTCTTTCATTCTATATAAAAAAAATATCATCTTTCTCACATATTTATCAACTCAAATCATTATTTATTTTGAACTATTACCAAACCTATCAATCCCGCCTATTTTGTCACCTCTGTCTTTTTGCATCAGTAGTTTGTTGACGAATTTTGATGATGTGATTGTGTTCCTCTCATTTAGGACCTGAACTCGGATCATATCATACCCGAAGGTTTCCCCGTCTGGGAAGCGACTATGGATTCATGGGGTTATAAACTCATGTCCGCTGTAGAGGTGCATCACTTGCAACCAGTTACTTCATTATATCCATATCTTTCGTTTTACATAACTTAATTCGACCCGTTCAGGCTGTTGCTGAAATGGCAGCAATCGGATTTGGTCTACCTAAGGATTCATTCACTAGTCTCTTGAAGAATGTAAGTCCATTCATTTATATTCATTTAAAAAAACACATAAATTTGATGAATGTTTTGCAACATCAACGACGATTAAACCGTCTGCGTTCTAACTTTTGCAGGGTCCACATCTTCTTTCTCCAACAGGAGGTGACTTAGGGAGTCATGGCAAAGAGGGTACTGTTTTTGCTGGATATCATTATGACCTTAACTTTCTAACAATTCATTACAGAAGTAAATTCCCTGGTCTAAACATTTGGCTAAAAAATGGGAAGAAAGTAGAAGTAAAGGTTCCTGAAGGGTGTCTATTTATTCAGACAGGAAAACAGGTAACGGAGCTACAACATTTTTAACATTTATGTTACATAAATTGAGCGAATTAAAAATTACGTCCTTTAAGGATTATCCATATTTCATAATACGTCATTTAACTAAGAAAATTACAGAAAACGTCATTTATGTTTAAAAAACCTTGCACGTTACATCCTTTAGACTAACGGGCATTAAATTTCACCGTTAAGTCAGGTCACATGCCTTGAATGCGAGGGCGTTTTGGTCTTTTTACCCACAAAAATAAATTTTAAACCCTAAATTTGTAAAAGCCTCACCCATTCTCAGATCTAGGTGCTTGAAATTGTGGGTAAAAAGACTAAAACGCCCTCACATGCAGGCACGTGACCTGACTTAACGGTGAAATTTAACGCCCGTTAGTTTAAAGGACGTAACGTGCAATGTTTTTTAAACATAAAGGACGTTTTATGTAATTTTCTTACTTAAAGGACGTATTCTGAAATATGGGTAAATACTTAAAGGACGTAATTTCCAATGAGGGTAATTAAACTTTTTGGTTTTTTAGTTATATAATGGGATACTGATATTGATTCTGAGTTTAATTTGGGATATTGTTTTGTCTACAGTTAGAATGGGTTACTGCTGGAGAGTGTATGGCTGGTTTGCATGAAGTTGTGGTAACTAAAAGAACAGTGGATGCAATAAAAGAAGCTTCGAAAGCGAATCGAAGCCTATGGAGAGTATCCTCAACTGTGAGTGCAATAAGCATTTAAACATTTACTTTCGATTCGCGCTATATGAACTAATTAACTAACTTTAAACACACATTTTTGTTTGTTTTGGTAGTTGTTTTCTGCTATAGCATCAGATGCTGTGATGCAGCCCCTTGGACACTATGCAAAATCACCTCTTGCTCATAAGTATCCACCTGTTTACGCTGGAGAATATTTTCAAAAGGAGCTTACTGTGATTAAACTTAATGAGAACTTGAAAGAGCATTAAATCGTCTTTCGTCGATTGGATGATGCAATGCTGGTAAGCAAGGGATGCAAGATGAGTTATGTTGTATGTAATATTGTACTGTTTTAAACAGTGTTTTATAAATGTTAAAAATTCATAATTATGTAATGATGTTGGTACTTAAATGTTAATAAAATCTCTTTAATTTGTGGGAAATACACATTACAATAAAATGTAAAAATACAGATAGTGTAACAAGATCAAACTAGCATTTCATGCCAGGGTTGCGGGCTCGAACCAAAATATAAATGATAAGACGTCCAAAAAGATGAACTAGCGAGCTAGCTTGAGCACGGGCAAAGAATACAAAATATGAACTCAATTAAGATTGTTAAGTTGAACGAAAAGGTCGAATGAAACTGGAAAATCATTACCGATTAAACATCTTCAGTAAATTCAAGAAGATCATCGACTTCTTGCCTCAAAGCCGAGATCTTTTGCTGGATTGAAGCCACGCGGTTTTCAAAATCGCGTCCCCCGAATTTTTTCTCATAAGAGTCCACCACCATTGTGTTTCTTGTAAATATCTCCCTATTTACCAATGGGAAAGTGAATATTATTATATCCTTCTAGATTTCATAATATAGTCTCGATTTCAACCCAATTACTGATCAACGGATCCAAGCGGGTTATTTGTTTATCTCAAATGGGTCAAGTAAAAAAGAAACATTGTCAAATGGGCCAAAAGACTCGAAAGTCGGGTGAAGTATATTTTTAGTCAAAACAATAGATTATTATTGAAATAACTGACATAACTAAAAGTTTAGAAAAAAGTAATCCGAGCCAACCCAACCCGATCCAACATATTACCCAACACGATCGGCCCGGCCCTTTTTGACGGGTTATCCAACCCGCCCATCTAGGCGGTCATGGTCAACACTTGCATGATCTATTTATCTACATTAAATATAAAAGAAATGTAAATTAGGCTGAAATGTATTTAAATAAAAAAAGTTTTAGCATCAAACCTTGGGTAATATATGTGCAGCCTGTGGAGAAGATTGCAGGATAGCCAAAAGGGGCTTGTACATCACTGTTTCTAGAAAGTTCTCTTAATGAAGCTTATAGCTTATCATGGATTAATAGATATTGGTTAATAATATCTTGAAAACTGCTGAATAGTTCCCTGAACCTGAAAAGGAAAAAAAATCAAAATTCAAAAGATTTTCATATAAACAATTAGAGATGGGCAAAATTGTTTGCTTCTTACGGGTCAAACGAGTAAAATAAATAAATTAGCTACGAAAAGAACGTTGGTCAAATAAGCTAAATGGGTCAAGTGTCGCCTAATCTGTATTTGTTATGCATAAAACCTCCTAAAACATTTTATCAAAAAAGATTATTACTGAAATAATATACTACAACCATATTCGAAACACTAATTATTAATAAATGTTTCAAATAATAATAGTGACCTGATTTGAACAATTAGTAACCTGCCCCACTCAACCATTTTGCCATCTTCTAAACCAATTTATTCAAAAATTTAGATTGTTAATACAAATTTTCAGATTATATATGAAACACTAGTTACTAAAAAAGTGAAATTTTAAAAAAAATGTTTCAGTCAACCCAACTCGACCGTACCCAGCCCGTACCAACATTACCTATTTTGACCATTTAGCAACTCAAACTTTACCGTCCAGACCGACCCACCCATTTTACCACCTCCTAAACTACTTTAGGTCAATTAATGAGTTCAATATATATCTTGTTTACCTATTCCTAATGGTAAACGGGTTTAGGCTATGTGTAATGATAAGGTGAAGGTGGCGGATTTTTGATGCCACGTAGACCAGAGCCTCCTTCACCCATACCCTCACCTAGGTGTGTAATAGTATGGGTGAGGGTGAGGGTGAGGGTGAAAGCTTGTTAGTGTGTGTGTGTGAGAGAGAGAGAGAGAGAAGACTAAAATTAAATGTGTTTGTGTGTGTAATTCTTCCTCACGCCCCTTAACACCATCACATTCCCTCTTTCACGTCCCCCCTCACCACCACCCGACGCGGTGTTTCACGCCCGTGGTGGGATGAGGTGGCACCAGGCCCTCACACTCACGGTCTCACTACACACATAGTCTTAGTGAAAGCCTACGTGTGTGTTTTTGAAAATTGCTTCAACCAAAGCGGTTGTAATGCTACACAATAAATATTCTATCTACTTTTTTTCTAATATACAAAAATAGCCCCTTCAACCTATTAGTTGCATTGCAGTGATGATTCTTCTTCTTCATGCAAAGTTGAGCCAAACTAGAATATTAAATCTTTGAAGTTGATAAAGAAATAATGTTTTTGGTTAAAATGTAAATAAAGATAGTTATGTCATTATGACATTAAATAACCCGACCACCTGGCGAATATAAAATTAGTTTATAGGCTTTCTGGCTTGAAATGAAAAAATATATGTATGGTATCCTCTTTTCATAGGAAATGGTTGGGTCAAACACACCTTTGACTGTTTTGGGCCGGAACCCACTGGACTCGACCCAAAAGCTGGTCTACGTATATCAACATAATACCATCATTTTTTTTGTCATTTCCATTTCCAAAGATAATTTAGCCTCTCATGAGATAATATATTATTTTGTTATAAATATTTTTTATATATTTCTCAAAACGTAGTTAATTCACCTTTTACAATTTTCATAACGGACCACTTATTGAACCAATCGTCTTACTAATTCACCGGTTGAACCGTTTTAAAAACCAAATAACGTCATAAATAATTTAAAAATTAAAATTATATATATATATATATATATATATATATATATATGGGAGGGATCAAGAGAAAACCACAAAGTTAGGTGAAAACCACTAAAACAATGTGTAATACTATGGGTTACGTATACGTAACCGCAAATTTTTTGTTTTCTGTTTACGTATACGTAACACTATAGGATACGTATACGTAAGCCAATATTTAAATTATTTTTTGGTAAAAATGTGTAATATTATATTGTTACTCTTATAAGATATTAAAAATAAAATAAAATAAAAAATAAATATTATTATATTATTGGTTAAAATTGATTTTTTTAGTGGTTTTTTGGTTTTCGCCAAACTATATGGTTTTCTCTGGAACCCTTCCCTATATATATATAAGATAAAATATGAAACTAGCTTATCTTTTAGTATGAATTTATAATTTTAATAAAATATAAATCATTAAATAAATAAAACATTAATGTAACAGTTTTTTTTAGAACAACGAATTCTTAATCTACCCCATGTTAGGATTTGAACTATAATATTCTTCAAATAGTCTTTGACTTTTACCGGTTAACACTAGCTTACCAACCAAAATGGCTAATATTGGACTAACCCACTTGATAGAAGCACATGTCTTGTAAAAGGTCCCGCCTCCTATATTCAAACCTGGATAATAAAATAGTTTAAAATTATTTATGTAAAATACACAGGAGTAAGATTTGTCGGTAAACAAATATAAAAAGATCATGGATCATCTTGATGCAACCACATGTTATCGTCCCATTTGCGAATGTCTCTTTCACCCTGCAAATCCTTAATCCTCCATAGATTTCATCCCAAGTGTCCTCCATGCTTGAAACCACACGTGTCCCCTTTATTTATTGGCATGAAAAGCATGCATTAAGTTTCTCTTTCAAGGGACACAGTACCATAGTGTCGGATTCTTCTCTCTATGCAATATCGTATATTCACTTCATGTACGGTCGTCGTAAGAATATAAATAACATCGTATATTTAGTTCATGTATGGTGTAAGAATATAAAATACAGAATTGATTTATTAACAAATGTTAGTGTTACAATATATAAAGATCATAAGAAATACTATAAACTTAAAATAGACCGTAGACTCATACTAATAAACCTTAAATAAAATTATATTTCAATACGTTAATTTATTTCACCGATGGCTGATCGATTCACTACGTATTTTATCTATCTACATTGAGATCAAATGGGTGGCCTATCTCCGTTAATAGTATTGAAAATATCTTCACCATCTTTATAAATGCATGAACATTGTGTTCATTTGTTCCACATCAATTAACCACTTCTTCTTCAATTCTCACTAGAGCAAATGGAGATTCCGGTGATCGATCTGACACCGTATGTGGATGCGGTTTCAGGCAAGTTCAGCTGTGATGAACTCAGGCATCCTGAACTGAAAACGGTGTGCTCCGAGATCAGCCGGATTTTGAAAGAAACCGGAGCTTTGTTGGTGAGAGATCCGCGATGCTCGACTGAAGATAACGATCGGTTTATTGAGATGATGGAGAGGTATTTCGAACAGCCGGAGGAAGTTAAGCGCGTCCAGGAGCGTCCTCACCAGCATTATCAGGTAAACTTGGCCTCATGTTTCTGATTGTGTAATAATTTATCATGTTGGTTGTGTGTTTTCTGGATCTATACAGGTGAAGGATTGTTAGATTGAAGGATGAATTGGAGAAATACGTACGATCCAATTACGTATATACGATCTGGATCTTAAATGGGTTCGGATCATCGTCCGAACCCAACCAAAACCACATATTTTAATAAAAATAAGGTTTGAACTGACACGACTATGTGATTTAGCCATACCCAGTCAGCAAACAGTATGCAGTTACATCACACTGGTATGTGTCACATAGTCGTGTCAAGCAGGTTTTTTGTAATCAATAACGGATACAAAAAATTTTGTGAGTAGAGTAAATAATGGATCGGATCAAAATGGGTCAAGTAAAATTAGTATATAGTTAACATGAAACGTTTAGCAAGCATGTTTTAAACCACTAATTACACAAGAGTGATTCATAAAACCACTTTAAGAAAAGAAAAACGCATTTTACACTAATCGGGGTTTGTTTGAGTGGGTGCCTAGACACCTCCAAAGCTCCACATGCATCTGCCTCTGATTGTAATAACACGAGTTTTTTTGGCGTCACGACGCTATGTAAAACAATTCTGCTCATACGCTCGAAAGGATTTTATGTGATCCGGGTCTTAAATGGGCCGGCCAACCAAAATGATAAAAGGAGGTTTAAATTGCCCCTTGTGACATGATCAAAATTCGTAAACTTACATTCATTTAGGGGTGAGCAAAAAATTAAAAATTGAACTGGAACCGCATTAACCGAAACACCAATTGCCATCGTGAAAACCGAAAACAATACCGACGGTTTCCAAAAACTCAAAAACTGAATTTTTAGTTTTTGTTTTGATTTAAACCGAAACTAGTCCGTGCACACCCATGTATAGTCACACCTAGTGTTAGTAAATATTGAAATAAAATGATCATGATCTATGTTGATTTAGATGCTAAGTAATGGAAAATAGTAGACTTTACACTAAAAATCTAAGGGAATTTTATATATTTCTTTTAAACTTATAAAATATTATGTTCTTTAAATTATAAGCTTTTAATACATAATATAAGATTTGTCTTTAAATTATAAGTTTTTAATACATAATATAAGATTTGGATAAATATAATACTTTATAAGTTTAGATGGCGATATTTAAATTTACTACAAAATCAATATGTAGATATGTCCGATTTTTTTAAAATGTAAAAAAAATGTAATTTTTCATTTTAAGTTTTCGAAAAGATATATATTTTATAAAACTGCTAAAAAGTTGGATTTAAAGAGAAAAAGAAGGCGGGTCCGGTTTGAATTCGACACGTTTAGAATTATTCAATATTTTAATTAAAAAATTCTTCAAATAGTTTATATAAAGGTATATGTAAAGATGGAAAGTCACACAATTATTATCAGAAATATATGATAGTTTTTGTATTATTTATTGAATTACATACTTTTAACATACCATCAAACCAGTGACTTAGAAAACAATTCAATAGTGTGTATTTGAATGGAATTTTTAATTATACTTTTTTTTTCTAAATTGATAATTATTCTTTATTTTGACGAGTTACTTTGATGATTACAACTGGTTATTATCTAAAGTGTTTTTTTTCTAATTTGATAATTCTCATTCTTATTGAAATACCTTAGGAACTGAACAGTAAAACACGACCGTGCCTAGTCATGAAACACAACCGTGTCAAAGCGTGAGACACAATTATGCCTAGACATGAGGCACAACCGTGCCAAAGATTGCACGACCGTTCAATTACCTAGTTATTCTTTATATATACTCACACATTTGCATATATATATTAAACAAGCAATATTTATTCTTTTTAGAGAAAAAAAAAGTAAATTAACTAGGTTAAATTATAACAAACTAACATTAACAAACAAGTGCAAAATCAAAACATACAACCAGTTGAGATTAGCATTAAATACCAGTAAATATTTACCGTATTTATATATGTTTATTTGATATAATTAAACTGCACATTCATTTAAAAATAGGATTATTGGATTTTAATAATCTCACATTTTACCAATTGGTCAATAATAATCCCAACTGAAAATATTGTTACCACCGGTCCCTACTTTCAAACTATTTTTTTTACATTGGACCTCCCCGTTAAAAAAACTTAACGCCGTTAGAGTTTATATGACGTGGACATCTACAAAGCGTCGGAAAGTCGAGCCAAGCTAGCAGTGGTCTCGTTGTAACTTTTGAAATTGGCTCTGGTGGTGTTTAACTGGTCTTGTGGGTCAGGAAAGTCTAAACAGAGACAACGGTGGTGTTTAACGAGACCAGTTAAACACCACCAGAGCCAATTTCAAAATACACCACGAGACCACTGCTAGCTTGGCTCGACTTTCCGACGGTTTGTAGATGTCCACGTCATATAAACTCTAACGGCGTTAAGTTTTTTTAACGGGGGTCCAATGTAAAAAAATAGTTTGAAAGTAGGGATCGGTGGTAAGAATATTCTCAGTTGAGATTATTATTGACCAATTGGTAAAAATGTGGGATTATTAAAATCCAATAATCCTTAAAAATATAATAATGATATCCAAAATAAATAAATGTCTAATGTGTTATGTGAAACAGGTTGGTTCAACACCAGGAGGAGTTGAAATTCCTCGTAGCTTGGTTGATCTAGAAATGCAAAACAAGCTGAGAGAACTGCCTAGAGATAGACAACCTAAGATTCCAACCGGTCCGGATCTTAAGTCCCGATACATGTGGCGGGTCGGCCCTCGACCATCCAAGACTCGGTTTCAGGTTACGTATATACACCCTAATTTTTTTGAATGCATATGTTTCACTACTAGATAATTGACTATCACCGATAAAACATCATATTTCATTGATGGAAATAGAAAATCCAAAAAAGAAACACAAAAATAAAATCTAATATAAGCGGTCATGACATCATTACCCGTGTCATGTTTCCCGACCGACTATCATTGTCGGATTACTGAGGGCTTACACTTTCACTGATGGATTTCCAATGTCTACGTCCATCGCTGAAAGCATTTTGTTTTGTAGTATTTGCATGGTGGGTCATTAATTGTTGTTTTATGCACATTTCTGATCTAGGAATTGAACTCTGAGCCAGTCTTACCAGAAGGCTTCCCTGAATGGAAGAAGATCATGGATTCATGGGGTTTTAAAATGATATCAACTGTAGAGGTGTGTCATTGATCATTCATATTGTGTTAATTTGTTTCTTTAATTACTCGATTTTCTCAGGCTGTTGCTGAATTGGCTGCAATTGGATTCGACTTACCGAAGGACTCCTTCACTAATCTAATGAAGTTGGTGAGGCTATTCATTTATCTCTCTAATCTTCGATTCTAGCTAATTGCGTTAATCGTGACGAGTTGACGGGTCGAATTAATAAACCAGAACATGTTTCAAATATTTAAGTCATGTCAAACATTACTTTTGTAACTCATTTATCTAAATGATTCAACTAGGTTGATATGTTGGCATGTTGTAAAATCAAATTTTAAAACAGGTTGTAATTAATGATTTAAACGGGTGACCTTATAAAATACATTTAATTAAACTGGTTAGAAATGACAACTCAAAACCTGATTATTTTTGTGTCTGAATATGACAGATTCGTTGTTTTGAATTACAGGGCCCACATCTTCTTGCACCAACAGGAAGTGATCTCGGACGTCATGGTGAAGAGGGAACTGTTTTCGCAGGATATCATTACGACATCAACTTTCTAACGATTCACTACAAGAGTAAATTTCCAGGTCTAAGTATCTGGTTAAGGAATGGGAAGAAAGTCGAAGTGAATGTCCCCGACGGGTGTCTACTTATTCAAGCAGGAAAACAGGTAACAAAGCTATCATCAAGCGATTTCGACTCACAACTGGTGTTAATTGTTGTATCTTTATCTTGTTGAAAATATGCAGTTAGAATGGATGACTGCCGGTGAATGTAAGGCCGGTATGCATGAAGTTGTTGTAACCGATAGCACTCTCGCTGCGATTGAAGAAGCTAAAAAGGAAAACCGAAGCCTTTGGAGGGTGTCCTCAACTGTGAGTGCATCAAACTTTCATTAGGGTGTAAATTTCTCATGCCGCACAGATCTAACATGAAATTCACGAGTTTAGGTTTAGTATAAACGGGTTTGGGTCAGTTTATGACCAAACCCGAAAACACGTTTAGCTAAATAGGTCGTGTTCGGGTCAACATTGGTTGTTTTACGGGTTGACATGTTTATTTATTTATATATTCAATTTGTGTTTTTTTTATTGTGTATTCTATTTCAAATTTTAGAAGCTAAAAAATTGACATCAAAATTTTATAATCTAAACATTATAATGTTAGAATGTTAAAATATAAAAAGAACAAAAAATAATAATAATCAAGTTAAACGGGTCGTTTTCATGTCACCTATGAATATCCATGTCGTTTTAGGGTTCGTGTGTCTAACATTATATTTTTAGGTTCGTGTCAGGTTTGACCTGTCAACCCACAAACATTGCCCATTTAGCGAATCATATTGTTGTTAAGGGACTTTCATGTTGGCTACCCATGGTTTTACTTTGTTTCTTGTTTTGCTAGCTATTTTCCAATGTAGCGTCCGATGCGGTGCTGAAACCGTTGGGACATTTTGCAAAATCGCCTCTTGCGGTCAATTATCCCCCCATGTATGCAGGAGATTATTTCGAAAAGGAGCTTTCTGTGATTAACCTCAAAGGAAAGAACGGCGCTTAGAAGGTCGTTTCAGTCAAGAAAGACGTGTGTGTTGTAGTGTGTAAGATATCGAGTGAATAAATAAGATGATACATATTTGTTCAGTTGCATGTTTTATGTGACCTTGCAACGATCATATGTATTTGTATCATGGACTGTAATCGTATGCGATTTCCTCTATAGATTGTGTAAATCGTGTTTGGTAACCATGTAAGTGATGAATATGTAGTCATTTTGGGACATATCAACAGTGCTAATAAAAATCTCTATTGCTGCTAGTGGTTGTTCCCTCCTTCAACGGGACTCCGATGATTGATTAAGTTTCCATGTTCGTGTGTGGCTCCTTCTCCTATTAAAGACCTGCTCCTCCATCGGTTGATTTAACGAAGAACAATTCTGAAGTTTATGCTTCTTGTTTCTATTGTCTATTTAGGGTTTTAAAACCTTTTATCTTCGTCTCTATTTCTCTGTATTTTGTGTTGATTTTCAATAATAAAATCGTTTGATTACCATTTCTTGACATGGTAGGCTCTTGTATTGAATTGTTCTTTTGATTTTGGTTCATCTTAATTCCGCTGCTGTGATTGAGATTTCTCTCAAGTTTGGACTGATCTGCTCGATTGAAGGAAGATTGGCTATTTAGGGTTGAAAAAAAAACCCTATCTGTTCAATAAATTGGTTGGCTTGTCCGTGACCTGCAGATAGGAGTCGATCATCTTGAAAAACCTAAGTGAAGGCTTGTATTAGTCTATCTTCATCACGTAGCTCTCTCTGGTGATGGATCACGACTGCTAGCCGGAGAACTTACGTAAGTGTCTCTATCTTGTTACTGTTAATTTCAACAATCACGATGAGGGTAGGCGGTTGATATTTCTAGACTTTGGTTTTGTTTTTTTCTGTGTGCAACTTGTGTTTCTTGGTCAGAATTGTTTTTTTTTTCTTCTTATTAGTTAACTGCTTATTCTATTAGCACTACTATTATTATTTGAATATTTGTATATATTTATAGATATCTATTTTTAAAATAGTGTTAGGGTTTGTTATTTTGTATTCTTCTTATAAATAGGGTTGCTTGGTATCAATAATATTCATTGAGATTTTATACCATAAACCATTTTTATGGTATCAGAGCTACGGTTCTAAAGAAAACCCTAATTCTAATTCCCGTCTTCTTCTTTCTGCTTTGTTACCACATTCTGCCGATCTACCCAAGTTTCTGCCATGGTTGAAACTAAAACCAACGATCCCAAACCACCTTCTGCTACCCTCCATCCGGCATACTCGGTAACAAACATTCAAACAAAGGTTCGCATCCTTGACGGCTCTAAGGTTACCTACTCATCATGGACCAAACTTTTTAAGCTTCATGTCATTGGTTACAAAGTCTTGGACCATATTGATGAAACACAACCGCCCGACGAAAACGCCGACGACTACGGCGTTTGGAATGATATTGATGCACTGGTTCTTTAATGGATCTTTAGCACCCTATCGGACGATTTACTTGCCCGGGTCCTTGACACAGACGCTACAGCTCGAGCCGCATGGTTAAAGATAGAAAAAATATTCCTCGGTAATAAAGGCTCACGAGCCGCCGCCCTAGAAAGTGAGTTTTGCAATCTAACTCTCACAGCTTTCTCTTCTATGGACGATTACTGTCAGCGGCTAAAGGATATTGCTGACCAACTTGGGGACGTGGACAATCCCGTGCCTGAATCTCGCCTGGTACTGCAACTGGTCCGTGGTCTTCCACATGAGTACGACACAGTGGCAGCCTTTATCAATCAAAGCAGCACCACATGGGATACAGCACGGAGCATGCTTCAATTGGAACTTCACCGACTTGTGGCACGCCAAAAGTCTTCTACCGCTGTCCTTGCCGCTCCATCGGTACCGGAGCAACACCCCACCAGTAACTCCTCTTATTTTAACAATCATGGTCGGGGATGGGGACGGGGTCAATATCGAAACAACAGGGGTGGAAGGGGACGGGGACGCTACCAGCAACATGCAAGCCCAGCCCAACAACCTTCTCCGTATCCCAACTGGGCTTGGTGGAACACCCCACCTTACCCGTACCCAACACAGGCCCCCTAGAGGCCCAATACTGCATTCTCGCAACAGTCTGGCCCACCCCCAGCTCCAGCCCACTTTGCAGGTTACACCCATCCTGCAGCC
Source organism: Smallanthus sonchifolius (assembly GCA_023525975.1). NCBI lineage: Eukaryota > Viridiplantae > Streptophyta > Magnoliopsida > Asterales > Asteraceae > Smallanthus > Smallanthus sonchifolius. The sequence continues at coordinate 44,271,284 of CM042046.1, read as the reverse complement.
CAGTTCCAACACCACGAGTAGACAGCCCAGGCCCCTCTGACTCAGGCCCACGCTGCTTCCGCAGTCCCCTCAACCTACGGGTATGATGTATTAAGTCCCTCTGATTTGCAGGCGGCCTTCTCTAATATGCAGCTCAATCAACCAGATCCATCCTGGTACATGGATACGGGCGCCTCATGTCACCTCTGACCTGGGTAAGATCAAACGACCTATCTCATCTTCTGTACGCAATATTTTAGTTGGCAATGGTCATTTTTTACCAATTAAAGGGTCAGGTCTCGGTTACCATACACTCCCCAACTGATTCTACATCCTACCACACATTTTATACAACCCAAAAATTATAAAAAATTTGTTATCCGTTAGACGTTTTACTCGTGATAATAATACATCTATCGAATTTGACCCTTTTGGTTTTTCTTTGAAGGATCTCATCACTGGAAGGATTCTTTCACGCCACAATAGCACCGGGGATCTCTATCAGTTCACACCTCCACAAACTCCGGCTGCAACTTGCTTTCTTGTCTCACCTTCATCTCAGTGGCACAACCGACTCGGTCATCCAGGAGCTCAAATTTTGGATATTTTAAATCATCGTTTTAATTTTTCATGTAATAAAGACAAGTCTTTACGTATTTGCCATTCTTGTCAACTTTCGAATAGTAAACGTTTACCTTTTTATGATTCCAACTCTTTTACATTTGCACCATTTGATATTGTCCATTGTGACCTTTGGACCTCACCGGTCCCAAGTAAATCCGGATATAAATACTATATGGTCCTCGTTGATAACTTTTCTCACTTTGTATGGCTTTACCCACTTAAGTATAAATCGGAAACGTTTACAAACTTTGTTAAATTGCACCGCTTAATTGCCACTCAATTTAATCGGAAAATTAAAACCTTCCAATGTGATCTAGGGGGAGAATTTGATAATAATGAATTCAAGACCTTTTCTCAAAATAATGGTCTATTGTTTCGTTTCTCTTGCCCGCAAACCTCCTCCCAAAATGGTAGAGCCGAACGGATGATACGTCGCCTTAACGATATCATTCGATCCTTACTCATCCACGCAAATCTTCCACCCTATTTTTGGGTTGAAGCTCTCCATACGGCTACCTACCTCCACAACATCCTACCCACGAAACGCCTAAACTTTTTCACACCCACCTTTGCCCTCTACCTACGCCACCCTACTTATGATCACTTACGAGTGTTCGGGTGCGCGTGCTACCCCAACACTTCCGCTATACAACCCCACAAACTTCATACCCGGTCCGTTAGGTGCGTTTTCCTTGGCTATCCCCATGATTCTCGGGGTTACCGCTGTTTAGATCCTCACACCGGCAGGGTCATCATATCACGTCATGTGGTGTTTGATGAAACTCAGTTTCCCTATAACAATCCACCTGCAGAGTCCCATTGTCGTTTTTTAACGGACTCTATCCCACCTGGTTTCACATTTCAGCACCCACACCCTTCACCGGTACCACCACCTAACCAGCATACCCAACCACCACCCACTATTACCTACACTCGTCGCCCACGGGCAGCAGTTCCACCCTCCACCACCGTCCTGTCGGCCCCACCCCAACCCTCTGGCTCTTCTGTTCCAGCCATTCCGATAACCCAACCCCCTTCTAATACTCACCCAATGGCCACCAGATCCAAAACAGGAACAACCAAGCCCACCCCACCGCTCACTCTACACACTACCCCCATGTCACCCCTCCCTTCCACCTATGCCAAGGCCTTCTCCGACCCTAATTGGTTAAATGCTATGCAAACTGAATTTAATGCTTTACAGGAGAATGAGACGTGGGAGTTAGTTCCTCGCCCGGACAACCGGCCCATTATTAGATGTATGTGGCTCTTTCGCCATAAATTCAAATCGGATGGCTCGTTGGAACGATATAAGGCCAGGTTGGTTGTAAATGGCAAATCACAGACCGTGGGTATTGATTGTGAGGAAACATTTAGTCCGGTGGTCAAGCCGGCTACTATTCGAACCGTTTTATCTCTAGCCGTCTCACGTTCTTGGCCAATCCATCAATTGGATGTCAAGAATGCTTTCCTACACGGTCATTTACAGGAAACGGTGTTCATAAATCAGCCACCGGGGTTTGTTGATCAAAGGTACCCTCACATGGTGTGTCACTTGAAAAAATCATTATATGGGCTTAAGCAAGCCCCGAGGGCATGGTACACACGGTTCGCAAGTTACATTACTACCCACGGGTTTACAAGCAGCACTTGTGACAACTCCTTGTTCATTTATAAACAAGGGTGTGACATGGCCTACTTATTACTTTATGTCGACGACATTGTTCTCACAGCTTCATCTGATGATCTCCTACGTAAGATCATCCACACACTCTCACGAGTGTTTGCCATGACGGATTTGGGCCAGTTACATTATTTTCTACCAGACACACCAATGGCTTGTTCTTATCACAGCCACAGTACACCAAAGACATTATTGCTCGGGCCTCTATGACCGCATGCAAGCCATGCACCACACCCGTGGATCTCTCAGCTAAAATCAGCGCCTCTGACGGCCCTCTCTTTTCGGATCCTACATTATACCGAAGCCTGGCCGGGGCTCTTCAGTATTTAACGTTCACTAGGCCGGATATTTCTTATGCTGTCCAGCAAGTGTGCTTGTTCATGCATGAGCCACGAGAACCTCACTTTGCCTTTATGAAACGGATTATTCGGTATCTACAGGGTACACTTGACTATGGCCTCCGGTGTCACGCCCCCAAATTTATTTACTTAATAAATACAGGTTGCAACGATTGGTTCATTACACGATAGCGGAAGCTGTAATAGTGATTTCTAAGACTTGATTACATATACGATTACTAAGACTAAATAAATACAACGATCTAAGTTCCTCTAGATCAATGGTCGACTTGAGACTTGATAATCTATGCCCGTCCGGTTACTAGGAATTGTTCCAACATAGCTAGCATATTCTAACCGCGCCATGGCTAAAGGTTACCTGAGAAACATACTTGAAAGTGTCAACACAAAGGTTGGTGAGTTCACAGAGTTTGTTGTTTTAGTGCCGTTAGTTTTCCCCGAAAACATATACATGACTTAACCGTCATAAAATAAGTAGTTTTCCCCGAAAACATATACATGACTTTACCGTCATAATTTAAGTAGTTTTCCTTTGAAAACATGCCCATGACTTTACCGTCATAAAATAAGTAGTTTTCCCCGAAAACATATACATGACTTTACCGTCATAATTTAAGTAGTTTTCCTTTGAAAACATGCCCATGACTTTACCGTCATAAAATAAGTAGTTTTCCTTTGAAAACATGCCCATGACTTTACCGTCATAAAATAAGTAGTTTTCCCTTGAAAACATGCCCATGACTTTACCGTCATAAAATAAGTAGTTTTCCCTATCAAATAGTTCTTGTAAATCCAATTGTTCACAAATTGTTCCAAGTATATATGATAAACAGAACAAGTAATGTTGACCCATTTGCAAACTAGCTAGGAATACAAAGAATATGTTCATACATGAAGCGTAACCAAACCATGACAATTGTTCTTTCGCCCCTCATATTCGTTATCAGATGCTATGCGGCCATAAATCCTCCAGATTGTGGTTAGCGCGACTAACCATGACCGGGGGACGTCACTCCCCATAGTACTATTCATAGGACCCTAGGCTACAGTTAATGGTTACTAAATTGTTCCAGGGGACTTTACGAGCTCTATAATTGTTCGTACTCATGCAAACATAAAGGTCGGGTCTTGTTCTCTTGTTACCATATGAAAATGTTTGTAAATGTGTTTCATGTTTTCTCAAATGTATCAAACATTTATTTTTCATGCTTTCAGATATTGTAAGTAATTGTGTCACAAAAGTTAAACCAAAATGTTCGTGTTGTCAAACATGTAAGCAAATATGTTTCATATTTTCAAATATGTTATGTAAGTATGTTTCTCCCCCGATGTTTATAAAACATTAAAAAGCTAAAAGAGGGGCCGTGAACTCACCTTGTGTCCGATGAAATCCTAGCAAACAACATTGTGCTAATAGTTCCTGTCTATCCGTACCCTAATCACACAAGAGTACTAATGTGTTAAGACTACCCGTCTTAAATGCAAGTTGTTCACCCGACTTAACAATCCCGTTAAGTACGTCTTTGTTTAGTAAAACAGTGTTTTCATGTGACGACTCATTGGTGATTATTATTCCAGTCTAGACATTTACGTATTTTTCGAGAAAATATTACGTTTCCATATGGTGACTTATTAAGTGTACCAAAAATAAATATTTCTTGAGTTCTCAACTCTATTCATGAAACATTGGTGATGGATGTAGGGACGTTAAACACTAATTTTCCGGGTTTTAATAATAGTTCATGTTCTCGGATTTTAGACAAGATGATGCGTGTTTACGATGTTAGTACACTTATATTTATGTATGTGCATACACATATGTTGATAATAGACTTTTATAAATGCATAAACGTGCATAAGTGATTATTGTTTATATATATATTTTTAGTAACACCTTTCACGTTCTTATGTTGACGATAATCGTTCGTATGTTTTCTTGAATCATAGGACACTACCTCGGGTCTTGCAAGGTAAGTCACACATGATCATATAACTTCATAAACATGTATCCTTCAACATAACACATGAATGGAATGAAGGGTTTATGAAGAACACCATCATCCAAGTGTCATTAATTTATATTTGATGTGTCCTTGTCTTGTTCGTGGTCCTTCTAGCTTAGTATTATATGTATGAACATGTATGTGTATAAATATATGTATTCAAACATGATTCATGAGGAAATAAAGTAAAACTCATCAAGACTTTTATGTTTTATTTTGTTCTTGAAAACTCATATTTTTAAGCGTACTTCGAGTAGACTGTTAGATGGTTTTAGAAGACCAAATGACTTGGGGTTTTCTTCTAAAATCAAGTTTATTGAAACCAGAGGAGATGTGAAAAAGAATTACTACATTTAAAGTTGTGTAGATACCTCAAAACAAGAAAATGGGAAGAACTATCCAGCTTTGACCTGCACAGAGCGACGTTTTTGTGTAGGCTGTTTGGAGGTCGAATACTCCATGGATTCGAGTGATTCCACTTGGGTTCTCCTCTGTTAACATAGAGCTTCATTCTAGAAAAAGAATAGACTGATTTGACCAAGGAACGAAAGAGATATGGGCTTGCAAAGTTGGCCAAAAATCTGGTAGAAACTAAGTTACAGGATTTTGGGTATTTTTTTCCGATCTTGGGGCTAGTTAGGATCGAGAGAAAAAGAGAGAGCAAGACAAGAGTTCTTGCTTGATGCCATACACTCCTATATATACTAACGAGATGGAGTGTAAGAGATGGTGAAAGAGATGGTGATGTAATCATGGTGAAAGAGATGGTGATGTATGACATAGTGTAAGAGCATTGATGATGGGGTGGTTGATATAGCCGTTCAAATGAGAGAAAGAAAGGGAGGTGGAGTGTTGGACTCTACTTAATCATCACAAACCTAGAAGAAGAGATTGATTTGACTTTAGCTTGTTCCAAGGTTGAAAGAGTATGGTGCATGCATGACAAGTAAGTAAAAGTTGGTGATGTAGTGGGTGGCTCCACCCACTTTCGGCCGAGAGGGGTATAGGGTGGGGGTTGAGTGTTGTCAAGTCATTTAGTTGCAATCCAATGGCTAGTTAGGTCGGTTCTTTGGTGGTGTAAACCCTCTAGGTGATCGCGTAATCTACTACTAGGTGTAGGACTTTTTAAGATCAAATAAATTATATGTTTTTGTATTGTTTGGCTAGTCTCAATAGTTTACTAGTTAACCCGACATAGTTATTACTATAACTATATTATACATGTATACACATAAAATAACTTAGAGCCATGTAACAAACATTTATATGTCAACTTTTATAAGTTTGGTCACCAATATTTATGTTTTTATATTCAAACGTGTCTCTAGACTTTTCTGAAATAATATTCTTTTTAATCACCAACGACCGTATCTTGCGGGTTATAACTGTTTACTATTCTAGTAATTCTTAAAAATTACTAAAATATGAAACGTGTTCCTTTGCTAGACTTCTGACAATACCATGTCAAAGATAATACTCCTAACAAATATAAAATACGAACGTGCCATTATGAATATGGATAATGACCTGAAATACTGGGTGTTACATCCGGATTGTTCATTCTCCTACTCACTCATTAGTGGCCTATTCCGATGCTGGCTGGGGCGGTTTCCCGGACTCCCGCCGTTCCACCGGTGGCTATTGTGTTTTTCTTGGTAATAACCTTATCTCTTGGTCATCAAAACGTCAGCATACGGTCTCCCGATCCAGTGCCGAAGCAGAATACCGGGGCGTGGCCAACGCAGTGGCAGAGGCCACCTGGACACGTAACTTGCTACTTGAGTTACAGGTCCCTTTACAGCGAGCTACAGTTGTTTTTTGTGATAATGTCTTTGCCGTTTATTTATCCGACAATCCGGTTCAACATCAACGGACAAAACACATTGAAATTGATATACATTTCGTCCGAGAAAAAGTTCGAATTGGTCATATACGGGTCTTACATGTCCCTTCATACATGCAATATGCTGACATCTTCACCAAAGGCATTCCAAGTCAACCTTTTCAGCAGTTCAGATCCAGTTTGAGCGTCTGTCCGCTCCCGCTCAAACTGCGGGGGATATTAGCACTATTATTATTATTTGAATATTTGTATAGATTTGTAGTTATCTATTCCTAAAATAGTGCTAGGGTTTGTTATTTTGTATTCTCCCTATAAATAGGGTTAGGGTTGCTTGGTATCAATAATATTCATTGAGATTTTATACCATAAACCACTTTTATATTCATGATCTAAATTTTGTTCTCTACACTTGTATATATGTTAGACTGGGCAACCCTCTTGAATGCACTCTTTACAATTAAAAATGAGCATACTGTTGAAAAAAAATAAAAATTAAGGAATCAATAGGTTATCCTAATAGTTTTTTAAAAGAAAAGAAAGTGTTAAACAATCTGCTATTGATCAATCTTTAGTGGATAATTTCCAATCTAAAATTTATCTTCTCGTCCCTTTAGTGCAAACAAAAAGAGGCAGAGATGTAACCTTCTGTTCCTTGTCTAGCTTTTTTTTTAAATTTTATTTTTAGTATTTTGGCTTAAAAAAAATTATTATAAAATTATCTCGAAACGCAACTGGATGGCATTAGAAGGCTGATTACATATTTTTTTTCAATGAAAATGTTTCTTGTAGTTTGCTAAAACACTGGTGGTATTTTTTGTGACTTACATGCTTGTGCAATGCCTTGAGGATGATTCATGTATGTTCCTCATAAGGCTGTTGACTGTGAATCTTTGATCATGGTATAGGTGGTATTCATAATTTGATTTTATGATTTACATTTTATTAGAAAAGAGAAAAAATATTCAATTTGCAAGAAACATAAAGAGGTTACCTGTTATTATTCATGTTAAGCTATCATTTATCAAGAAACTTAAAAAAAACTGAATTTATTATATGTTTAAGTTTTTTTATTTGCATTGTTTGGTTCTTGTTCCATGAAAAATCAGTTACTGTGTGATTTAATTGTCACTTCGGCAATGACCGTGTCTTGATAGTTTTATTGAATCAAAACTTTTTTAAAAGTCGTGTTCTTAAAAAAAAGTTCTTTTGGCATTATGTTCTTTCTCGTGTGTAAGAGTTTTTTTTTTTTGACAGCCTTGTTTTTTTTCTCATGTGTAAGAGATTCTATGATTTTGTTTCATTTAATATCTGGTTGGCTGGGTCTTTTTGGTCTGATATAGCTTATGCTATTTTTATCATTATCAGCTTATGTCTTGAATCTTGTGATTCAGTATTCTTTTGTGAAGTTGTAAAAGTTTTTGCTTGAATCAAATTAGTCTTTATGTTCCTTTGTGAGTTTCTTCTTATATGATTCTCTTTGTTATTCTCGTAAAGTTGTAAAAGTTTTTGATCAAGTCAGATTAGTCTTTAAGTTCTTCACAAAGTCTTATCTTTCAGATATGATTCTGAATTCTTAAAAGATGTGTGCTTTTTATTCTCATATCAGATGTGTGTCTGATTGTCTCAAAAGAATCTTGGAATTTGGTTCTTGTTTGTGAAGGTCGTGTGACTTTTTTGTTTTATCAGATATGTTTCTGATAGTCTTATAAGAATCTCGTTATTCATCTTTTTTAAGGTCATGTGACCCTTTGTCTTATAAAGTTTTTCTAAACATGGGTGAATCTGTATGGTTAATATATGTCTTGAAGGAGCTGCAAGTTCCTATCTATCTTCTTAAAATGTATGACATGTTTACCAATTCAATATTGAAGCATCTTTATATTATTATCTAATATGTTCTTGTTATTTCTCATGTATGAGCCAATGAACTTCATGGATTTTGCTTTGGGCCGTTTTTGGTTTGGATGAGAGCTTATTTGTTACTATTATATGGGTTTAAGTCTTCCCAATTGTCATGCATTCTCATTTGGCTTCACTAAAGCTTGCTGATATCTTCACTAAAGATTCGTTAGCCCCCAACATGATCTTTTAATTGATAAATTATCTATGATTGATATAGTTGGATTATCAAATTGAGGGGGGTGTTAAAATTATATTTTATATATTTTTCAATATGCTAATCTCGTCTTTAATTACCTCGCAATTGTGGGTTCTTGCTTTATGGATGTATGCTGCTTGCCCGCTTGGGTTTCCTCTTCCTTGTATGCATGGGCTATATTCCTTGTAGCCTTAAGCCCTCTTTTATTCATTTTTTGAGAAGTTGCAGACTCTTGCAAGTCAAACACAAATGAATCGTGCCCTATTGCTGCTAGTGGTTGTTGCCTCCTTCAACGGGACTCCGATGATTGCTCTATGATTGATTAAGTTTCCATGTCCGTGTGTGGCTCCTTCTCTTATTAAAGATCCGCTCCTCCATCGGTTGATTTAACGAAGAACAATTCTGAAATTTATACTTCTTGTTTCTATTGTCTATTTAGGGTTTTAAAACCTTTTATCTTCGTCTCTATTTCTCTGTATTTTGTGTTGATTTTCAATAATAAAATCGTTTGATTACCATTTCTTGACAAAAAGCTATCCTTGGATTTGGGAAATACGAAAGCTCTATTATTGTCTCCAATTTGGAAGTATGATTCATTACGGTTATATTGATTTTAAAGCATAAGATTAGTCAAGGGGTGGTTTCTTTTTCTTTTTGGTTTTAGTAAGGTCAAGTTGATAGTGAAAGACAAACATTTTGTAAATCTTTATCACCAAAATAAAAGGGAGCAAGTATGCATCTAAGAATATCTCTTAACTACACCAAACATATTATTTATTTACTTATTTTATGCTAACTTTTGCATATTTTTAGAACGGCCAACTTATAAACATTTTAAACAAGCTATATTAAATCTATATCAATTGTACTTATCATATTAACATTAACTACAATTGTACTAAATAAGACTATTAACATTCAACTTCTTAAGGAGTAACGCATTTATTACACACTATAATATCATCGTGTCACGAGGTCATATATCGAGGCCTCGTGTGGCGCCCTAGGTTACTCTAGGGTCAGCCAATCCAACCCGCTTATGATCAGAGTTACTGCCTTCGTCCTGCCTTAGACTCATCAGGCTAGCGGTAACAGCTCGTGACGAATGATGTGTTCGGTGTGCACATCGTTTATCTCACTAAGATCGTGCCCGATGAAACGCGGACTAGCCAGCAAACCCAAACATTCAAGTACAAACATAACAAATCGATCTTCAAACATTTAGTCAGTGACAATTAGCTAAAAAAAACTTTGGTAATTTTATTTTGATGAAAAGTAAAAGTAGTTATTTTATACTAAACTTTTGTTATGAGATCCCATTATACAAGTTTTTTAACCATAACCTTAAAATATGAGATCCAATCCAACACACCCCCATACTTCAATACCCTTCTTCCTCACACATACAACAATGGCGTCCCCAATCTCCCGTAGACTTGCATCCAAGATTCTAAACCCTTCTTCCTGCTCCGCCTTCTTTTCATTCCACCCCATCTCCTACCATCTAAACCCTAATCACCCCCATCGATCCTTCTCAAACACCACCCCCAATCCCACCACTCTCAATCCCACATCAAATCACAGTTTAATCAGATCAAACACCACTTTCAACCCTAGTTTCACACTCCAATCTTTAACCCCTTATCTTCATCAAAACCCCAAATTTTTATCAACCTCCACTCCCCAATCCGATCAAGAACAAACCCAAAAACCTAACGACAATCCAAACAAAACCCTCGAAGATTTCAAGCACCAAGAGATCACCGGACCCACCGTCGAACGCGATGTTTCGGCGCTTGCGAATGAGACCCGCCAGGTGCTCGACGAAATGTCTAAGACAGTTTACATCCTTAGCAAAAGTTTAGCCCTTTTGGGGCTGTTTCAATTGGGTCTAGGGGCTTGGATTTCGTATGTTATGAAGTCTAATTCGGTCCCGGAAGTGTCTATGCAGAGTTTCTTGGCGTTCGGGTTGCCATTTTCGTTGTCGTTTATGCTGAGAAGGTCGTTGAAGCCGATCAGTTTCTTTAGGAAAATGGAGGAGCAAGGGAGGTTGCAGATTCTGACTCTTGCATTGCAAGTTGCTAAGAATTTGAATGTGTTTTTTGTGAGGTTGAATGTGGTTTCGTATTTGTGTATTGGTGGTGCTTCTCTTGGGTTGCTTGTTATTGCTCTTTATTGATGGTCTGTTGTAGAATGTGAACAATAAATTTGATCAAGGAAATGCTTCATGTGTTGGAGACAATGATCATTATATAGGAATTTTGTTCAAGTATTTATTGCTTTCAGTTTGCGTGATTTAAGTATGTTGCGTATGTGAAATGTGTTTTGTTTTCGAACCAAAAGGACTAGATTTTCTTACTGTGAGAACTTGTTGCCGGTAAACTCATGGGACCTATTAATGTCCTGCTAATCAACAGGATCATGTAAAATGCAGCTTGTGTTAGGCAGACGTCTTTTAAAAGGGTTTAGAAGGTTGAGAACCAAAAGAATTAGATTTATAGTAAAGCAGGTGAGAGAACTTGACGGCGTGATGAATTTTGAAGATCTTGATGGTGCCTAGTCGAGTTTTAGAAGCAAACTGTGAAGTGTTAACTCGATTGAGTCGTGAAAGTTTCTGCTAGACGTCGCATGATCAAAATAGTAAATTAGGATCTTGATCACGCAGAAGACCAGGCATATCGATTGTTACTCTTAAGCGCTTGAAAGTTGTGTTCAACTTCGTCTTGTTGGAATCAAAGAAGAATCATAGAACTTGTATTTAGACTGGTGTAAAACTGTCAGAAACTTGGCCAGTTTGAGGTTTATAAGGCTCGGTTCACTGTTTAAAAACACTTGTTTAACTGTATGGTTCATAGTTTGAAACTTAGAGGTGATGAGTGTAAATTAAACCAGTTGTTTTCATTATCCAACTTTTTATGTATAATGTTCGGAAACTATTTTTATAATTTTATACAAATTAACGATTTTGATCGTTTCTTTAATATCCCCGTTAAACCACCTAAACCGAACCGTTTTGACCAGTTGAACCGATCCAACCAAACAGGCTAGTCCAACCGATCCAATTAGGATTAGTATGACAACTTTTGAAATCGCAACTACCGGTTCTGCTTGAAATTTTTCTGTTTTTATCATAACTGTCCAAATCGGACCGCGAATCATTTTGCTGCTTCATGTTTCGCTTGTGTATTTCAATAGACATTGTGAGTAGAACATGTGCATCACCAGGTTTCTTTGGTAATTTCGCACCAAAGTTCAATAGATTTCGCGATGTTTAGAATTGTTGGGCATGTGGACTGAATGATTACCAAAAACAGGAAAGAAAAAGATAACTGCTTAGGTTTTGACTATGACAGTGAGACTTGAAATTTCAAAATCCAATCTGAAATCTTATATTTAAATAATATCATTAACCAAAGAGAATCAGATCAGATATCATTGTGGAAAAACCAATTTAACCCAAAAAGAATCCCACAAAGAACCTGCCACTAACCCTAAAAGCTCATCCCATCATCACTAACCCTTTGGTGCTTGTTGCTCAACTAGAAAGCAAATGTGTCGTTTACCGCTTACCCCACGAAGTGTGATTGTTTTCATTATCAATTGATGAAGATTTAGACGGCGGTGTTGGAACTTCCATGCGTCTTGGCGGCCTCTGTTCGGACATAAGTGAGACTGCGGGGGGTGGTGGCGGCGGAAGGACTGGGGATGGTATCGGATGATGACGGTGAGTTTTGAGCATCGCGTTTCCACTGAAAGCTTCTAACACCGCCTTTGATTGGGAGGCGGGACCTGTATATGCCTATGCCTCTCGGGTACGGAACTCCTCTGCCGAATCTTGATGCAGAAGCCCGGGCAACACGGGCCCATGATGTCACTGGTGCAGCAGCAGAAGCTTCTTGTTGACCAGAGCTTTTCCTTACCACCTGCATACACAAAAGGTCAAACTCGTTAAGGTCAAATAGTCAACCTTTTCTTTCTCGTTAACTTTGGTATAAAATCCCATAACTAAGTTCAGTTTTCTGAAATGTAAATGCTAGGCAGCTTTTTTAAACTCAAATTTAGTATACTGGACTGCGATAACGCACACTGTATGCAAAATATGAAGCTGGCACATGTCAAATCATAATAATGTGACAAGGTTTATTGTTCGAGGACTTGTAGCATTTCTTTCCATTCATATGTGCGTATAAAAGTATGCATCATTTGAATATAAAACTGCTTAAATTATGAGCAGAACAAATAAGCGCATGTATCTATTTCTCAAGCAGCTGACCTCTTAACTAATGTATAAAAACAAGCTTCCAAAGTAGGGTAAATAAGTTGTTCAAACCAGAAATCATATATGACACGTGCGCGCACACACACACATATAGAGAGAAAGATGTACCTTAAGAATACGCGACATAAAAGATGTACCATCCAGAGACAGAGCATTTTCTGCTGCCTCTTTTCTCATGAACTCCAAATAAGCTGACCTGCATAAGGAACCAGGTTGAAAACATAAGTGTCAAGTGTTCTATCTTTACCAAAAAGAAAATAGACTCGTATACCATGTATCTCAAACTAGTTAAAGAAGACAAAAAATAAAACCTATATTGGATTGTTACATGTTAATGAAAGTGACCTTAAAATAGAAATGAGAAAAAACATAGAGAAAGCAGGTTATCAGTACACATACGCAACAACAGCAAAAACCCTCAAGAGAAGGTATGTCATGCATTAAAATACACATAATCACAGTTCCTTATCATGACGGCGTGTTCGTGATTATTACTTTGGGCACTGTGCTTATAAAGTCAACAAATCGCATGTACCCTAAAATTACTTCTGTTTTAAGTTCTTTACTAGATAATATACTTCAATAAACCAAAAGAGAAGAAAGAGAACAATGACAAACCCTTTTGGCTGCCCGGTTGCTATGTCAGTTACTATAAACACTTTCAACACATCTCCAAACTTGTTAAAGTGTCGAGAAAGACTATCCTTAGTAGCAGCAAAATGGACCTGAATAAAATGAACAGCTTTAGATTGAAGAAAGGTCAATCACATGGATACAACCTATGACTTCAATAAGAAGCTTTTGTCATTACATTGTTAACAAAAATGGTGCGCGAGTCTGCTTCCTCGGTAGGTCGAGCAATGGGATTGACACCTGCAGAACAAAAATAAATGATTACCACACTGAAACATAATTTATTTGGACCAATTAAACTATGCCTATGTAATGTTTACTTATGGCAGCACTCACCAGTTGATGGTGGTGTCTTCTGAACCTCCATTTGAGGGCGTATAGTGGGTACCCCCTGAGTACAAAAACAAATGAAACAAACAATCTTAGTCTAATATTATTTTATGGGAAATGAAATTGCACACAAGATATGCATTGACCAAGTTAAACACAAATATACAATCTTACATTTCCATTGCTATTGTTGCCTGCACCCAACTCAGTCTCCACAAGTTTCGGACTGCTCGTGTCTGAAACCCCTCTTGGTTTATTTACATTGGGATAAATATTTACCTTCTTATTAGAAGAATTAGCCATAGCAACAGAAGTATTCAGATCTCTGTGTGGTCTATTAAAAGTCCCATCCACGTCACTTGCTGAATTGTAGTGCAACATCCTAGAATCATTACCCAAACGTCCACCTGATTTACCAATCTGAGGATTCATGTTGTTATGCCCCTCATTATATCCAAATTCAGAAGCCACTCCCACATCCATATATTGCCCAGGATAAGTGGTACCAGTAGCTTGAGTAAAACCCGCATGATTTCCATCATCTTCTGTGAATTGGTCAGAGGTGTCTGCATTACGACCAAGACGGTCAAATACATTCCCTGAAGATTTGACTTTTACATCTTTAGCGGCATCTGCTACAGCTTTAATGGCGACTGCCATGGCTTTAGGCACTCTGGAAACTGATGGACGCCTTTCTTCAAGTAGAGAATCACCAGTCGGTGTAGAAACTACAGACCGCAAACGCTTGAATGATGGCTCTGATGTCAAACCAGGTGGCCGGGTAGTGGCAACGGCGTCTCGAACCGCAAATTGCAGCAGCCTTCGTGAGGCGCCTAGCCTTGACTTAGAAACATCTTCTTTCTGAAAGCGAAACAAATTAACAAGTGCTGAGATATATGTTGATAAATGACAAGTATAAGAAGAAACAAAAATAGAAAGTTCAGACCTCGACTTGTGATTTCCTTTCAGTGAGACCTGTTTCACCAGTCCGGCCTCTTTTTCTGTGAATTAGCGGTTGAGGCGAAGGTGATCGATTTATACGGTTTTTATCATCTTCTGAATGAATATTGGTAATGATAGCACTGCGAAGAGAAGGTGGTTCATCTGGATCTCTTGTAACCCCTTTCCATTCTTTACTCCTTCGATTCTTGGATACTTTATCAGAATCTATCACCTCTGATTCAGAATGAAAATTGGGTTTCTGTTTGGCCACTTCTTCTGGACGAGATTCTTTTGTTTGTGCATATTGGTCTAGGTTTGATCGCAAATGATCCCACAGCCTGCACAGAGGAAGATATAAACATAATGGTAATATTAAAAAAAACAACTTAGAAAAAACAGAATCTCGTAGAGGTGGCAAGATAAGCAGGTTGGGTAAAACGAGCATTTTCAATATGGATCAAAAAGAATCGGGTAGGGTCAGGTAGACCTGATACACTTTTGTTTGCTAAATTCATATTCTTTGTGTCAAATATGATTCCAAAAGTTATATTATTTCAACAATAATGTAACATTTTCAAATAAAACGACTTGGGGCATTAAAAGTACCATCTCAGCTATTCTCGGACCCGTTTCCCTTTTACCTACATTTTATTACTTTCCCATCACAGATGAAAGATAACTCAAATAGACCATTTATAAGTGAATGGGTTGTAATTGCCATCCATAGCTTTTAGTAAAAACAAAATCTAGTATAAATGTACTACCAAGATACGAAAGAGCCACTGTCATCACCCAAAAAGACATTCAACTCATTCCTTGCTTCTTCTTTGCGCCGCCCATTTTTAAGCAAGACAATCACATATTCCTGCAGAAGCAAAATACTTGATCAAGTAAATGAAGAGTTTGGAATTGTGAAAAGATCACAATTCAAAACGCAACATAGATATAATTTCCCGAACTGATAGTTCATCTGTTAGCCTATGTACAATCGGATATAACATATTCCATATCGCCCAATGCATCTTTTCTTGTGCTTTCACAATTTCAAGAAAAGGCCAAAGTACCAAAGCATCGTAGCTGTTTCCATTTCACCAACCAATCTATATACTTATGGAGCAGTTTTCGTTCACAATCCATCATTGTACCTTCTTTGGGAGATAGTAGTCACCATACTGTCACTTCACTTGTGTGCATATCAGATTTTCTTACATGTTAACCTTGCCAAAGTGCTTATGATAACTATTTAAATAAGTGGGAGCATGTTTTCTTGACTGTCCACAAGTCATCTTTCTCAAAACTTAAGAAGTTTAGTGCGGAGCCAAACCAATCGATTGTCATGAACAAACATGGACAGAATGACAGATGTGATGATAAAGACACAGATGGCCACAACCCAAAATGACTTGAGAAACTCCCCGACTAATCTAGCTTTTATCATTTGATCAACAGATTTATAAACCCCCCTACAATTGTATAAAGAATAAAAGAATTCCCTTAAACAAACGCAAATATCTCATTAACAGAAGCCCTTGTATCAACTACGTAAAAATGGCCTATGTGAACTTATTCTAATACGGAGTGAAGTCTCTATGCCAGTTTTCAGATAAAATTGTGTCCAAAAATTACAAAAACCATATGATTAAATATCACACCATATAACAAGACATAAGTAAGACCTCTAATGTGTGTGCAACATAATTAAAGTATGCTGAGTTTAAGGTCTCTCTAACAATGGACAAAAAAAAGGAATGTAAAAACTTTCTGTGCTCAAATGCCTATTTATATTTACAACTTTCCGCAGAAGATGCGCCTCATAAGGCTCAAACCGTTTACAACTTTCATGAGAAACAACAGTTCAACAAAGGTTTGCTGCAAAAATTGTATCAACTTGACAGCAGTGTCATAGATCACAGCATCATAAAAGCACCAGACATGCTGACATAACATATATGAAACTAAAGGTTGTTAAAGTAATATACATTTAACCCACTAACTAACTTTAAATGAAAGTTCTAGTGGGTGACAAAGCAACACCAACACATTAAATTTTGTTTCCATACAAACATGCCAACCTAAGATATGTAAAAGTAAAGGTGGTTAAAAGTAATATAACATTGAAGTATTGAACTCACTAACTAAATTCAAACTAGACTTCTAGTTGAATGCAATACCAACACATGGTATGTTGTTTCCATACAGAGCATATGAACTCACTAACTAACTTTAAATGAAACTTCTAGTTGGCGACAATGCAACACCAAGACAATATATGTTGTTTCCATTCAGACAAGCTGACATAAAATTCATGAAAGTAAAAGTTGTTAAAAGTAATATACACTGAACTTGCTAACTAACTTTAAACAAAACTTCTTGTTGAATCTTGAATGCAATACCAACACATTATATGTTTTTTCCATACAGCCTATATCGGTTGATGCAACGCCTACGATACAAGGATTTTGGGCATAAGTAACAATAACTTTCTTTCACTTAACTAAAGCATCATGGCATTGGCACCTTGAGAAACTTTGATGCATTTCAGACTTTTACGCTATCTTTGACTTTTGGCTATTCATGCTAGCATGAACCACAAAATATGCAAAAGCAAATATATATCTACTACCAGTAGTCCAGTACCAACACACTCACCATTATTCCTAAATGAAGAAAAAGCAAATGATGATAGTAATTCAAGTGGTAATAATGGTGAGTGAAAGCCATATACTTGCTCTACACATGATACATTGATGTATTTATTGAATTATTTGTTTTAATTGGGTATAAAAGGGTTTGTCTTAATTGCATTTACAGACTAGTTTCTTTTGATTGTCAGTGTACTTCGTTGTTCGTTCTTCTCAACAAAACCTACTGAATCGGCATTGTTGTAAACCACAAGAAACAATTTACCTTGCTATAAAAATGGCACTTACAATATTGAGATTGACCTTTCACAACTCTAGGTTAGGGAGATGACATATGGAAGTTATAGTTACTCTATTGCCAATATCTCCACCACACACATCCAACCTCCAATAATTATATTTATTCACGCCACATAAAATTCCTAACATGCTTGGTTGTTTAAACAATAACCAATAATCAAAAAACAAGAAAAATAGAACCCTTATGTTGAAACTCTACAATTAAAATTTAGAACACGTATTCTCCCTAAACAAAAAGATCAAAAATTCTGGGTTCGTACAAGTTAGAGCAGAAACTCATTGTACAGATAAGCATTACTTACAATCAGTTCTACAAACTTCTAATGCACTATCACCATAAAACTATTCATATACGAAACATACCACAAGAGTGTCATCTGTGTAGTCCCCCATAAATTCCTTCAGCTTTTCCTTCACTCGATCCCGCAACCTTCCAGCTCCATCTCCAGAAAAAATAATCCTAAAAGTCAAATCATCAGCACTATCCATCAACCCCTTTCCTTTCCAAATCCTTCCCAAAAAATACACTTCTCAAGTCCAATCCTGCCAGACGCCGGTAGTCGGTAGCCAGCACTAACCAATTCCTTCAAACTAAACCAAATTCAACATATATTCATTACATTGCACATCATAAATTACACTCTGCAGCTATATAACATGAAATTCAAGTGTAACCAAAATCAATAAAACTGCAGCTACACACATCAATAAGCAATATACACCAGCATACATCTCAAAATCAACATAACTAGCATAAATCACGAATATAAAACATTCTAATTTCTACATCACACTTCACCTCATTACTTTGATAAGATGAACAGTAATTTACAGAGGTTGAACAAATAACATCTCGAGATTGTTGCAAAGGATACGAAGAAACCCTAGTTTTTCATATCAGTGTGTATTTTGAGTGTGGAAAAGGTTATAATTACAGGAGATAATAGCCGGATAGAATACGAACCTCCGATGAAGAAACAACGGCAGTCGGAAGAAGATCAGATTGCCTTCTCGCCGTCCATCTCTCTCCGTCTTCTCTTGACGGTGCAACCGCACTCGCAGTGTGCCTATTAATTACTTTTTAGTTTCACTACTGGGCTTGGCCTTTGGATCCGGTGACGTTTGTGCGGACCGGCTAATAATATATACCTCCATTTTATTTTTATTTTTGGGTTATTTTTTCGGGTCAAATTAAAATTTTGGGTTAAGAATAATTTGGTTCTTAAGGTATTTCAGTTTACGATTTTACATCCTTAAACTAAGAAAATTACAAAAGTTATTTTTTATGCTTATATTTTATAATAGCTTACGTTCTTTGATTTAGATTTTCAATTTAAGTTCAATCATGTGCTACATGAGAGTAGTTTGATTCTTTAAGAACTATAAAACATAAACATAAAACCTATGTCTGGCAATCTTAGCCCAAGTGTAATATTTTGGGCATTTGGACTTTATATTTAAAGTTTAAAGGTATGGGTTGTTTTTGGTTAAGTTCTTTTGTTAAGAGATCAAGATCAACTTATTTAAAACTAAAAAGAAAAGGCAAACGGGTCAGGATGGGTATTTAGAAAAGAGGAACGGGTCAAGATATGTAACCTAAAAAAATAATGGGTTGAAGACAAGCGATTCATCAATAGATCAACTGTTCAACTCTAAATAACTGAAAACCCATTGGTTCTCACAGTCTCTTCAAGAACGTCCCATATTCGTCCCCAAAAGTCCAGAATGATTTTGCTCTCACCTTCTCTTCAAGAACGTCCATAGCGACTCATCGACAAGATTTCAACTACTGTAAAAGCGATTTTGAGGTACAAATCCATAACGTCTTCTTCATCTTTGCCCCCCAAAAGTCTTGAATCCGTTTCCTAATCATGTTTCAAATTTTGAGCGGATTCTTCACTACTGAATCATCATCATTAGTCAATCATCAGTTCCAAATCTTCGATCTAGTGTTTCCTAATCGGGTTTCCTTTTAAACTTTTAGTTAGGATTTATTACATTGTGTGTTCATTTGTTTCATTTTAATGTTTTCCTGGTCAGGACATTACTAAATTGCAATTTAGTTACTAGCAATACTAAGTTTTTGAGATTTCTCGGATTTTGGACTATTTTAACAAATTATTTATTGGACCTAATGGGGCTAAGAAGGCAAGTTGTATGGCTTTGTGGAAAGGTGTATAGCACTAATTCAAAATCAGGAACATGTAGCATGAAATGACACGCCCCGAAGTGTTTTAACATTGATGAGCCCGGTCAATTAACAAAACATGCCCCTTTGGATCAAACAATGTATACTTGTATAGGGAGAAATTAGCA
Source organism: Smallanthus sonchifolius (assembly GCA_023525975.1). Lineage (NCBI taxonomy): Eukaryota > Viridiplantae > Streptophyta > Magnoliopsida > Asterales > Asteraceae > Smallanthus > Smallanthus sonchifolius. The sequence goes on along the minus strand of CM042046.1, from coordinate 44,251,252 downwards.
TATTCTATTATTAAACATATCTACCTATTCAAATGTAACGAACCAACTTGCGGATTTATCCTATAATATATTCATTATATTGTTGAGGGTGTTTTTTAATTGGTGAAACTACCTAGTTTTAGTTGGAGGAGTCAAATTACATAGTATAGGGACTATAAATGTAAATATAACAAATCAGATTGTTATGTGATGTGTGGGTGGCGACACACACTTGTGTGTGTGTGTGTGTGTCGTGAATTGGATAGGAGAAATAGTGGAGAAGGAGAAATTGTTCAAGAACTCCAAATCAAATGTTGCATGCTTGGATTGGAGGATTTGATTTGCACAACTCCTTATTGCAATCAAGTAAGTATCATCTTCTCTCTAATCCTCCATAAAATTATTGTTGGCCTTCCGGATCATCATTAACTCGAATCAAACATCTCATAAGAACAAAACTCACGTACACAAATAAACTTTTGTATACATTGAATCTGTTAATCTTCACATATTCGACACTTTGTATATATAGGTTCACATATGAACCATCGTGTTTGTTCCTAACAGACATAATCATTCAATCTAACTACCATAACTGTCATATACAGTTATTAACTTTATTCTTGACATACTAAACCCATATACTTTATAAACTTTACATAATATACTAAACTTTGACCCGACACATGACACACATGGATTAGAAAATTAACTTTCAACAATTCTTGCTCTTGAAAAGGGTTTGGGTGCATGATCCCTAGTGGACGGGAATTGGGGCTTGTGGGGGGTTTATTGTTGAATAGGATTGATTTTCTAGCATTATAGAGGAGTAATCAGTTCATATTAATTTCACCAATTTTGGGATTTTGAAAATTAAGGTTCTTGAGGACCCGATTTAGGGGGTTTTCAATTGGGGTGTTTAAATAATGAATTGAGTATTAATAAGTGTTTATGGTGTTAAATAAACACAATTATAAGTAGAAAAATCAATTGAATTGGTGAATTGTAATCAGAATTAATTGTGGTATTTGGGTGGAAACCTTAAGGGTTCAAAATGGGTGGAGTTACTGTATGAATGGCAAAAGGCTTGTGTGGAGCTTAATAAACCAAAATTTAAATGAGGGTGAAAATCATAAGGTCTTGAGTTGGTGTTGAAACCTTATTTTGTGATTACTTTAGACCTTTAGATTACTAAACAAGTGAAATTGTTTAGGAACAATCGGATGCGTCTGATGTGCGTGAACTATATATATATTTTTGATAAAGATTTTCACACAAATGTCGGTTTTAAATGATGGTTTTCACTTAGACTAAAATACACCCACAAAGGCAAGTGCACCTATCGAGTGGTAATATAGTTTTGATAAGAACCGAATGTCAATCCATGGATACAATTTAACGTCTCAACCCAAGTTTTTAATTAGATTAATTTAGTTGTTTTCTTGTTGAAATGAGAGTTATCTTTTTGATCTTTCTGAAAAATTTAACTAAGAGAAAATAACGATTTTTAAGAGACAATCATCTTAGTTTAGAATTCACTCATTAATTATGTCAATCTCTTTCATACAGCTAAAGCTTGCTATTATGTTAATGTTCTTTGAGGTAGTTGAACCAAAATCCAATTATAGATTATACTTCCCTAATCATTAAGAAGGAATTCGATGAGTAAATTGCATGTCATCCACTTCAGACTAGTTTAATTAGATAAAAGAGTGTAACTTTTTGACTTATGAAATTCTAAAACAGGGTTATATAAATTTTAAGCGTGAGTCATCAACACTCTTGATTAGTATAACTTTTACAAAAGAAATGACATAGCATTGCTCATTGTTTTTCCAAATCTTGATCAAGGTTTGCATGTCTTTATGTTTCTTTCACAATTAAGGTTTCAAATATTATTCATAATTCTTAGCTATAATATTTTAACAAAAGATGTTAAGGTTATAAATAAATGTTAGTCTCATAAGTTTTCCAACATGATATGATTTCCCATTTATAAACCTTAAGTTGTTCCACAAACATTTAGACATGCAAATCCACCAAGAGGTTAACACAACATCATCATTACATTAACATAACACTTTAGCCATAATCATGAGTTTAACATAATTAATTAAGTTTCATCAAACTAAGATGATTGAAAAGATGTTTAGCTCATGATAACATAACACAATTGAAATACATGCAAGACATAATGAGTTCAAGATGTAACCAAAGCTTCTAATAGATGAAGGTGATATCTTCCAAATGGGATTATGATGATAGGATGAGTCTTCTTTGGCCTCCAAATTGTCTCTACAACTGACTTTTCGAATGTGGTGTTAGTGGTTTTTCTCCCCCCAAAATCTAATTCCAACAAATGAACCAAGGCCTCTATTTATACTGTCTGGGAAGTGGGGCACGACCCGTGCCTAGTGAGGCACGACCCCGTGCTGAGACATCTGTTGAACCGCTTTTGTTTTTGTCGCGTACGTACTGTGCATGTACCGGACACGGGGGCATGCCAAGTTCGTTTGACTAGGCGACAACAGTACTCTGGTACGACTGAAAGTTAACCACGGGGGCGTGCTTGGTGAGGCACGGCCCGTGCTTAGCTGGAAGCTTTTGTATTTTTTTGCTAGGGTGAGGGCACAGGTGCGTGCCTGGTGGGGCACGACCGTGCTTCAGCTACTGACTTGGGCAATTTCTTGAATTTTTGTCGTCTTTTCGCTTGTTTCTTCTTTTTGAGCTTGGTTTTCCCTAAAACTTAAATAGAAGCTAAATGAGCGACAAATTAACTCAATGTACAAAGAATTTGCCAATAAATGGTATGCAAATGATGTGAAAGATATGTATAATTTAGAGCACATCAACGTCAAACCCAAAAGGTAAGTGCTTTGCACTTACTTATTAATAGATATAGCGGATAGTGGTATATAAATAGTTTATGTGGTTAATTCTATGTGTGTGGTTTGAATTTGGTGGAATGACTTATGTGGTAAAAGTCAAATTAGTACGCATAATGTGAGTTGAAATTGGTGTAATGACTTATATGGTAGAAGTTAAATTTGTATGCATAATGTGGTTGAAATTGGGTGTATTGACTTATGTCGTAAGAGTCAATTTTCATGTGCATAAAGTGGTATGGATTAGTGTAGTTGACTTAGTGGGGTATAAGTCAAATTAAAATATGAAAATGGTGGATTATTGAAGTTAAAACACTTAATGGGGGAAACGTGAAGTCAAATACTTCACGGGTGACGTGAAATCAACTAATTCACAGGTGGACATTGAGTTAATTGCTTCATGTAAGAAAACGAGTTGTGGTTCTCGTAATGGGTATGTTTGAATTATCAAATTAATGATTGCTAGTATAAGAACTTGTGTGGTGTCATATGCAAGTCAAAACGTTGTAATTGCACTAAGTTTCATAACGGGTGGTCTTAGAGTCAAATACTATAAGTGAGGATTAAACGAGAGATTGTTCTCCTATTAGTAGAGGATGTAAACCATTTTATTGAGGTTAAGATGGGTAGGGGATATCTTGTATGATGTTAAACAAGTAAAAATATCGTTTACTTGCACTAAGATACTAACGGGTCGGACGGTGGGCTGGATAAGGTGGAAAATTCAACAAATGAGTGAAGTGCCTAGGGGGTGTAAATTACGCTGGCCCCGACGTATTTTACGCCCAAAAAAGGAAGTTTACGCCCAACAATACGCCCAAATTGTCGAAACGTCATTTTGGGCAGGTACTTGCAATAAGGGTTTGGGGGTTGTATATCATTACTATTGGTGTGTTTTTGTGGTGCTTCATATCTAGGTAAAGCTCCGATCTAGTCTCGGGTCTTGCTTCGCTTGGATTTGGATTCTCATGGGAGGTGCACGGGACCGGGACAAGGGTGATGAGCGTAATGTGGCGTTTTGTTGGTGCGCCTCGCACACTCGCATCATCGCGAGCCGCACTAATATATTTTACCAGCCCCACGTGGCGTGGCGTGGCGGGGGTGGATGACTCCACATGCCTTGGCGGATGCCTCCGCGTGCCACGTCAGGAGTCTGTACATCTCTACCAGCGCGGTTGTGCGGATTACCGGATATGTTGCAAACGAACAATCTGTATGTTCGTTTCCACCGGTTATAAGGTTGTTCAAGTTCCACCATTAATCAGATTTAATTGTGTTAACTCGTACCTTTCATGTAACTGTTTTTGTGTACAAATACAAGGCATATGTGCATTGTTCAAACACACGAATATATAGTTTCATATGTTTCAAAAACCACAAAAAGGCTTTCCTTCTGTCTTAGACATCATCACTCTTGTTTCAGGTATATTTTCAAGTGCTTGGTAAACTTCGACAGTGCTTTTGCTCCGGTTGTTGTATCCTAGGAAATAGACGGGTTCTCTCTTCTGTTTTAAGGGACCCATGTTTAAAGGAAATCCTCAGCCACCACACCGATTCTCTCTTCTCATTTTCTCTATTCTCTGTAATTTTGCTTTCTGTTATTTATTGTTTCTGTATGGTGATTCGATTATTGAGAAATAAAAGAGTTATATTTATTTATTTGAACCGTATTCATACATTAAGAAGTCGAAAACAAGAATAGTCATACGATGTTGTAGAAAGACAACCTTTATTGTGTGCCATGTACGGGTTGTAGAAGTGGACGACCAAGTAACCAAATGCTTCCCTTAACAAGCATCCATACCGAGCAGGTGATGGATAAAACAATGTTAGCCTCACAAACCAAGTAGTCAAGATGATACAATGAACTAATAACTCTTTCTTACTTTCACCAATAATATTTGCATGTAAATAGTGTAAAAAAAATCTATAACAACACATTTGTTTAAAACATTGATGACTACATCGATTCAAGAAGATCATAACAAGCCTTTAGTAACTAAGTTGAAACTTAATAAAAAATACCATATCACCACGTAATAGATTTTAGTTGTTTCAGTCGGGAGTCTATAATAACACATTATTTAAAATATTAGTGATCATGTTAAAAAAAATATATATGAATCTAGGCATAATGGTTTTAAAAATCGAAGGATTCACATATATCATTTATCAAAATCTTTATAAGTCAATATTTTTTTTAGTTTTAAAGAAATATGTTGAATTAAATAAAGAGTAAATTACAAAAATAGTCAGTGAGGTTTGTACCGATTAACACTTGTGTTCTTGAGTAACACTTTATTCACCAAAACTTTTGATTTTAACAATTTCCGTCAAATCACAAACGATCAGATAACAATTTGTTAAGTGAGAGTAAAATGGTCTTTTCGTCTAAAACCCTACCTTCGAGATTACACCCAAAGTCCCCATTCTTCTTCATTTTCGCCACTGAGGTTATCATCGGCCATACTCCAGCCATACTTCCCTCCGGCATCGCCGTTTCCAACTCCGACAACGCCATTTCCATCTCTGACATTGACATTTCCATCCCGGACATCGCTATTTCCAACTATATCGCCATATGGTTAATTATCTATTCATGGACCATAATGAGTGCTATGGTAAGTGGGTCCATTTCAAAGCGTTTGAAGCTCACAATATCATTAAATATGGTGTTTTTATGTAAAAATTTTTTAACTATTTTTGTTACATTTCACATAATTACAACAAATGAACTTGATTTGTTGTGTTACAAGGATATTGCCGCTTTGTTTCATGAAGAGGAGTTTAATGAGTTTTTGTGTCATTAGGATGTGGCTAATTTGTTTGACGAACCTGATGTTCATGCTCATGATGTTCTGGAAGGGAACTTGAATGATTGGTTGTGTCATGAGGATGTGGTTGATTTGTTTTATTGTGGATGCGGATCCTAAGGTTAAGATGCATATTGAGGTGTAGATTGAGGTAGAGGTTACCATTGGTGTAGTTAGTTTTAGTTTTTTTTTTTTGTAAATATATGTAGTATGGACATATCATGGTTACCATGGTCTAAGTTTTTTGGTATGTAGTATGGATCATTATTACCATGATGTAAGTTTTGGTAATATATGTAGTTTGCTTGATTGGATCTTGTATTGCATATAGTCAAATAGTTTAATAGTCAAATAACTTGAATTGCATATGCTAGGGAACTACTTGAATTTGCTCGTTTAGATTTTGTCTTGCATATAGTCAAACATCTTGGATTGTAAATATAAACTTATAGTTGCTGAAAAGAATTGGTTATGAGATTACAGTTTGCAGGTCAACTCAATAGTCAAACAACTTGAATTGCAGCTGCTATGGAACATCTTGCATATGGATAATGACTCGATTGAACTTGCATATGTTAGGGAACATCTTGCATATGGATCATGCCAATTGAATTGCAGTTGATTGGGAACATCTTGCATATGGATCATGGGCCAATTGAATTTGCAACTATCAGGGAACAACTCAATTGAATTTCAAGTCAACTCAATAGTCAAGTAGCTTGAATTGCAGGTCAACTTATATTGCTGCTTAACTTAAATTACATGTTGCAAGCTCATGTTGCTGGTGTTCCATCAGGTTGAATTAGGTGTTTAGATTGGATGGGTTGTTTAGATGTCTTCCACAAAGTTATTCATCAGGGTTGTCAGATTACACACATTACTTGGTAAAAAAACCAGTTGCATTGTCAAAGCTGATGCAACATTCAGGGCTTGGTTTCAAAGTTCTGATCAATGACAGTTGCATTGATTTAAGCTTGAGATATAGGGTTTTACTTGATCGAATTAAGTTTGAGACCGTCGTGAAGGGAGTTCGAGAAGAAGAGTAGGAAGCCGAACTTTAAAATTGACGATGAAAGGACAATTTTGTCTTTCACGTGAACATAATCGTTAGCGATTGTTACTAAATTGAACGAAAAAGGTAAACAATCTAAGTGTTAAAAAGTTCTGAATTAAAAAAAAAAATGTTAACGGGTTCAAATCCGGGGTACGATTTTTGTAATCTACTCTTAAATAAATTAAAATCTTCCATTAGTTATTCAATCCGAGAGTAATTTACTTTTATGATTTTTCGATAATTTTTTATATTTCCAAAAACAAATAATGATGACCGCCACGTATGAGTGAGGAAGACCCGCTTGCAGAATGAACCCACCATCCTATCCGGTTCTAATCCCCTGCACTCACTTCCACTTTACCTTCCCTACTCCTCTCTTCCTATTGGCCGAAACCCAACCATCCTCTATTCACATCTTGACACGTCAAAACGGCCTAGAAATCAAACACCATCGCATACACACCAGATTACAACTTTTCATGTATGTGTGTATATATAAACATCATAAAGATCACCATCTTTTTTGTCTATCTCTGGTTGTCAGGCGATTTTCTTGTTTAGCCCTAGGGTCTCTTTCTCTCTCATTCATCTTAACCCTTCGATATATGTATATATGAATTGTTTATAAATTGTAACTGTTATTTGATGCAATTTTGTTATAATTGGGAAATTATTGTTCAATTTTGCTGATTTCGTGTTTTTTGTTTTCGATTTGAAACGGAAAGGGGTGGAATTTGAAAGGAACGCCGCTCGAATTTGGTCGCCCTTCAGGAACAGGTCTGTTCTAATTTGTTGAAATTCGTTTAATTTTTACTGAAATTGTTTGAGTTTTGATATCAAATTTTTGTGTGGATTATGTTTTTTTTTTCAAAAATTGGTGTGTATTATGTTCTTAATATGTAGGATTTGTATAGAATTTGAAGATTATTGCTAGGAATTTGGAAATTGGATTTATTCTCAATTTAGGTTAAAGTTAAGGTTTTATAAACTTTTATTTAAATTGAGGTTTAATTAGGTGTGTATTGGGATTTAGTGTGTATGTGTATCTGATATGGATTTGTAGAGGTGGAAGCCCCTTGTGTGTGATGGTGTGAGTGTGTGATTTTGGTTTTAGGTAGAAAGACTATAGGGTTTTGTTTTGAATATGTGGCTTGTTCTTTGTTGTAGAAGGAAGGGCATGATTATGGATTGTGGTATTTGGTAGTGGATAATTGGATGTCAAGAGATGAATTTTAAGGTTAACAGTTACACGATACCAAAAAGGTTTGAGATTTCGTGCAGTGTATGTTTGAAAGTAGACATCTTTGGCACATCTCTGTTATGATTATGGTAGTATGCTTGGATTTAGAAAGCGCTAGGCGCACCGAGGGGATAGGGTCCTGAGGCGCAAAGCTTAAAAGCATGCTGCTTTTCGTACGGGAGGCGTAAGGGGTGTGTGTGTGTGTGTATTTTTTATTCAGTTTTGTGTGAGATAGACGTATTAGACAATAGTCATATAATCATATCTATGATTTAAGGTGAAGTGAACATATGAAATCTGCTTTCACATTTGCCACGGGTTGAATCTTGTTTGGTTGATATCGTGTTTATGAATTTGGTATCAAGTGAAGATACCCTGAAATTTGATCAACTAGTATCGCCTGGAATTAAAGTTCGGCTGTGTTTCTATTTGATTATATATAGTAAAAGTCAAAAGGCGACTGTAACTAGAACCCAAATAAGCTTGATCATCTTTCATTTTCTTTACTGTGTTAAATCTTATGTCTTCAAATGGTGCATGATTAATTGAACCTAAATGGCTAGAACAAACTTTTTGAATTTTTGAACGGTGCGAAATTAACCGGTAGTTTTAGTAGGTATTGTCAACTATGAAGTATAGGCAGAAAATGACCACTTGTAGACATGTGCCTTGTTTTGGTCGATGTGATTGAAGCCTGTTTTCAGTTTGATCTTTTCCTAGAATAATTTACCATAAAGGTCTATCATCTTTCTTTTTTCTCTAGTTGGAGGTAGTTTTGAAAAGCTTTGGAACATATAGATGGATATAATAACAAAGATTATAGAAGAAAATAGGAAACCAAGAAAAATCGAGAAATAAGATACTAAGAAAAGTCTGAACACTAATTTGTATCCTTCTAAAACTGTTAGTTCTAATATTTATCTGAATTTTAATATAAACACTAATAATTACCTATATGATATATTAATAATACTTATCTACTAAAAGCATATCAGACTTTAATTTATGCCCAGGACAAGTCTATCGCTACACTTCCTAAATTTTATGATTTGCCGTCATTTATGGTTATATATTGTCACAGTAGTAGAGCTATATTTTAATAGCACGCCACTCATATATCTCACTTACCATGGAGCCAAATAAGCAGAATGAACGAGACTGCTACCATGAACCACCTGTTTAGACCTTGGTATTAAAAGGTGCGCCTGAGGCGCTCAGGATATCACATCAGATGCTTGAGGTGGCGCCTCATGCAATTCTGGGTCAGAATTGGTCAAAATTAGGGTGAGGCTTATATTTAAAAACAACCAAAGGGGTGAAGAAATTGTGAAATGTTTACTTGTTAAAAAGCTTAATACGTAAAACATATTAGATAGATGCAACTTCTGGTTGTAATTGAAGCTTGTTTGGTTGTACATTGAGCAGTGCCTTGCGTGCGTGATGCGCGCGCCTCTTGCCTCGGCTTTTGGCACTTTAACGCCTCGGAGCGCCTCACGCCTTTTTAAACCAAGGTCTAGACCAGTTTGGTTCTGAGTTCCATTATTCTTAATATGCGTGTTTCAGTTTGGTCAGGCCTGATTGCAAACTGTTAAGTTCATATAAAGTTTAGACCTTTTAAAACTGCTTGAACTTTTTCTGATTAAGTATATTCCTGTTAAGTACACATGGCTACTATTTTCTGATTAATGTCTGCTAAAGGTGGCAATCTCAACCCATCTACATAGGAACGGGGCAAATTGGGTTATGTTGTATTGGTATATCTAACAGGCCAAATGGCTAGAATCAAAATAATTAGGGAAATGGGTCAAACAGGACGAACTGTACATTAAATGGCTAAATGCATACGACCTCCTAAGTCATTTTATTTAGAAGTTCATATAATTTTTCAGAGTGACTAAATCATTTTTAGGGCCCAACGCGAAGTAAAATTTTCGGGTCCTTTTCCAAATGTCATTGTTATAAACTCTATTTCAAGCCCAAAGCATGCTCGCGCGCACAAACACACATATAAATTTTTCTGAGTTGGGACCCCAAAAAAGTGGGGGCCTAAAGCGGTTGCTTCATTTCATTCCCCCTTGAGCCAGCCACCCCCTGTAAATATTGTAATAATTTTGTTTATAAAGAATTTGGCAAAAAGTGTTTGGGGTCATCTAAACCTGCTTTGACCTGTACCAAAAATACCTGTTTTGACGTTTGTTCTGCTAGGTTGTAAACAAGTCAAGTAAAAACTCGAATCGAGCCGACCTTAAACGTGCTCGAGCTTATATTGGGGCTCATTTAAGGAATGAGTTCGAGCCCGAGATTACCATATCGAACTCTAGCAGGCTTGCGAGCGTAAAAGAGCCTTTTATTTATATAGTTATTGTTTAACAATGTAGTAAATGTATTTATATAATTATTTTTATCGTATATAACGTTATGATAAAGATGATTAAATAACATATATTATGTTATATATAAAAACTATAATTATAAAAATTTATGAATAAAATAATTAATAAATAATAAACTAGACGAGTGCGAGCTTTAGAAATAGAGCTCTACACAAGCAGAACTTGAGCTTATTAGGCGAGAGCTTCGCTCGTTTACACTTGCTACTTGTAATGTCTACATTTCTACATGGGTTATACAAATGCAAATGATACATGCAGGACAGCTGGACAATGGAGAAAAATGACACAGAATGCCAAGCTGCTCTAGAAGCCCCCCTTCTCTGTGTCAACAACTGTGGATTCTTTGGCACCCCTGCCACCATGAACATGTGTTCAAAATGTCACAAAGACATGATCTTGAAGCAAGAACAAGCTAAACTTGCTGCATCTTCAATCGAGAGTATCGTCAATGGAAATAACACCAACAAAGAGTCTGCTATTTCCTCCCAATCTTCCACGGTTCTTCCCATTTCAGCAGCGTCCGAGGTGGCTCTATCCACCCAACCGTCTTCTGCATCTCAGGTTCAAGCCGAGAGCAGTGAGAAGCCCCAAGATGGCCAGGGCCAGGGCCCTTCTAGATGCACAACATGCAGGAAACGTGTCGGTTTAACCGGATTCAGTTGTCGATGTGGGAATGTTTTCTGTTCTGTTCATCGCTACTCAGACAAGCACAACTGCCAATTCGACTACCGCACCACTGCAAAAGACGCGATAGCCAAAGCGAACCCTGTGGTGAAGGCTGAAAAGCTTGACAAGATATGAAGCAGTCCAGAAATGCTATGTTGGTTGGTTATATTCCTTTGCTTTATATGGTTATGGTGTGTGATGAAATGATATATTTAGGGTGGCATGGCCTTGCATACCAAAGAACCAAGTGCATCTTGTTTTATCATCCGACTTTTATGTCAAAGTGGTTGTTTATGCGTTGGTTTGGTCAACGTTACTTGTGGTTTATCTTTTACTTTGCCGCGTTATTTTGTATGTCTATAGTGTCAAGTTTCGTCATCGTTTCGTGATGCAGATGGTATGTCATTACCAAAAAATAAATAAAATGGATGTCACCCAATGATCTCTAATGTGGTTGAAACCGGAAACAATGTGACTTGATTTTAAATGGTTTGTGACTAGTTTGCATAAGTTTGTCAAGTGTAGGGGCCAAAGTGCGAGATAATATAAGATGGAGGACTAATGTTGAGGATACTATGTTTGCTACTCGAAACATGTTCTAAAGCATGAACCGTTTCGAAGTTACTTGCATTGTCATGTTTCAACGTTCGCTTCACAAACCTTGATCATTTCCAACCTTATGATCTCGTGATGCATCTCCATCTAAGATATACATCAAACACAATTAGTAAACTAGTGTTACGGTACACAAGTTTTATATTGAAAAACATCTAACAACATATTTTATAACTTATTAAAAAACTTTTTGAAAAATGGGAGGCTTTTGAGCTGGAGGTTTCATTGGAAACAACCTCTCTATCTCGTGCGATAAAGGCACTACAAAATCGGCTATGCATATGTTTAGCAAGTGGAATGGGAACGGAGTTTTGGTTGACATGTCGAACAATCGCATGGGCGAACGGTTGGGACATTGATATGTTGGGGTGTTTGTAGTGATGGGTTGTAACACCCATACCACTTTTTATATTGTTGAAAGTAAGAACATAAACTAAAGTAATGATTTGAAATAACTTTGACCAAAAGAGTCAACGTTTTGAAGTGAATTTGTCAAATTTGTTGACTTTAAAAGTTAAGTCATACTCTAGGGAAAACTTCATACATATGACAAGAAACTTATTTTACGTCTCACGCTATAGAAATCAACATTTCAAAATGTGTCATTATCATAGAGTAGCGATAAATAAGATTTTAATAATTTGAACTATCACTCGTTGGCCGTAATTTGACTAATAGCACCCCTAATTTTCACTTTTGCTACCAAAGACAATCATAATGACAAAATCTTTTTCAATTTACACTTGATTCCCTTCAAAATGATTAGCAGAGCTGAAAAGGTTATGATAAAAACAGAAAATAGTTGATAAAAAAACAATTTTTTTCTTGAGTTCTAAATGTTGAATTATCATCTCAATGCTGAATTGGTGAAAGATTGTGTAATTGTTGAATTATCATCTCAATGCTGAAGCCATTTTTATTCTTTTATCCAAAATAAGCCATTTATTTGTTCTTCTTTGTTTCTGTAAATATAATCCCAATATCAAAATCAAGGTGTATTGTGTCATACCTTTATCATTGTAATAAAATGCCTCAAAATGATGATTATGAACAAAATGAGGAAATGTATAAGCAAAATCGAGTGAAAATAAAACGAAAATCGAGTGTATATCTATGATGATTATGTTACTGAGATTACCATTGGCAACAAAACTGAAAGTTATAAATGTCATTGATCAATGCGGGTTTACAGCCTGAAATCAAATATCACACACGTTCAGTGATTGTTAAGTGAATGTTAAATACCCAATAATAATAATATTTAACCATTGTTATAGCTATGAATCCGAGCTAACATACTTTTATAATTTGCAAGGCTCTTGACTACATCCACGTTCACACCACACACATCAATCAACAAATGTTAATAACATACTAGAGATAGTTAATTAATCTTAGCATACTAATTTATGTTAGTAATTATAGATCTTATTTACATAAATGATTAAACTATTACAATCTATCAAGAAAAAAATTGTTTTTTAAAGCTACATGTAACTACACTATAATCTAGTAATTACCTTAATAATCCAACTCTTTCTAGTTACTCTTAGGGTGTGTGCTGTTCACTCCAATCAAAGATTATGAGTTTGAGTTTTTGGGGTGACAGATTTATCCTAAATTATTTAGATACTACCCATTCTATTACAAATAATACGTGGTACTGCTAAAAAAATACAATAAAAGATCACAATACACAATTCTAAGCAACATAAGTCAAATGTAATGACAAAGAACGTTTCATACTTAAGCCCATAACCTTTAATGTTATATTATATAGAACTATAGAAGACAATAACTTTCCATGCACAATTCGATGTTTATATTTATATTATGTTATATACCCATGTATTACATGAGGTTATTTAATAGAAAAATGAAAGTACAATAATGTGTAAAAAGATTTAAAATCTATACTATATAATAAATAAATGTTTTTTCATGTCACATGTCACCTCCACATTCATTCTTATCATTTTTTTCTCGCATCTCTCTCTTATTAAATGCACCTTCAACTTTTAACAATAATATATATTTAAAGAAAAAATTAATTATACTAATAAAACACATTTATTTTAAATTATCCATTATGAAATTTTAAAATCTAATTATGTAACTTTAATTTAGAATCAAATAATAAATGAAAATCAAATTACATTAAATAGTACTTAATGTATTTTTGAAACCCAATTATATATTAGTTTTTACATATTTTGAGTTTTGTTTTCTATCCTTAATATATGAATCATGATACACTAGGTTAGAAACCTCGTGTATTACATGGGTTGAATAAATACAATTTTATATATTTAATAATAAATATTTACATATTACATATTTATGACATATTATATAGTTTTTTTAATACGTATTTTAGAAACGTCATACAGTTACTTTTTAAAAGTGTTTTATAAAAATAATGCAAAAATGTTCAATTTCTAAAAATGTTTTATGAACAAACCTATATTTTTTTAAATAAAAAATATTTTATAAAAAGAATTACATAAATCATTATTATTTAATATGATAGAAAGATGAAAAAAAAATTATTAAAAAACAATTAAGAAAAATTTATACAATTAATATGAGAGGGGCGAGAAAATTTGTCACACCAAAACATTTATTTATTATAGAGTATAGATTTTTACACCTGTAAAATATACACATAAAGATTTAAAATTTTTATTTATTAATATTTTTCACCCCATGTGTATACACGGGATCTAAACTAGTAATGTATAAAACAAGAAATAAAATTATTTATTTCCTTAAATAAGTAATAATTAGAATTCAAATTTTATATTATCTTTTTTGAAAAATAAAAACATTAACATGGTTAAATTTTAAAATTCAAACTTATTTAAAGTAGGAAAAATTAGAAGATTTTGATAAGAAAAAAATATGATAATGACACGTGATGTTCTTTGGAATCATTTATTAAAATAAGAATTTTTTATGAGTGTTACAAAAGAAATAACCGTTAATTTAACGAAAAGGAAAATGAACTTAATCCTAATGCAAAGTCTTTTATTTCTAAAATTTAAATAATATAAAAAATAGCCTACTAAAATACAAGACATGTTTTCCTTGTAACAAGAAAAATTCTCTTGTTTTCGTTTCAAAGAGTTGGTCTATAATAGCCAACTCTATAAGGTTGACGTGTTATCATTACAAAAATCAAAGTAACTTAATAACTGATTATTACAATATCACATCATTTAAAATAAATACATGATCTTAATAATAAATATTAAGTCTTATATTTTTTTTAAAATATAGCCTTGATAACATGTCGTACATAAAAAAAGTATAACTGAGCTACTTGTGCAACAAACACGTAAACGGTAATAAAACTCGAAAATTTAAGTATGATAACAAAAGAATTATAAATAATAGATATAATATCAATGGTTTTTATAAAGATGTATCCACATTCAACATATTTCGGTTAATTAGTAATGTTATCACCGAACTTTCTGGTTGAGCGGTTGCTACGTGACCTTTTCAATGGAGGTCATGAGTTCGAGTCTTGTTTAGGAAAAAAATGTTACAGGCTGAGACATGGGTTTTCTCAGTTTCCTCTTAGATGGTGTGAGGCTGGGTCACCACATTTCTGTTCTTCGAAGGAAAGGGTTATCCGTTTGTCAGGATAGTCTCGGGTATTCAAACCTTTACTGTTAAAAAAATTAATTAATAATGTTGTTGACACACGTGTAGCTAACCATGCATCCACGTGGAAATACAGGTGTGTGCATTCACACTAACTCATTCCCCGTATAACATATTTTCACTTGCTCATTCCTCATATAAGTTAGAATTAATTACACGGATGCTGTGGTTTATCTAGATTTCATTTTTGGTCTCTAGGATTGAGAAGCTACAAGTTTGGCCTAATAGTTTGCACGATTGTAACACATTTGACCCATGAGTTGGATGGTTGTTAACTTTTCAGTTAACTTTTTAAAATATGACTATAATACCCTTACATAAAAAAATAAAAAATAATAAAATACTTAAACATTTATGGGCCCCACCCATGATAAGAATGAATGTAGAAGTGACACGGAACATGGAAAACCTTTATTTATTATATAGTATAGATTTCGAGCATGTTTACTTATTTGTGTGCATTCGCTGCATAACCAAAGTGTAATCGATAAATTTGAGATAAAAGTAAACGAGAATGTGATTGGATGCAACGACTGATCGTCGGAGATATGTAGACGGTTGAACGAAGACGATGATAATGCCGTTGAAACATCCAGCGAACGACGACATTTTGAAATGGGAATAGTGAAGGTTGCGGCGTTGGGTTCAAGAAATGAACAACGATGTGTTGAGGTGGTTGAGTTTGGCGACAAAAGTCATAAATGTTTTCAGCAGAATGTGCGGCTTGGGTTCAAGCTTTTTAATTTGAGATCAAAGTAAACCAGAATGTGTATCGTGTTCATGATTTCTTTCACCTAGTTTTACACACAGATGCAATATGTGTATTCTGTTACTAATATCCAGTTGTCAATCCGTTCATCAGATCTCCGATTTTAGCCTCTAGTTGTATTCTTGATTTGGAGTGGCCATATTATTTTTTTTAGGTAAAAATGTATAAAGTTGTAGGTGAAATGAAGGTTGAAGAATGGTGAAGATGAAAATGAGGGTGGGGTGGGGTAAGAGTGAGGGATGCGGTTATAAATGATTGGATAAAGTGTGTGTGGGACCCATTAATATTTTTCATTTTTTGCCTTAGATTTTTAAATTTTAATTTTTATTATTGAGGGGTATTTTTGTCATTTTACATTCATTTGACGGTCAAAGTTAACGCTCATCCAACTGAGGGGCCAAATGTGTTACAATCGTGCAAACTATTGTGTCAAACTTGTAGTTTCTCATTCTATGGGCCAAAAGTAAAATTTAGGTAAACCACAGGGGCTATCCGTGTAATTAATTCTATAAGTTATAACATAATTTCATTTCTGTTTGTTTTATTACTTTATCCCTAGAATAAATTCACACGTCTTCTGATTTTTGCATAACGTATCCGAGTATTTGACTTCACATTTATTCCTATAAAATGTTTTTTTCTTTCGTCCATATTAAACGTGGGAGATCATATTTGAGTATTTATTTTTTTTACTTGTATATCCTTAAAAATGTATGCATGTCTCTTCATTATAAATGATGCACAAATTAGATTCGAATATATTGTTTTATATGTATCCCTATAGAATACATTTTCGTCTATTCATAATAATTCATATACGAATCATATTCGAGTATCTGCATTTTTATACTCGTGTTTGCCTAAACATGTTTTTTATTCTGCCACATATATAATCACGTAAATTATGTTCGAGTATCCACATTTTATGCTTGCGTGTTCTGTGATATTTAAAATAAATACATCGTAGCGATGCATTTAAAATTATATAAATTATTTTATATAAAAGTTTATAAATTAAAACTACACATTAAACAAAAAGTAGTCGTTCTAAAAAAAATAAAAAAGTAGTGGCATAGCATAGGTTCATAATTTGTTAGTGCAACTAATAGGTATGCTAAATTAAAGAGACAAGATGGTGGGGTTGGTGGCTGGGGAAACAGCAAAGGTTTAGTTGGCCGTGGCCAATAATTCCATAAAAGCAAAAATAATGCTTTGAATGTGATAGTCAATGACGTGTCACTTGCATTTGTTTTTCTTAATAAAATATAAATCTCTTTTGTAATAAAAAACTAAATGGTTTTATCACTTTTTATCATCATATTTCATCTTATAATTTTTTCCTTCCAAAACTACATTTATTTCCTACATTTAATACTTTCATATTTAATTTTTTTAATTACATAAATAAAGATTTTCATCATTATTACCACTTACTCACATTTTTTAAAAATTAACATAAAAAGTTAATAGTTTAAAAAAATCAAGAATTTAAAGAAGAGATTAAAAAAAACGAGTTTTTAAAGTTTTATTATAAAAAAAATGATTTTTTAAAATTTTATTATAAAAAAACAATATTTGTTTTTTCAATCAGAGCATCTTGATGATGATTTTGATGAAAGTTTATAATCTCCTAATTTTCTAAATAGACTTACATTATCGGGTTTGTCAAACCATAAATTAGTTTTAAATGTTAGTGTTTCAGTTATGCTATTAATAAATATTGATGAAAATTTGTTTAGGTAATATAACAAGTCTTTAAGTCAAATCACAAGGTAATCGCGTTATAGAATCAAAGATTATATTTTGAAGTAACATTGATCATCACAATTTTATTTCTATAATTGGGTTAACATATTCAGACAAAAGAATTTCATTAAAACTCCAAAGAAAAAAATATACAATTGTTGTATTTTTGCAATTGCCATGAATAGAAGTTTAGGACTATCACTTTCAAATCTTGGTTTGAATTGAAAGATTCAATGTTTATTCATGATCACCTGTATGTTGCATTATCAAAAGTTAAAAGTAGAGATGGACTCAATCTATTAATCTTTGGTAAACATGAAAAAATTACCAATACCACGTCAAATGTTACATACAATGAAGTATTTCCAAATTTGTAAATAATCATTGTAAGGTTTCATTTGACATTTAATTTAAGGTATTGTAAAAAGTGCACAACTTATTAAATGAATTTTCATGTATTTTTTTATGTTTTAATTACTCTCATCCATATAATCTTAACATTTAATAAAATGAAAAGGTTACAAATACAATATCAAATTTGTATAAAAATAGTTGTTAAGATATTTATCAATATAATCTTAATGTTTCACCCCGTATAATACACGGGGTTAAAAGCTAGTTCCTTATAAATTATTAGATATATGAGTTATATGTTAATATCAAATCTTAGTACAAGCAGTGTGTTTTTTATTTTTATATGTAAGTACAGAAACAAATATAATATAAACGGACATTGACGCTCGGCATAGTGGTGTGTGACATTGACGCTCACAAAATGTTTTTTTTCTATGCTTTGATGTTCGGAATCAATCCATCATAACACGTGAGTAAACACACGTTAGTTATGTTTATTTCCTATGTAATATCTACAAGGAATGAATTAATATACCATACAAGTTCATAAAATACGAATTTTTGTTTATGGATAAACTAGGTTAAAACTCATGTTTTGGCTTGTTTAAGTTAGAGAGAGCTCGAGTTTGACTTGTTTAAGTTAGAGAGAGCTCGAGTTCGGCTTGTTTAAGTTAGAGAGGGCTCGAGGTAGGTGTTTTGCGCTCTATTTTTAAATCTTGGGCTCGACTCGTGAGTACTTTTTCAAGCTCGAGCTCAACTCGTATACTTTTAAACTCGAGCTCGTTTAAGCTCGGCTCGATTCGAGCTTTTAGCGAGTTGGTTTCGAGTAGCTCACGAGCCGTCTTCGCTTGCTTACACCCCTAAGTCTCATGATGGAAAAAATGAGTAGATTTATGGGTAGGATTAGTGGGTATGTGAGTTAGCCATTCTAAAAAAAAGAACCAAATTTGATGTTCAAATTGTTAACAAATGAACATGACAGATAAAAGATGGAGTCTCTATATTACACAAATGAATATTACCTTACAATTGAACTCAAAGCTAACATTAAATAGAAAGCTAAATGGGCTAAGGCCTATATCAGACTTATTATGCTAACATCCCATCTCAAACTCACAATGCAATAGCAATAAACATTGAGAGTTTGTCACACAAGAAACGAAACCGAGATGCCGATTGAGCCTTGGTGAACACATCTGCAATCTGCAAGGCTGATGGAACAGAAGGAAGTGAGATGGTCCCTAGCTGAAGATGATGACGAGTAAAATGACAATCTATCTCAATATGTGTTGTCCGTTCATGAAAGACATAGTTCTTAGCGATATGCATAGCACTTTGATTATCACAATGTAATGGCGTAGGTGAGGAAACAACAACCCCCATGTCTGCTAGAAGCCATCGTAACCAAACAATTTCACATGTAGTCACAGCCATAGCACGATATTCAGCCTCAGTGGAGGACCTAGAAATAACATCTTGTTTCTTGCTTTTCCATGAGATTAAGGAATCACCAAGGAAAATACAGAAACTAGTAGTGGATTTATGATCATTAGGATCACTATCCCAATCAGCATCACTATAGGCACGCAATTTCAGAGAAGATGTAAAGGGGAACAGAAGACTTTGAAACTGAGTGCCACGAAGATATCTCAAAATACGAAGAACAGCTCCCTAGTGTACAGAAGTAGAAGCGGTAACAAACTGGCTAACCACATGAAAAGCATGAGAGATATCTGGGCGAGTAACTGTAAGATAAACCAAACTGCTTACAATGGTACGATATAGGCTCGGATCAGATAGAGTAACACCATCAGTGGGAGAGTAACGTGCATTGGTTTCAAGGGGAGTGTCTGCAATTCTGTTATCAGAAAGTCTTGCACGCTGAAACAGATCAGAAATGTACTTCGTCTGAGAGAGAAGATATCCCTTTTTAGATTGAGCTACCTCAATCCCCAAACAATACCGTAATAACCCCAAATCTTTCATAGCAAAATGATGGGCTAAGTCACGTTTCAAGAATTCAATGCCATCATAATCATCGCTTGTAATAATCATGTCATCCATATATAAAGATAAGAGAATGCGTCCAACATTCGTACATCGAACAAATAATGCCGAATCATGATTGCTAGGAATAAAACCAAGGGAAGTGATGACTGTAGAGAATTTTTCAAACCAGGCACGAGGGGCCTGTTTGAGTCCATATAGAGCTTTTCAAAGCCGACAAACTTCATCGGGCTGATGAGCTATTCCCGAGGATGGAGTCATGTAAACCTCCTCATGAAGATCTTCCATTGTCGAATGGATGCAACAACAATTAAAGTACAAACTGTTGTCATTATTGCCACAGGGGCAAAGGTCTCCTCATAATCCATACCATACGTTTGCGAATATCCTTTTGCCACAAGTCTGGCCTTGTACCGTTCAATAGAGCCATCAGACTTTGTCTTAATCTTATACACCCAACGACAACCAACCTTATGTTTACCTGGTGGTAGAGGAACCAAATCCCAGGTGTGAGTCTGATGAAGAGCAGTGAGCTCTTCACCCATAGCATTCTGCCATAGAGGGTCAGAGACAATCTCTTTATATGATTCTGGTTCAGACAGATGATGAATGCCCGCGATAAAAGAACTAAACGAAGCAGAATATGCAGAGTATGCAAAATCTGGTAGTTGAGTAGACTTACATGCACGAGTAGACTTTCTCGAAGGTGGAGGAGAATCAACATTGGTGCCAGATGACGTGGAAGGTTCATGAACTGGCACATCGTGTGCAACATAAGTATCTAGAGCAGGCATATTAGGATCAACAAATGAATTGGGAACATCATAGGTTGGAATATCAGTGTCGCTAGCAAAAGGATCAATGTTCTGAAGATCCGACTTTGTACATCATGTGACTTAGCTGGAATCGAATAGAAGGTAATATGTTCAAGAAATGTAACATGTCTTGCTACATATAACTTCTGACTTACAGGATCAAAACAACAAATCCTTTTTGTCCCGTGCCATAGCCTAAGAAAACACATAATGCTGACTTATTTTTCAATTTATCTCGTTCAACATGAGGACGGAGAGCAAAGCAAGTACATCCAAAAACCCGTAACTCACCATAATCTAGGCGTTCACCGAAAAGACTTTCAAATGGAGACATCCCATCATTGTGAGAAGTATGGATCCTATTAATCATATGTTGGGCGGTAAGGAGTGCTTCTCCCCAAAAGACACTAGGTACCTCAGCAGATAAAAGGAATGAACGGGCAGTTTCCATAAGATGGCGATGTTTCCTTTCAGCAACACAATTCTGTTGAGGAGTGTCAGTACAAGACGATTGGTGTATGGTACCATCTTATGCAAGCAACTGAGTAAAATCATTAGAGGTGTATTCACCCCCTAAGTCACACCTGAAACACATTATCACAGGAGAATGCTGCGTTTGAACATAAGCCCTAAAGGTTTTATAAATGTCAAAGAACTCATATCGACGTTTCATAAGGTACACCCAGGTAAAACGAGTGTAATCATCAATAAAGGAAACAAAATAACGTGAACCACCCTTAGTGGATACTGGTGATAGTCCCTACACATCAGAACGAACAATATCAAATGGTGTAACAGAACGAGAAATACTTTTATCAAAAGGTAAAGCAGAAAATTTAGAAAGTTTGCAACCATTACAATCAGAAATGTCACAAGTTTGCAACTGAACCAAAGCACCTGAAGAAACCAAAAAATTTAAACGAGATGCGGACACATGTCCAAAACGAGAATGCCAAATATAAAATTCAGACGACAAAGGACTTAAACGAAAAGAAGATAAATCAACACTGGAGGCAGCAACACCAGGTGCAGGCACTTTGAGTTCTTCTAAGACATATAAATCTCCCACCCTACGACCGATCCCAATCACCTTCTGAGTGTGTTGATCCTGCACAACACAAATAGTGTCACAAAAGAAAACCCAAATTCCAGACTTACATAACTGACTGACTGAAGCAAGATTTAAGGCAAGCTTTGGAATATAATAGACATCATTGAGAGACACATGATGGGTAGACACAGGTCCAACACCCTCTACCAACATGGATGTAGCACTAGAAGACATGACAGAAACAGGCGAAACAGGAGACAAAGAGAGAAACGAAGACAGATAGGGAGACATATGATGTGAGGCACCAGAATCCAAAATCCATAATGATGACGAAATACCTGAGGTACCAGATGAAGACAGTCCCGCAGCAGACATAGAGTTAGGGTTGGCGGAAAGGAACTGTCTAAACTGTTCAAATACTTGCGGATCCAGAGCAGATGGTGGTTTGTTCATTTCTACAGATGGTGGTGTAGCAGCAGCAGTAAACGGAGGTGGTTTAGATGTCCATGAAGATGGACCAGATGAACCAGCAGAAGTAGACGTGCGAGACGAAAATTGTCCACCTGATCTGTTCTGTTGTGGGGGCTTCTTCAAGGTAGAATTCCTTCTGCTAAGTAACAATGGACATTAAGACTTCCAATGATTTTTCCCTTTGCAAAATGCACATTCATCAAATGCAACTTTAGCACCTTATCTAGGCTGATTACGGGGATTTTAAACGAGTTTCTTCTGCAATCAACTCATGAACAACCGAATCAATTGTTGGAAGAGGGGAACGATGAAGAATCGTTCCACGCAGTCCTTCAAAATCTGAACGTAATGTCATCAAAAATTGTACCAAACGTTGTTCCTCCCTTCGAACAATATAAGGTTTAAACCCCTTCAATGCTGCAGATTCCGTAAGTGCCAATTGATCCCATAAATCTGACATAGCTCCATAGAAATCTTGAATGCTCATCTCATTCTGTTGAAGAGCACGGATACCAAACTCCAACTGGTATTGTTTAGCAAAGTTAGACTAAGTATACAACTTTTCCAAATGATCCCAAACTTCCTTAGTTGTGTCATATTTAGCCAACTGAATACCAATGGATTGACCTACAGAGTTGTTGATCCAAGTTATAACTTTAGAGTTATCCGTTTCCCATGTATCGAGAGCTAAGACATATTCAGTAGCCTTATACTTATCAGTAGGTTTTCCTTTAGTACCTGTGACATAACCCCACACATTTTTCCCTCGAAGAAAGTTTTTCATTACATAACTCCAATAAGTGTAGTTTTTACCATCCAGACGAGTACTAATAGACTGAAGAGAGTCATCTTTCCCAGCCATATTATCAAAACAGTATTACCGCAAACTTCAAATTATCGCAAACTTCAAATTACCGTAAACCTTAAACACCGCAAACCTCAAACACCGCAAACTTTATAACAGCAAACCTCGTAATACCGCAAACTTGGTAAAACCGCAAACTTGGTAAAACCGCAAAGTTGCTAACCACAAACTTCGTGAAACAAACCGCAAACTTCGTAAAACGGGACAGAAACAAGGTCCAAACCTGTCAATCTGTCCAGAAGCTTTTCCAAATACACAAGTCAGTTCAAATAAAACAGAATCCGTAACTTTGATACCTCACGAGTCAACGAAAACCGTTGTAAGCTGAGCAGACGTGACAACGAGCGAAAACAACCCTTCAACAACGAATCAACAACGGAGCGGAAGCGACAACAAAAATCTTCAATCAAGCATGAATCGAGTAGGCTTTGATACCATGTTAACAAATGAACATGACAGAGAAAAGATGGAGTCTCTATATTACACAAATGAAGATTACCTTACAAATGAACTCAAAGCTAACATTAAATAGAAAGCTAAATGGGCTAAGGCCCATATCAGACTTATTATGCTAACAAGTATGGTTGATTTATGTGTTAATCGCATATAATTGTGTGTTATGGACTTTTGGGCATTAAACTTGTATGAAATACGATTACTTTCAGTGTATTTTATGTTTACAGAGTAATAGTGATAATACGCAAGATTCGGGCTAAGTACGTTACATAAATGTGAAAAACTAAAAGGTTGGAAAGTTGTCTGGCGTAGGCTACGCTGAAGCCATAATAGTCTACGCTCAAATGATATTTGGCGTAGGATTGGGCGTAAAACATAAGGCAATTGGCGTATGGCTTGGTACCCAACGTATGCTATGCCCACGCGGTGATTTTTGTGGATCTAAGTCGATTATTGGACGACTATTTAAATGACTAAGCTAGGGTTTCGAAATTATTCATCTATGAAGGCTCTTGGATGATTTTGGATGAAGAATAATATATGGAATCTGATCTTTAACTATTCCAATCAATAATCATTCCTAAATTCATCAACAATCAAGATCAATCATGAGCACGCGAGGCTAAATCACCTGTGATCAATCTCTAAGTCTAGGGTTTATGATAGTTATTATAGTAAGCATTCCTTTAGTCATTGATCTATGAATAGTTAACAATCATGATGTTTTTGTCAAGTTTATGAATTTAGATTGGTAATTGTTTAGACAATATCTTAGCTCGTGTCTTTATTCGGTATAGAATCGTTAAACAACACTGTCAGATTCTTTAGTCTTATGATTACCCTTCAAGCTATACTTGAATGAAGTTATGTCTATGTAACTTTCCAATTGATAGATAATTTGGATTATACATTGTGCTTCCAAATCGGTAACCTAGGAGTGGTAAACTTTTTATTATTTGCAAATCAATCGTTTAGCTTGCGTTTATGTTATTTATCGATTAATAAAATTAAAAACTAGTTTTAATTCAGTTTAGTATAAATAATCAGTTGAAACATCTATACTATATAATAAATAAAGATTTTGATGGGACACTTGTCACTCTCATGTTTAACCTCAACATTTTTTCCCGCCTCTCTCTCCTATTAAATAATAATAGTTTCTAAAATTATTTTCATAAAATGTTTTTTATTTAAAAAAATATGTTTGTTCATAAAATATTTTTATAAATTGAAAATTTTCTTTAATTTAAAAAAAAATATATTTTTAAAAAATAACTATTCACCAATAACATCCGACATACAAATTTTCATAGAAACTAATGGTTTATCAAAGCTGTTTTTATTCAACCCATGTAATACATGGGGTTCAGGGGCAGATTTACATAGAGCCGAGGGGGTTCACCGGAACCCCCCGAGTTTCGAAATTGTAGTAGAAAGATATATAGAAAAACAGGAGTGAACCACTTGAAAAATATATGGTGAACCCCTATAAAAGAAAGGGAAGCTGAAATGACTTGATTTTCCCGGCCGATGACAGCTCCGGCGAAATTAGCAGCCTAGTGCTGGTGTTGGTGCAGCCGCTGTGTTACATTGGGAAGAAGAATTGAAATATAACCTAATACTAATATGAGAGGTGAAGTGGTGGACCTCTCTAAAATTAGCCCAATATCTAATTTAAAATTTTCTTTTCAAAAGAAAGGTTTTAATTTCACAAATAAAATTAATCAGTAAATCTTCAACAAGTATTTCTATCTTTTTTTTAAATTAATTTATTCAGTTTAACATAAAAAGACTTTAATATTTTTTATATAGTTTTTTAAATATATTTGATTTTCTTTTTATTTATTTTATTGTTATTAATTTTAGTAAGTTTTTCAGTTCTTAAATATTTTGTTTATCAGGATGAGATATTTTTAAAAAAAGATATTAAGATAAAAGAAAATAAATATCATTTATCAAATCCTTTATAAACCAATTAAAGTAGCGTTAAAAGAAGCCAAAAACATTTATCGTGTTTGTATTAAATGGATTGTTAAAAAAAATTCACCAACATACGCTTGTAAATGTAAAATAGAATTCTATTCGGACCTAGGGCCGTCTCTAAGATTTTGGATAGCCTGTGCGACTAGAATTCTATTCGGACCCGAGATGGGATGAACCTGACCTGACCCGAACCATCGAACATACCCGATTTTTTTTATGTCCGGCCCTATGAAATTGGAGCATCTAAAAACAGTTAACCCCTTGAAAAAAATTTCTTGATCCGCCACTGCTGGGTTTTAACTTAGTATAACATTAACCACATGCTCCTTGTGAATAAAATAGCATATATACACTAGCTAATAGCTATACAGGTTAATTAAGTTTTTTGCATAACTTAACGACGGTCATCAACTTCCATGATAAGAATTCCTCCCAATTCTAAAACATTAGAAATTAAACATCGACAAACACTTGTTCTGTAAAAAACAATGAGATCAAACATCAACACCTACATCGTCGGAAACCTTCAAATCATTGAAATCAATTTCTAGTATTCATATTTTTATTATAGAAATTCAATGATTCAATTATTTAATTCGATCGATTCAACAATTATGATGCAATTGACTCACTTTGAATATTGGAACTTTGCGATTCAACAATCCTTCTTCAGTCAACTCACTTTGATTTAAAATACTATTGGCGAACACTGTACCTTAAACATAGCATAAATAATTCTAATGATTCAATAGAAACCATTTCGATTTTCAACGATTCAAGCTCTAAATATCATTTGATTTTTCAACGAAGTTCCTCGAAACCCAAAAAACTATAAGTTGTGACCATTTTAGCTCCGATAGTAAGGACTAGAAGCAATGTTCATCAAAACCCATAAACTAAGCGACCTAGCAACAATGTTTAACGAAATCTGAATTCCGTGAATGATGAAGATATAAAAACGAGCAATAATGATGAACTCTAGGTTGAGATTGAGGCGAAGCGAGCAATGACGATGAAATCCCGATCCATTCCAATTTCATTCAAAACTTCAAGAACCAAACAAAATATAAATTTTCATTATAATTAATTTCAATTTCCTCATATTCTAAATACTTTAAACATTTCAATTCCATTATATAAATTTTCATTATAAAATTTTCCACACATCTTTCAGGTAAAGCTCCAAAGGCTGAACTTTTATCATGCTACTCATTAGGATGCTTCTAGGCTTGCCCTTTAACGAGCTAGGGGTATTGGTTAGCTTGGTTTTGAGTCATGAGGCATCTATTACCTCATCAATACAAACCAACATATTAAATAACCGAGGCATTTGGAATTAAACATATAATTAAATAATTAATAATAGCTAACGTGATGATAGCTCATTTGGTAAAGGCACATGTTTTTTAAAGAAAAGGTTCTAAGTTTAAACCTCGACAATTGAGTAGTTTAAAAATACTGTCGGATATGATAATCTTTTTGAAAATAGATGTTTTTTTTATATCTTGAGATTGATTTATATCTTGAGTCACAATTAGAAATGTGTTTTTTTAATATCAAACTAGCTTAGAACCCGTGTAATACACACGGGATAAAAAATATCAATAAATAAAGTTATTAAATCTTTATCTATAGATTTACAGGTGTAAAAATGTATTACATATAGTAATGATAGAAAACAAAATTCAAAATACGTTAATTACTATTTAATTTAATTTGACTTTTATTTACTATTTGATTGAAAATAAAAGTTACATAATTAGATTTCAAAGTTTATTATAATAAGAGATAATTTAAAATAAATGTGTTTTATTAAGATAATAATTAGTATTTTCTTTAAAAATACATTATTATTAAATGATAAATATGTATTTAATAAAAAAAATACATAAAAAAATAATAAGAATGAATATAGTTCGCTTCGTCTTTATTTATCTTGTGAGATAAGTTTAAGGCTTTCATCTTAAATGGTAACCAAAAATAAAATAGTTCAAAATTTAAAATTAATTTATATTACCTAAATAATTGTGAGATACAAAAAGAAAATTAATTTATATTAATTAAAAAGCATTACTTTTATTGGTTCACCCAATTTAATTGGGCCAATTATCCGTGAATATATTATCATTAAAAAAGAT
The DNA here is from genome assembly GCA_023525975.1 of Smallanthus sonchifolius. Classification (NCBI taxonomy): domain Eukaryota; kingdom Viridiplantae; phylum Streptophyta; class Magnoliopsida; order Asterales; family Asteraceae; genus Smallanthus; species Smallanthus sonchifolius. Next base: position 44,223,283 of record CM042046.1, on the reverse strand, counting down.
TTAAAATCCTTTCTGGAAGCTTTTTGTCACGGGCGAAAATCGACCCCACATTTGGGAACAGGTGAAAAGTCTAAAGGGCATAATCGTAATTTACTATCACCACTCACCAAGTTGCGTGGTTATCACGCGTCCCGAGATAGAACCATTAGCCCTTAATAAATCTCCCCCTTCCATCCATTTCTCTCCCCCAACCCAAAATTCAATAAATTCTCGCCGGAAATTTTCCATTTCTCCGACGATCCGTTTACATCGCTTCTAAATTATAACCTGTGACGGTGAAATAACTGTTTTTGTTGTTTAGATTTGTGTGAATTTACAGGTTTTTTTAAGTCTTCGTTTGAAGATGACTCAGAGGACAGAGAAAGAAGAAACGGAATTCAAAGTCGTACCGGAAACCTTGACTCTCTGCGTAAACAACTGCGGCGTCGTCGGAAATCCGGCGACTAACAACATGTGTCAAAAGTGCTTTAACGCCACCACAACCTCCAGTTCAACCACCGCCACGCAACGTCCTCGGTCTAGATCTGGATCCTTGAGGTCTCCGGCGAGATCACCTTTTCGCGATGTATCGACAGATCTGACGGTAGATCGGATGGTTGTGACGATGGATGAAGAATTGAAGGAGAAAACAACGGCGAAGGTTGTTAATCGGTGCTCCGGTTGCCGGAAGCGAGTAGGTTTGACCGGATTCCGGTGCCGTTGCGGTGATATGTTCTGCGCGGAGCACCGCTACTCCGACTGTCACGACTGCAGCTACGATTACAAAACCGCCGGACGGGAGGCGATTGCGAGGGATAATCCGGTGGTCAAAGCTGCCAAAATTGTTAGAATCTAATTTTTTATAAAAAATCTTCCACATGTGTTTCGAAATTTGATTTATCTGATCGAAGAGCTTGAAATTTTAGGAGATGAACGCTAGATCTCTTGGTTTAATCATCTTTGGTGAAAATTATTGAATTTCATTTCTGATTGTTGTATTAATTTTCAGCTGATTTTTGGAAAATTAATTAATGAACGAACATGTTCATGTAAACGAAATTGCGTTAGTCTGGTAGCCATGGCTAGATGTGTTGCCAGGCTAGGACTAATCGAACCGGACCTTTGCACCCTGGCTTCTAAGAGTGATGGGGCCATTAACCCAACTACTCATTTACTCATCAAAACCGTCAAATAGAATTATGTCACCTTAAAACTAGCGGTGTTCAAAACCGGATATTCGAAAATTTCGGATAGTTGATTTTACTATTCGGATAATAAACCGAATATCCGAAATATGAAGGAAAAAATGTATAACCATGTACAAATTCTGAAAAAAATTGAACATGTTCCAATTTGTAAGTAAATTTCACAATTGCAACAAATATATACCAATCAATAACCATATATATTAATTACTATAACTAAGTAGAAGTTCAGTAGAATAAGGCGAGGGAGAAAGGAACCGGTTTTTAAAAATGTGTTGGAATCAATAACTGAACCAAACATAGCTGGTTTCAGACCTGTTTGGTTTCAACTTTGGTTCTTCGAGCTCATTTTTTTTGTCAACAATTAGTTTTCTGTGACTTTCAATGAAAATTTGAAATTAGATTTGAAATCTTATTAAGTTATTTCAGTACCTTTCAATTTCGTGGAAGTCGAACAGGCAGGCTGAGTAGACCCAGCGATGGTCCGATTGAATGGCGAAGGAGAGACGGTGGTGGTCTGGTTGAATGGTGAAGGTGAGCTGGTGGTGGTATGGTAACGGTGACGGCAGTCGGAACGCAGGGCGAGCAGGTGGAGACGTCGAGCAAGCTACAGAGGTGTTGAAGTCTTGAAGATTGGAGCAGGAGATTTGGGATTTAGGGTTTCTCCTTCTTAATATGTTATATATATTTAAATATAATAAATAAATAGAAAATAACTAAATTTTATATTTCGGATTCGGATATCCGAAATATCCAAAATCAATATCCGAAAATTCGGATATCCGAATTTTCGGATAATTCGGATTCGGATTTTTTTGAACACCCTTACTTAAAACTATTCATTTACTCAAATTTCATTGGAAACACTCTACTCATTTACTCACCAACTTTTAAAAAAAATAATAATAATCATTTAAATAAAAAACATACCTTTTTATTAATTAAAAATATAAAAGACAACTAAAAATAACAAAATACAATAACAAGTTACAAATAAAAAAAATGAGAAATTAAACATAATCGTCTTCCGAATCGCTACTGTCCCACTCCGGTATTGTAGCAAAATGTTTAACAAGATCATATCGTAATCTAAAGTGTGTCTCTTGATCCCACATAATACAATTAAAAACCTAAAAATATAAAAAGAAAAACCTACAAATAAAAATTAAAAAAACTAGAAAACTAAAAAAAAAACTAGATCATTTATTCAAGCTCTGTATTATATTTATATATAATTAATAAAATTATTTATTTTTCTAGTAAAAGTGAAATTCAAAAATGTTTTGGTCAATGACAAGTAAAAAAAACGGTTCTTTTGTTTCTAAACAATCGAGTAAATATACTCGTTTCTTCTACCCGATTAAACTACTCGGTTACTCACTTCTTCTACCCGAGGTAATGGGGGCGGTGTGCCCTTTTTACCCGGTCTTCTTCTCTCCTACCCATCACCCTAACCGGTCCATGTAATAGCACACCGGTTTGTACTTTTATTGGGAACCGGCGGTAATACTCTGTTTTACATTTTTACCTTTTGTCATTTATCAAAAAGTTTTGGCCCATTAATCCATTATAATCAACTTTTTTTAGAGGCGAACATTGAAGGTTGTAACGTCGCATATTTCGTCATATGAGAGAGTCTCGTCCAACTCCGGCCAATATGTTGTTTTAACCGAGCTCATTTGACGTCTGAGCTGGAGAGTTTTCAAGGAAAAATTTCACCCAATACGGCCCCTTCCAGACTTAAGGGAGAGCCGAGGCTCGAATCCTGGATCGGCGTGGGTAAAACCCAGGTGCATCAGCCTAAGTGCCAAGTCTCATTTGCTATGTTGCAGAAACTAACGGGGAGAGCAAAAAATCGAGGGTCACAAAAAATACTAGGTCTCTCCCTTATCACTACACCACCAGCTCATTGACCATTATACATCAACTAAAATATAAAAAAGATTATCTGTAATAAAAAGAATAAAAAAAATAATGAAATTCTTTTTTCTTTTGAAAATCATGAAAACATGTGAACAACTTTTTCGAGTGAAGGGTAAAATATCATGTGTAAAGTACAAAAAAAATAAAAAATAATAATAAGTCAAAATCTTATTGATGAACAGCATAGTCAAAGTAAAAACCGTGTAAATTCTGTGTATTGATGTGCCGTTAACACGATTTGTGATATATAATAAGCCCACAATCCCACATGATAGTGGTTATATTTTCATGTAATAACTTGTGACAGTTAATTGGTTATATTTATATAACAGATATAATTTTTTTTAAATATCTTGTTAAAGTCACTTAGTTTTATTTTATTTTTTAATATTTTTAAAGTTTATCTAAATTTCATTAGTTGTTTCAATTTAAAATATTTTTTGTGTAAATTTTATATTGTTTTAAAATTAGATGAGACAATTGAAACATATAAAAACCTTGTTTACTATGTTGTGGTTATATATATTTTTGTATCTAATTTGATTTAAGATGAACAATTATAAAAGAGAAAATTATCAAAATAGACATTTGACCAACTAAAATTCTTAAAATAGACATTGACTTTTATCCTTCAGTTTCATAGACATTGTCTCACAACTGACGGCTAAAGTCGGCTAATTATTGTCAGACTAATTAGTGGTCCCATGTAGGCTAATTAGCCGTCTGATACCAACGGCTTAGCCGGCGCTTTTTTTCCTTCCATTTTAGCCGTTCCATCCACGTATTTCAATGTTTTACTGATTACGAGGTTCACTCTTACCAATGACGGCTAAAATGAAAAAAAGCGTCGGCTAAGCTGTTGGTATTAGACGGCTAATTAGCCTACATGAGACAGCTAATTAGCCTGTCGCTTATTCATTGGATCAGCTTTTTAAAATGCACTGAAATCGATGACGGCTAATTAGCCGGCTTTAGCCGCCATTTGTGAGACAATGTCTATGAAACTGAAGAATAAAAGTCAATGTCTATTTTAAGAATTTTAGTTGGTCAAATGTCTATTTTAGTGATTTTCTTATTATAAAATTTGGTTAGCATTTAGTGTTTTTTTCGACTTCACAAGTACAATTACCTGCTATTTCTAGCAAAAAAAATTATAGTAAAAGGGTAAACTCATGGAGCTCATCTAGAAAGACACTTTCCTCTTCAATGGGTCCTTTCATAAACTTATGTTCTCTTATGATGCAATTCATGGGTTACTAACACCAATCAACCGGGTAACTAACCCGCATTCTCTCGGGTATAAGTGTATAACCCGTATCCTTTCGGGTATAATTTGTGTCCCTCGGGCATCCAACCTATATTATTTGGTTTTATCTCGAAACGTCATCTTTCATACCCAAATAACTATTTCCACTTTTTATATTTATAAAAATATAAATATTCCAATACTTCCAATCATCTCGATTCGATGTCATGTTTTAATCAATAACTAATCCAATTCTCCAAATACTAAGTATACTAGTGAGTCGAGATCAATACCCAATCAAATATGTCGTATAACTATTTCGTTTCCCCTTTCCTGTTTTCAACCTCTGATAAAAGTAATGACGTATTTTTCAAATGTAACTCATGTTTTTGTAAGAATTAATAACTTTATTAACAGTTTCAAATAATATTTTCATTAATTTTATTAAAATGCTAGATATGGCAAATGTCCACCCTTTTCATATGATTTTAACATCTTATCATATTTAATACATTTACGGTGATCCAACTTTATCCAAACTCGGGTACAAATATTTATAAATGGATGGGGACCTATTTCGTATTCATAGGTGAGATGTTGCCTTTAGGTTACCAATAATGATAGGTCATGTTATCAAAGAGGACCAATGGACCATCCATGTGACACTAAGACAGTAGACTTGTTACTTTCCATGATTTGCCTCCAGATGCCAAAATCGAGACCCGAATAACCCTCATGGTAACCCGATCCATCACTTCTCTTCGCAAAACCATCGGTTCCATGATTGAAGACAAGAACATCGTTGCTTTATTCGTTGATCTGTTTGGAACTGATGCTTTCGATGTAGCCGTTGAATTCGGTGTCCCGCGTTATCTGTTCTTCCCGGCATCCGCCATGACTTTGTCTCTGTTTCTTCATTTGCCGGAGCTTGATCGAACGGTTCCATGCGAGTATAAAGATATGACCCTATTCGGATACCGGGTTGCATACCGGTTCATGGTAAGGACCTGATTGACCCGGTTCAAGACAGGAGTAATGATGCTTACAAGAGGGTTTTGCACAATGCAAAGAGGTATGTGATGGCTAAGGGCATAGTGGTAAATAGCTTCAAGGAGTTGGAGGGTGGACCAATTGAGGTTTTGCAACAGGACCGGCCCGGTAAGCCACCGGTTTACCCGGTTGGGCCGTTGATAACCGGGTCAGTTGAGTTGAGTAAGGATGTAAACGAGTCGAGTTGTTTAAGATGGTTAGATGGTCAACCACGTTGAGTGAGCAAAGATTCATATGGGTGGTTAAAACCCCAAATGATAAAGTAGCCTATGGTACATACTTTAATACACATAACCATAAGGGTAGTCTTACTTTTTACCAAAATCAATTTTAGAAAAAACTAAAAAATTATGGGCTCGTGATGTCTGACTGGGCACCGCAAGCCCAGATCTTGAGTCATAGCTCAACAGGTGGGTTTTTGACTCACTGTGGTTGGAACTCGGTTCTTGAAACTATAGTTCAAGGGGTACCTATGATTGTTTGGCCACTTTATGCTGAATAAAATATGAACGCTATAATGTTGACTGAGGGTCTGAAAGTTGCCTTGAGGGCTAAGTCGAATGAAAATGGTATTGTGGATCGTTTAGAGATTGTTTGGGTTGTCACGGGTTTATTGCAAGGAGAAGAAGGGAAAGGGATTCGAGTTCAGGCTCAAGAGCTTAAAGAAGCTTCAGCGAGTGTGCTTAGCGAAGATGGTGTTCTACAAAAAACACTAGATCAATTAGCTTCCAAGTTAAAAAATAAGATTTAGTTTGTATTGTTTAATTTTCCTTTTCTATTTTATAAATGAATTTTCTTGTGTTGATGTGTGTTAGAAACCTATAAGGTGGTGAATGGTTTATATCTATCAACAAGCTTTACATTACCATTTTCTAAAAGTTGTATTCATCGTTGAGAACTCGAGAAAATGTTTATGTATTTGTTTTGGCCCCAATCTCATTGTATTGTAGACTTTTGTTGATTTTAAAATAACTAAAAGATGATTTTCATACTAATAAAAACATATTAAATTGCTTTTTTTTCATCTTTCTTATTATTATGTAGTATAAAACTATAAAATTTAAAAATGAATGTTATTGACGGGTAACCCTTGTCAAGACCTATAAGATAATTTATGAGCAAGAGGGATGAACGATACACATATTGTAGGTCCAGATTTCACTCAGAAATCTCACAGATGATTGATTCTCCACACACAAAGGCGAAAACAGTGTGTATGGAGATGAAACAGAGGAAAGAAACAGATTTGGTGAAGATAACAGGCTAAACACACTCACAATCAACATAAATATGATATGAAATTGTAAGAACACTACACAATACTCAAAATGCAGATTGTATTGATTGATGAACAAATGAAAGAGAAGGTTCAGGGTTACAACCGCTACTCACACCCTAATACTTCTCAAACTAGACTATTTATAGTAATTGACAGGTATCGAAACTTGTAGTTTCGGTTGAACATTTACAAGTGAATGAACACCCTGTCGAAACTACTATCTATTGAAACTACTAGTTTCGATTGAACATAACTCAATCGAAACTAAGTAGTTTCGATGGCCCAGACTTAACTAAAATAAAGCTGTAAAATACAGAAACTGAAATTACAATAAAAGTAAACTAAACTAGGATTGTTTCAAAATGCACTAATGACAACAACTTAATAAAATGCATGGCTCTACACAGATGGCGTCATGCTTGCAAGACAAGATACCAACACATTATTATCTAATACATTTAGCAACTAATGAGAATACTGAACTTTTCAACTTTTATGTATATTGGTCACAAAACTTTCCATTTTTACAAAAGTGAACTTTTCAACTTTTACACAATGGCCACAAACTTCTCCACTTTTACAAATTTGCCACAAAGTTAACTTTTCAACTTTAACAAATTAGCCACAAACTTTTTCACTTTTACAGACTCACAAAGTTAACCTTTTAACTGTTACAAAGTTGGCCACAAACTTTTCCACTTTCAAATTGGCCACAACAATTTACCATACACAACCCTCAAGTTTTAAATATGATGTTTTATAAAATTCTGAACATACCATTGCGACATGCTTCATTTTATCTACATTTAAGTGTAAGTTTCGTTCAAAACAATTGTGTGCGATAATTTACAAGACTACGAAACGTAGTGTAACACCCCAATTTCCAAGAAAATATAAAATACATGGACTAAAGGCAAATAGTCCAATATTCAAGGACTAAAAGTGTAAAAATCTGAAATTTGGGATAGTAGCGGACCTCTACCAAGTCCCTGACAGTCAGCTACTTCTTGGTTAAGGAAATGATGGTAGAATGACACGTGTCAGATGTGTGTCTGATAACTTAGCCCTATGGTGGACCGCTATCGGACCCTTAACGTTCCGTCGCACCACAGTTTAAGTAAAAATTCAGAATTTTTAACACTAAGGGTATTTTGGTCATTGCACGCCCATTTAACAGAAAAAGTTAAACTCCATCTAACTCAGAGACCAACTGTGTTATATTTATACATAATTTAGGACTGTTAATGTAGTTTTTCAAAATTAAGGATCAAATTCAAAACTTAAACATATCACATGCATCATCCGTGTACCTAACTCTGCTTTTTTTTCTTCTTTTAAATGACGATGAATTTATCAAAACATATAAAGTAGGAGGGAGCTAGATTATATGGATATACAAACACCCAAATCAAATAAGAGTTTTGAAGGGCCAATTAACCAAATTCAATTTCTACATTGAACTTGCACCATTTTGGTTTTTGGTTTTTACTTGTTACTTGAACTTGAAACTCATGTGGGTTTATCCATATATAATTGGCCCACGTGTCGTGTCTTGTTTTGGTTCGTTTATCCTGTTTACCCTACAACTTCAATGTGCACCCCATGTGTTGTCTGTCCTCTGCATCACCTCATTTCTTTATTTTTTTAAAAAAATTCAGCCTCATCCTTCAAAAATCCTTATCTTCCATAATTGCACCTCGAAGATTCCAATCTTAACACGAATTTGGTTCGCACAATTTGTTAGAATTGAAATTAAAATTAGATTTGAAATTTAAAGGATTCCTAGGAAATTCATACTGGGTTTGGTTAGCATATTTGTTAATAGAATTATAATATAAAAATACCTAAAAGACAAAGTTAGTCATTAAAATGATAAGAGATTCTAAGTTCTAGTGAAATTAGAAGAGATTTTGAATTATATTAGGTAAGGGAATTGGTGGGACATATTCTATTAACTAACCAAACATGTTAAAAAATAAAATTTAAATTTCAAATACATTAAAATCTTATGAATTCCTCTCTAACTTTTTATATTTCTTGTAAAGACCATCTTACTTCCGGGCATAACAAATTTATATATTTATTTTTTTAAAACTTTTTTTTTATTTGTGTAACTCCTCTTTTCCTTTTTTTTTCTTTTTAGAAAAAAAATCCTAAACGTATTTTTCCCCCCTTAAATCCTCTTTTCTTTTAAAAAATAAAAGAACCTTGGATCTGGACTCACGAGATCGAGACAAACGTTTCTAACATAACAAGTTCGAACCTTTGACGTATAGAGCTCTGGCCGCCATCTCCATGCAGAAACTTAGGGTTTCTGCTGAAGAAGACGACCAGACGAAGCTGCTCTAGTTTCGCTTAGGAGTAATTTCGCTTGGCCATTGTATCGCTTGACAATAGTTTCGATCAGTCATATAGATTCGCCCAGTCTTAGTTTCGATGAGACTATAGAAGCGAAACTGACACAGTTTCACTTAGACTTATGAAAGTATATAATTAATGATATATTACTTATCAGTTCAAATAGTGAGTGACGGTTATTGGACAAGTTCCAACTACACAGAGGATAGCTTGACATGTGAATTTCTAAAGGCCTCTTTTAAATGTTTTATAACGATTTGGACTAGAGTGCATACTTATGTGTTAATAAAAGTTTTCTATGGTTAAAGGTTGGGCGTGAAACCACTACGAATGACTTAAGACTTGTTCCATAACATGTATTTTATAGTTAAAAATTGTAAGTATTGCTGATGTGGTATATTTATATTATAAGTTTCATCAATTTTTAGAAATTACATATATGATTTCATTTTTCACTCATTAATAACATGTTTAGTACTTTTTATTTACTAATATCAAAAGATTTCTTAAACAAATGTAAAATGACTATTACCCCTCTAATTAGAAAAATACACACACATAAACAGGGTACGATTATACTAAAAAGAAATAAATTTATTAAAAGTAACTCGAAAACGCCACATGTCAAATGAGTGGAAGGGTATATTCGTTAGACCAAAATATAAAAACGGCCTTAAAGCCCTGTTGACACACCGTTATATGATATTAGATGCATCATGTAAAATGATTATGATGCGCTGTTGTACGCACTATTTATTATATAAACTTTTAAAAACTAATAAACTATTAAACGTCAAATCGATTTCTATTTAGTTTTACATTATAGAACAAAATAATAAATTTATTTAAATTATATAAATTTGTATTAGTGTGGATGAGGTGAGTTCCAGCTAAGAACAGAAAGACGTTTGTAACTAGTAAAAAAAAAAAAAACAACTAGTAACCATAGTGTTCAACTGTCACGCGCTTGACCCACCTCACGACAATAATGACCAATCAACTGTCACAGTCCCTATTTCGTAAATAACCAAAACTACAAGGGCAATCTTATTGACTCCATATATATAGCTCCCCAATACTCAAAAACTAAACACACCCTACAATAAGTTACAACTTACATAGATAAAATGGGAGTAACCGGCGTATATAAATATCTAGTGGTGGTAGTCCTCATCGCCGCTGTAAGCTCCACCGTTGTTACCTCATGTCCGCCGTCGGACCGGGAAGCGTTGTTGGCGTTCAAGTCCGGGTTGACTGAACCGTATTTGGGCATTTTTAAGACATGGACCGGTACCGACTGCTGCACTAACTGGTATGGAATCAGCTGCGACCCGACTGATGGTCGGGTCAACGATATTATCCTACGTGGCGAGTCCGAAGATAAGATTTTTGAAAAAGCCGGCCGGTCCGGTTACATGACCGGTTCACTTTCTCCTTCCATCTGTTCATTGGACCGGCTTACGACGCTTATAGTCGCCGACTGGAAGGGCATTTCCGGCGAGATTCCGGCGTGTATCACGTCCCTACCTCACCTCCGCATCCTAGACCTGATCGGAAACCAGATCTCCGGCAAAATACCGGCTGACATCGGAAAGTTGGAAAAGCTCACTGTTCTAAACGTCGCTGACAATAAAATCGCCGGTGAGATCCCGTCGTCGATTGTGAACCTCAGGAGTTTAATGCATTTAGATCTGAGCAATAATCAAATCTCCGGCGTACTCCCTACCGATCTCGGAAAGCTGACGATGATGAGCAGAGCTTTGTTAAACCGGAACCAGATCTCCGGCGCTATTCCGAGCTCTATCTCCGGCATTTACCGTCTCGCGGATCTAGATCTGTCGATGAACAGGATTTCCGGCTCGATTCCTGCTCAAATCGGTTCAATGCCGGTTCTCTCCACGCTCAATTTAGACAGTAACCAAATCACCGGCGAGATTCCGGCGAGTTTACTCAGCAACTCCGGTTTAAACATTGTGAACCTGAGCCGGAACGCACTCGACGGTTACTTGCCGGACGTTTTCACTCCGAGGACGTACTTCTCCGTTCTGGACCTGTCGTTTAACAAACTGAAAGGCGCGATACCGAAATCGTTATCGTCGGCGAAGTACATCGGACATTTGGATCTCAGCAATAACCACCTCTGTGGTTCGATTCCGGTGGGATTTCCGTTCGATCACCTCGAAGCGTCGTCGTTTACCAACAATGACTGCCTCTGTGGGTCGCCGCTCATGCGCGTTTGCTAGTGAAACGACGGCGTATTGTTTCCGGTTCATATTTACCGTTACTTAACGGTGCACTATGCTTGTGCGTTTTTATCGCTAGTTTTTCCTTTTAAAAAAAATAAATAAAAATTTAATTCAATTCCACGAAATGTTAATATACGTCCTGTGTATGTAAGGAGATTTCATTATTTTGGTAAGTTTCTTCGAGCACCTCAATTATTAAGTTCTTAATTGCTTTTGTAAAATACTAGTACCTAAATATTTAATTTTTAGTGTAGATTATATTTTACCGTCTTTTAATTATTAATTAAATTTCAGTATACGTCGTTTAACTAAGTTAATTATAGTATATGTTATTTATATTTAAAAAATGTGCACATTTATGAATGTATTTTATATTCATGTAATGGTATATTAGTCGTTTCTTTTCGGTACGATTACATACAACATTGATAATACATATGTGTCCTTATCTTAGAATCTATACGATCACTACTAGACTTCCTTACGCCCAACAAGACGGGAGACTTATCATACTTGATATACGTTTACTTGACTTCGATATTCGAGTTTACCCACCGTGGTCCGATAGACACGGCGTCATCACATTTTGGTGGTGTGATTAGACCATGACGTTTCACTTTACTGCTTCAAGAACACTTGGTTGTACTGATTAATTATAGAATGTGTATAGATTGATCTAGAATATTATTTAGATATACATGGATAGGGGTGTGTGAGCCTATCGAAACAACTTAGTGTTTCATTTATTGTTTATATTAAATATTTGGCTTTTGAATGATTATAACAACTTAGTGTTTCATTTATATGGAGGTCTTTAAAAATGTCATTATTGTCTTTGTAATTATAATAGTGACACGTCAGTCCTTCCAGTTGAGTTGTTACATCTTACATGTATGATCGTGTAGGTGGGTTCATTATTTTAAAATAGAGAGGTTAGGTGTTTAAGTTGTTGATTTTTATTTAGGTGTGTGACATACTATATGGTTAGTTGATGGTGTTGGTGGTGGCTGAAATAGGAAGGATATGAATACTTCTGGGGTTTTTAGTTATTGTTAATGTAACTGGAGAGGATGTAATGAGAAGACGGAGGGGCAAACTGTTCTGTGTTGAATCTTGAGTAAACTATAGTTTTCGTTTATAAGATTTGAACAAAACATCAGGTTTCGTCCACCTTTGACACCTTTGATCCCTAACGTTTGATGTTTTAACACTATGAGTCCAAGGACCTAACAATCGTTAACTTTTATGTTAGTTTTTGTGTAACGGAAAAAATTCAAAGGATTAAACGTGCAAGATTTTTTAAACATAAAGGACATATGCTGTAATTTCCTTAGTTGAATGATATATAATGAAATTTGGGTAATACTTAAACGCCGTAATTAGTAATTTGCTATAATATTATACATAATTAAAGATGTTCGATTGAATCAAATGAGCAGTCCGAATCCATTGAGCACTCGTCTTCCCATGGATCATGGTTTCTGAAACGTTCATCATTTGTGTCCTCGTCTTCGGAGTTAAGCACGTATTCAACCTGGGGACAGTGACGCGCCCCTCCTATGAATTGGGGAGGTACCCCTCATCTGAATTGGGGAGATACCCCTCATCTGAGTTAGGTATGTATTCCTTTCTAGAGTCAGTGACATACCCCTCTAAATTGGGGACGCACCCCTCATTTGAATTGGGGACGTGCTCGTCCCCAATTTGTAGTTCGCCAAAGACCTATTCGAATGCCCAGTTCCGCTCGAAAAAAGATAACCTTCACCCATATTTGAGAAATAAAAAAAATAATATTTGGTGTGAGAATTGAAAATGATGAATGAAATGAATACATTCTGGTATTTATAGGGTATTTATACGCGTTTTAAACTATCCGTTACAATAAATTAATATTAAAAATCTAAATTTATAAAATAATATTTAAAAATTAAATCATTTTCTAGTTAAATAAAAACCATTTTTAATTATAAAATAATATTTTAAAATTAAATCATTTTATAATTAAATTAAAAACAATTTTTAATTAAATTAAAAAAACCATTTTTAATTATTGGGGCCCACATTCACCTACCCACTTCCATCCGCAAAACCGGATGTGTTGTCCGCCCCCTTGTCCGGTGGCAACCGGACGCACCCTCCAACCTTGCGTTGGAGGTGCTCTAATGCTCTGCCTCCACAACTGAATCGATCCGAACTTGTTAAAACCGGTTATATTTGGCCTCGAAACCGGTTTTTACACCCTACATTAGGTGTTTCAAGATTAGGACCAGACGAACTATATATCAACTATATATCCAAAGCTGTTAAAATAGTAACAAAATAAACCCAAAAATTTAAATTTAATGACGTAATAGGTTACAGACCCTTTGTATTACACGGATTAAAAAAATGCAATGAATAAATGCATTTTTATATACTTAATAATAAATAAATATTTACATATTACATATTTATGACATATTACATAATTTTTTAATATAAATTTTAGAAACGTCATATATTTACTTTTTAAAAATATTTTATAAAAAGAATGCAAAAATGTTCAATTTCTAAAATGTTTTATAAACAAACCTATATTTTTTTAAATAAAAAATATTTTATAAAAAAAATTATATAAATCATTATTATTTTGTAAAGTATTTGTTCAAATCTCAAATTTATAACGTGGGTGTCACAAGTCATGTCAATAATGAATTAATTTTGTAGGCCAATATTCACTGCTCTAGGAGTTGTTGGCCTCTTCTTTCTTGTTATTTCATAAATGTTTGTTTATTTAAAAAGTGCTATATTTATTTATTATTTGTTTTAAAGCTTTCAAAATGGAAGTGATTTATATAAAATTTCTAGGTTAAAACCCATGTTTTACATGTGTTAAATAATTATAACTTGTTATAAAATAGTATTTTCTATGAATATTTGTATGTTTGGTGTTATTATTCATCTGTGAAATAATAAATAATTAAAATTTTCTTATGATTTAGTAATTTTTAATAAAATATTAGAATATATGTTAGATATTAAGTTATTTAACATCATAATTATTTAATAGGAAAGAAAGGCGAAAAAACAAAAATCCAGATTTCATCATAAGTCGACACGTAGCAAGTATAGTTATTCAATTATTATAATATAGGTTAGAAACCCAGTATATTATACAGATTGAATAAATACAGTGTTATATATAATTAGTAATAAAGATCTAATATTACATATTTTTGACATATTACATAATTTTTTAATAACTAAAAAAACATAATTTTCTAATACAAATTTTAGAAACATTATATAGTTATTTTTTTAAAATTTTTTATAAAAAGAATAAAAGAAATGTTCAAACTATAAAAATGTTTTATAAACAAAACTATTTTTTAATTAAAAAATGTTTTATAAAAATAGTTATAAAAATCATTATTATTTAATAGGAAACAAAAAATACAATTTTTTTTTATAGAAACTTGTATCATTAATTAGGAGAGAGAAGCGAGAAAAATATGTTAAGAATGAACATGAGAATGACATGTGTCACCCCAAAACCTTTATTTATTAGTATGTACAGACTAGGTTAAAATCCCGTGTATTATACGGGTTGAATAAATATAATATTATATATTAAGTAGAGAAAAAATTATTTTTTAAAAACTTGTGTTTTACACAGGTTGAATAAACCCGTGGAATATAATATAATCTGTTAACATATACACTCGTCAAAATATGTCAGGAGATTTATTAATATAAAAATTAATATTTTTTTTAAATATATAAATATTAAAGATAGAAGTGCATTTAATAAGAGAGAGACGAGAAAAAATGATGAGAATGAATATGAAGGTGACACGTGGCATAAAAAAATCTTTATTTATTATATAGTATAGATTTGTACACGCATATTATTAACCTATTATTTCTCAGGGGGAATAGTAGGCTTTTTTTCACAAAAGTTTTTTTTTCTTAAAAGTTTGTTTTTTTAGATTTGTCACAAAACATAAATGAAGTAAAATTTAGTTTTTTGTTTATATTTTGTCTCAACTTTGATTTTTTATAAAATTGTAACAAAAGTTTAATGAGTTTATTTTTTTAGTAAAATTTGAGAGTTTTTATTTTTATTTTTTATAATACTTTCATTTATCTGTAATGACCTTCGTTCGTTAACTTTTTTGGTTTTATTTTTTTTTTGTCAAGATCCGAGTTTTTATTGTATCGTACGTTATAGCGAGCCTGTGTTTCGAAGTAGGTTTTATTCCCATGGACAAGCCGAACCGATAAGTACCAAACTCCCATTACGTAGCACGGGAAAAAAAACTAGTTACATTTAATATCATGGTGTACAATTATTATATTAATGTTCTATCTTATGTGTATAAAGTAGTATTTTAATTTACAAATCAATTTCGACCAAAATAAATTCAAAACAAATTTAACATCTCATTGTTTACTTCTCAAAATATTTTAACGTTATATTGCATAAAGTGGTATGAAAATTTCTCAATAGCGGACTTTTGAATGCCTAAAGTGAATTCTAAATCCCAAGCTTTTATTTAGGTTTGAGAATAACAATAATATAAGTTGAAAAGTGTCTTTTTGAATAACCCAGAACTATACTTCCTATTTGACATAGAAGGGTAGAATTATAGTTTGTGTATAAAAGCAATATCTAACTACTATAAAGAATTAAAGACGAGCACACATTGTATTCTGAACATTGAATTGGCAGATGAATATTGAACTAGTGAAGGTGATTAGTTCATTCAACCCACTGTTCTTAAGACCAATTTAATATAAACTAGATTTTTCTATAATCTGGGGGTCCTAAATTGGGGGTCTAAAGCGGTTGCTTTAGTCCCTAAGCCCATTGGGTGGGCCTGGATTTACAAAAAAAAGATGTAAAATGTTCTACGTATCTCACAAAATGGTTTGTGGTAATTAATGAAACTACAAAGGGACTTGGTAATATTAATTCGTTTACGTATATTGTAATGAGTTGCTAATGAAGATTATATGTTGGCTAGGCTGAGGCTATGTGTAATGGTTTTACTAAAAAGTAAAAAACGCTCTGCCACGTTACCCTCCACGTCAGTAGAAGGGAAATCACTAAACCGAATCACTCCCACACCAATTCACGGCCAAGGGGATCACGTCAACCCCTATTACGCCCATTACACTAGGAAGTCTTTTTTAATATAAACTAGAAGTTAAGCCCGCGCGATGCGCATGGGTTTGCGAATATTGTAACACGTGTTCATGAATAAGTTCATAAAAGAAACGTACGAAGTTACCGTGAGTCGGTTACGTAGATCAAAGAAGTTAGTAACAAAATGAAAACAAAATAAAATTATAAAAAAGATTTTTACAAACGAATATAAAAAAAAGTAAAAGAAAAAAACCCAAATTTGACGGATAAACTTTAGAGTTTAAAAATCTGAGTGATAGAGTTGAAAATTTTGTCCAGTGGTAAACTTGAAACTTTATAAACTTAAGGAGTATATTTGAAAATTTAGAAGTCAAAGGGTATTATTTAAAATTTTACAAATATGAGGATTGTTAATGGAAATTTGGTCGGTGCCATCTCACGGTTTTGAGTCTTTTAGGCATCTAATGACCACTAACTTCTCCTATATGCACTATCCTTTTTTTTTAATTAATTTGATTATCGGTTGAATTAGATTTGGTTTGTATTGGTTGGTATCAGTGCAACAATTCTTACAATTTATCGACAGAAATACTGCTGGTAATAACCTCATTGTTGTTAAATCAACTACTTTGGGAAACACCTACAACTCAAGTAGTGGCCTAGTAGGTCTAGGAGAGATGGGTGCCTCTTGAAGACACTACAACCACTACTAGAAAATGAATGAGTTTGCTACGGAAATTTGTCACGTATTTCCGACAAACACATTTTGTCGGAATTGCGTCGCATTTTTTAGTTTATGACGCATTTCCGACGAAATATGACGTCACAAACCTATCATTAGTATTTAGTATATTATTAATGCAAATATGAGTTTGAAGGAATTTCGTTGCAATCATAGTTTTAGCAAAAAAAACATTGCTCGGGATGTTACTTTTTTTCACAGCGGTTACCATTTATTTCTAAAAAAAAAACAATTGTTCCAACTACAAGATAATAAAGCTTACATACCTTAACAAAATTCGTTGGATCTTTAATATCATCAAAATTCGTTGGAGGATGCTAGCCTCATGGGTTGTTTGGTTCATTAAGAGCTGAACCATTAATACTTCTTAATGGTTCAACATTGTTTTAATTAAACAAATACCTTCTATCTCTGATCGATTAAAAAGTAGCCTCTTAATGGAATCATTAAGAGACTATCAAACAACCCCTTAGTAATGCTTTGAACCAGTTGTTTTCCTGTCAACCCGAATCTAACATCTTTAGCTACCTACTCCAAGCTCAAGCACTTTAGTTAAAGTCGAAGACCAAGATCAAAGGAAAGAATACACACTATTGCAAGCGAAACAATGGACAAAGTGAAGATTACAGGTCAGCAAATTGAGGTTTATATTCGTGTGACTTCGATAACATCACACGAACATTAGAAGGTTTAAAAAAACTAATATTTAAAGAAAAAAAACACTTGTTTCTCTTCTAAAAATATCCAGAATTTTTTATATACAGTATGATTCATATTTTTATTTAGAACTTTTTTTAAATTGAAGAATTTCAGTGATTGAAGGATTGGTGAACCCTCCTGATCCTCTCTTAGTTCCGCCACAGACTTGACTACTAACGGGTCGTGACATGCGCATTTACCAAAGCTAAGACAGAAGAAATCCAACAACTAGAAGGCTTTAGAGATTACAAAAAGGCTTTAGAGATTACAAAACTGATGATTCTGTATATGTATGTATGTAACTATACAAATGAAGTTTCCCCAAAGACAAACATCATTAATTATTTATAAAACCAAAAAAAAAAAAAAAACCAAAACCATGTACAGTCCCCCAAAAACATACAAAATGGGCAGGCAGGACACCCAAGGCCAACTTTTAATCCTATTTTAAGGTTTTCCCTTCCCTTTATGTTGGTTCCAAACCAAGTTTTTTAACTTACAGTTTATCGCGTCGATTATTTCAACTCAATTGACATACACTTCTTTTATATACAAAATATTATAGGTGCTTGTTATTCTTGGATGTCGTTCTTAAAGACGCCCCATTTCCAGCTCTACCGACGCAAGAAACTAACCATCTGATAAATGAAGAAAAAAAACCCAGGTTCTGGCTGTTAGATTAAAGTTGATGGTAATTTCATCACAATAAAGAAAAAAATGTTTTTTTTTTTTGAAAAATTAACATTTGATACCTTGAGAATATCTGTAGAGCCACACACGACGTCTAAAGAAGAAAGTGTTTTATGATGGGGCATACCTACCTACACCAATTATCCTGCACAAAATATATATATCAGAATCTAGACCTAAAATATGCACGTTAGAATGTTAGATGCTCGTAATATAGGGAAAGTTAGAGGTGACAAGTCGGTTTGGTTTGAGTTGCGAAGAGGGTTACTTTAATGCATGCAACCTTATAATGTAATTGTAATTAACACATTAGAAACGAACAAAAAAGTGTCTTGGGTCAAACCACCCAAGCAAGTTACAACACATACTAAAAATTAGAGGTGGCAATACTTGACACGACACGAGAATAATCAGGTGCTGAGTTATCATTTCTAACTTGTTTAATAAACATGTGGTGTTCGGGATTGACCTGTTTAACCCACTTAATTAAACAAGTCATGTTCAGGTTGACATGTTTAATTAAACAGATCGACATGTCAATCCGTTTACAGTTAGAATAGAAATTAAAAATGTATATTTTATAAGGCCACCCACCAACCAATTATGACCCGGTTAACCCATTTATTACAACCCGCCAACATGTCAACATGTATGACTTGTTTAGATAAATGCATTACACGGGTCGTGTTCAGGTTACACGATTTTAAGTGTGTCCGGGTTGGGGTTGATGTCTTTGACACGAATAAATATATAAGTCGTGTTCGGGTTCAACAATTCAACCTATCAACTCACCACCCGACATAATTGCCACCCCTATAGTAAAAACGACCCATCTTGTCATCTCCCGATAAAATATGATGATAAGTGCTGCACAGAAGCGTCTAGAAAGCTAACCTGAAAGTAAAACAAATTTATTCACCTTATGCGCATGCGGCTGAGGAAGTCCGACAGCCTGTAAGTATTATTAATGTCTGTAAGGTTTCAGCAAAAAAAAACATGCTACTGACATAAACATAAAACTGTTTAACTGGGAATTTTGAACCTTATATCTTTAACAATCACAGTCTGTCCATCTTCAGCCCCAAGATGACGCAAAGCCACTTCTTCTACACGACCATCACGGGATGCATGCTGTTAACAAATATCCACAAAACCAGTCTATGTTAATTAAGAAAACAACAGCAAGACCCTCCATCTCATTTATGAAGCAATATGGATATTTTTTATTTTGAACTTCTTCAAATTTTAAATCCTTTCAGTTTTTAATAACTTCCAATTTTGTTACATGTGCTTTTTTATGTTTGGCAAGTTTTCAATATTCAAATATGCCCTTGTGAAGAAACAATTCAACCATGTTCATATCATATATATGATCAAAATTCATATATGTTGTTGCTGGAAATAACAAATAACACTGTTAGCAACATTTAATACTATTACTTTCATTTACCTTGTAGAAACAACTGTTTCCAAATGGGCATGCCCCGTTTCCAAAGTCAAAGTGCCTGCAGTCAATAGACCTGCAAAAGGAGGCATTATTAAATGTGATAATCGAAAAAAAAAATAACTCCAATTATTTAAATAAAATGACATGCTTAGAACAACGTCATGGTAATGTTTCTTCCACAAAGACACATGAATAACATTCTTTATATACAAATAAAAGAAAAGTACACAATAAATCTAACAGGGAGTATTTAGTACAACCATGTAGAATAATAAAAGCATTAAATTTGAACTAATCATATATCAGAGGCATTCTTGGGTATGAAGCAGAGAAGCTTCAGATTAACTGTCACATTATCAACCAGAAACACTTGCTCATGAAAAAAGCTTCATTTCAATTAGAGATGTTCAAAAACCGTTGAGGTTTTAACGGTTTGGTCCGGTTTGAAACTTGGAACCGGCTATGTAAACCAAACAGGCCATTTGACCTTTTTATTTATATATGTTTTTTCAGTTTTTGGA
This sequence comes from Smallanthus sonchifolius, assembly GCA_023525975.1. NCBI lineage: Eukaryota > Viridiplantae > Streptophyta > Magnoliopsida > Asterales > Asteraceae > Smallanthus > Smallanthus sonchifolius. Next base: position 44,202,770 of record CM042046.1, on the reverse strand, counting down.
ATATGTAGTTTAGTATATGTATTATAATCATGAACCATCTTTATTATTTTAAAACTTTTTATAGAAAAACTACTAATACTGAAAAAAAAGTTCAAACCGCCAAAACTGAACCAATAAACCGCCAAACCGGCCGGTTTGGTTTGGTTTGTGGTTTTCCGAAACTGTAGTTTGTGGGTTTAGATGTTTAAAATGTTTTTTGGACAGTACAGAATAATCAGATAGGTGGGACTTAGTGATCAAGAACAATTATGTATTGTTCTATTTTATTAAACCAGTCATGTTGAGTTACAACTGACACTCCGCCTCATTTCCCACGACAGGTAATGATTGATTTCACAAGTTTCACATATTAGCCTCAGATAGTGCACAAAGACTCGTGAAGAACAAGCAGTCTTTTATCCCAAATTATTAACTAATACAATAGGCATGTTCATGAATAGTATCCTCTCACACAATCGATACATACACTTGCTGTATGTATATGTCATCGAGAGAAAGGGAGCAGGGTAAACAAAGATGAAGTGATGAACCACATCTCCTCCCACCGCTTCGTTCTTCATTTCGTCTGATCATCTCAACTAGGGTTTTCTTCTTCTTCTATGCGGTAAGTGTCATATGAGCAGAAAAATTAGGGCTTGCGTTGGAAGAAGAAAGACAGAGGCGGAGTTGCCGTCACAACCAGGTAAGGAATCGGAAAAGGGATACGGCGGTAGAGGTTAGGATTGGTTCGACGGCGGAGTATTGGATATGATGGTGCTGCCTGCGATGTTGGTCCACGGCAACAGTAAGGTGTGAATGGGGAAAGAAGAAGACATAAAATAAAACGTGGTTGTACTTTAAGCAACCCGATGGTAGTGATGGTAAGTTGATCAAGCCGCACGTACAACTCAATCAAGCGTCTAAAGTAAGCAGCAAATAAAGGGGGATATGTCGATGTTGCTTCTCAAGACACGCAGACATGCGACAGAAGAATAAGAAAAGGGCGAAGGCGGTGGAAGATCCGTTTAGCGGCGGCGCCGGACGGTGAGATCGGACACGGTTTCTGTTTCAGATTATTCAGATGGCATCTCTTCTTGCGGGCGGGAAGATCGGACAGGAAGACGGACTGCTGTTGTCAAAGTTGTTCGATTCGTTATTGTTTCTACGATGTAAAACTTACAGCGGGCCCCCGTAGCATCCTAAACCGCCGGTTATAGCAGCAACGGCAGACGATTAGGTCAGATTTTGCCCTAATTTCATTCCTTTTTATGTTGATTATTGTTGGAGACTTGATCATATGCAGTTCCACCCTAAAACACCGATCATACGCACGACAATAGACATTAGCTTATATATTTTGGCTAATTTCATTCCTTTTTGTGTTTGTGTAGTGATTTTATTTTTGAGTGGTACTGGTGTGTGTTCTTCAGTCAAGAACAGAAATCAGTGGAAGGAAAACCAGCAAGTAATTTCATATATTAAGAACAATATTTGATTTTAAGGTTAATTTAGGAGAAACGTAATGATTATTAAGATAGAAATCAAAATCCTTATCCACATTCTAAATTCCTCTTCCCATGCAATATGAACTTCATGTATTTCTTTAAACAAATCTGCTACAATAAATGATTAAATTGATTGATTGTGTTCGTCAAAGTCCAATCTTTTATTTACTTTTAGTGTATGAATTGTTTAGGACAACTTCTTTGTAATTCTTTCTTTGACTCGCAGAAGGTGTTTACCTATGCTCAATTAATCATATTATAATCCCCCTAATGTAGCGATTGTGTTTTGATTAAGCCTTTACTCTGCTTTTTTATAGCTTGGCTCTGTTAACAGTTGGTTCAGTCGTGCATGTGCGTCGCTGTAATTTGGACCGCCGCTCTTCTTCACTGTAAATTGTAACCTGCAGCAACTATTAAGTAACGACTTGACTCACTAACTTTTTCTCCCCTTTGTAGATAAAAGCAACGCTTAATTGATTTGGTATCTGCTGTAGGTGTATCTAACAAATTAAAAGGTATTGTTATTGTAAAACAGTTGTAGATTTAGATAAAGAAGTAATATAGATGCAGAACTTTGGCATCATGTAGTTCCAAATTCATATTGCCAGCATAACCAGCTGTGATGGAGAAGAACATGTTGTTATAAAAGGCATGTTTTGTTACTGTTTTTGCTTTTTTAACAAGTACTACTTTATGCTTTCTAATATGTACTTTGGATGATTTGTTGTTACAAGTTATGGGTTGTTCTTAAGACCCTGTATCAACTGCCACACAATCATTAAAGGTATGTTTTCTTGAAGATAACCTGCTCAATTATGTTTGTTTCATGAAATCATCTAATATTTGTAATTATAATGCAGTTTCTGTGTTTTGATATCATGTTTGATCTCTAAAGAGGGAGATTATAGTGGTTTAGTTGATATATGTGAGTGACCGCTAGATTGATTGAAGTGCAGCTTTCTACAGTTAAAGATGAAGATGATGAGACCATCTGGGCGACAATCAACCGCTGTCACAAATTGGTGAAGGTTCAATCATTAATTATCATTAGGTTTGTTGATGATTACATCATAGGTTTTACCATTTGCTCCTGATTTTCGAATTATAATTACTTTTGATCGTGTTTGTTAACTTTATTTGGTAAAAAAAAAAGTATAGGCGCAGTTACAGATCAATCAAGTAGATGGTTCCATATTACTAAAGCTAGGAAGATTGTTGCATATTACCACTTTGTGTAATTGCCACATGTTTTTTGTATGTGTTGATGTTAACTTGATCTGTTTGTAGTATTCAGAAAGTGCAAGGATTGAAATATGAAGCTATCAAGTTAGAAAATAGGACTGTTTTATCAAGGTGAGATTTTGAGTTTATATCGGGATTTTTTGTCCATTTTTATTCAGTCATCTGATAGATTTCACTGGGTTTGGCACAACAAACGAAATCATTTTGCTGCAGCGATCGTTTTCGGTTGATTTGAGCAGTTTTTTTGGCTTATTTGAAATCGAAATACACACCTAAAAGGGAATGAAGAGATAGCGTATGGGTTTTCTGTTCATTTAACTTCTAACTAATTGCTTAAAATGTTGTACATTTGGGATATACTTGATATGTATGTGTTGTTCCTTTTTAGACAGGTGTTCTTTCTTTACGTATCGACAATCCTGTTTGGCGCAAGCAGAGTTGTCTGCACCTTGAGGTAAGAGATTTTCTTTTTACATTATTGGTTTTGATATTTTGGTGTACAACATTGCGAATAGGTTTTAAAATTTTGTTTCCTTTGCCAAACCTCCAACTATAGCAGCCTTCTACTGTTTAAGAAATATTATTCTTCAACATAAAATTCTGCAGTCTTTTATCTTCTACATTTTGTTGGGAATATTTTTTTTTAGTAATTTGTCTTGAATATGATTATAAAAATATATTATTTCAATAGAGGTAACTTTGGAATAATGCTAGCAGCTCCTTAAAATACAATTTCATTCATGCAAAAATTGGATGTTTATTAATTCATGTGAAAGTGCAAGAACACGTTTTGACGGTTGATTTTTCTTCCCCAGTCAAAACACACAGATCGGTCATCTGTGTCGGTGTGTGCAGTGGCTTTCTATAAAAGCTATTCCTCAAATTTATCTGGTCTCATTCATATTCACATATGAATGGATGCATATATTAATTTGTTACAGTGAGATAAAATAACACCTCTACTTTATGCAGAAATTGGAAAAGAGCAATTAAACCTATATTGCAGAGGTGGCAGTATGGACAGGTCGATCAGACGGGCTGGTAATGGGTCAAAATGAGTTCAAGTTGACACTGATCATTTGTTAGTATGTGTCAAAATCAGGAAGGTGCAACACTTTTTATATGTTTATGTATAATTTTATGTATTATGAGTACCCTGATTACAATAATAAAAACTATATTTATACATTGGTCACAGGTGATAACGTGTCAAAGTGTAGGTGATTGTTTATTTATTAAGCTTACATTTTGTAATGGGTCAAACTCTAGGTTGTATATACTCGATCAAAAATAGTGATCAAAGTTGTCTTATGTTCTGCAGCCATTTCAAACTGATCAGGCTTCACCTTTTATGTAAAACCTCGATTAACGCTTAATGTTTAAGATGTAGACTCAAGTCCTAGAATAACATAGCAAAACAGGTTTGTTCCCGCCGCAACGCGCGGCTGGGAACAACCTAGTGAACTATTAAGAGGTAACACAAAATAGAATACGTAAAAAAGGCAACCTTGAATTGGGAGTGTAAACGAGCCGCTCGTGAGCTACTCGAGATCGACTCGCTAAAAGCTCGAATCAAGCCAAGCTTATACGAGCCTGAGCTCGAGCCCAAGTTTCACATATTAATCTTGACTAGACTCGCGAGCCTAAATGAGCCTGTTATTTATATAATAACTTTTATTTTATATAACAAATATTTAGTTACATAAGAAATATTATTATATATAACGTAATGAACAAACAATAAATAACATATACTTTGTTATATATACATAATAATTATAAGTATATATATAAATAATTATATATGTACACAAATAAAACAATTGAATAATTTATAAAAGCTTGAGCTTGAAAATTATTAATAAACCGAGCTTGAGCTTAGTCGAGCTCAGACTCAGCTCCTTTACATCCCTACCTAGAATCTTGGGAAATGAATGGCATCCTTCCACATGTTCCTATCTAAAGAAATCTACTTTGGTATAATTCATTGTTCCTTCACTCAAATCTCTGTTCATAACCTTCCAGCATATTACTCTCGGCCAATGTCTACCTCTCCTAATGGATTCTTGATATAAGCTAAAATTTTCTCCATGAACATTCTCACCCCAACCTTTTCCATTGTACTACATGCTTGCATTTCTTCTTGATTTTTGCATCATTTACCTTCTAATTGATATTGTTAGAGTTATGCAACTCTTTCCATTTATCTTGATCTAAAGTGCTCCTACATACTACTTAACGCCTTTGCTAACCTTCCCACTAATCAAAACATGATATCAATGGTGAAATCATACACCATGGCACATCATATGTCCTTGATGTGAGCTAAAGCAAATGAACACACAACAAAGGCATGGTACTTACCGTTGATGTAATCATGTAATCCTATACTCAGAGTCATATGCTTTCATGTTTATTACTTTTTATTATCACAGATATGTTTAGTCAAATTCAAGTAGATTCCACAAATTTTCTCATCAAGAACCTTCCATTAACATGCATTCTTTAGATCAACAAATTCCGAAAGCAAATCCTTTCTATGAATACTATAATAGACCAAACCCAGAATAAATACATGATATGAGAGTCAGACAACAATACCTGAGTCTTGCTTTGTAGCTATCCACAATTTCCTGTTTTTCCTCTTTCGTTGCATACCAAATCACACTAGGAATGACAAAGTATGAAAGCTTCCTGCATAGAGGGCAGGACCTCAAAGCAGAATTCACATCCATTCCAGATGTTGAACTACTTCGCCAATTCCTAATACATGATATACAAAATGGATGATCACATTCTGATAGTAACCCAAACTTTCTCTCAGCTGATGGCTTTGAAAGAACACGTTCAAGGCAAACACTGCATTCTATTTCTTGACTGTGCTTTAACGCCTCAAGATGCTTATGCTTCTTCTCACAACTCCTTTTATGTTCTTCCCTGTCATCCGGTCTGAAGGGATGCAAGCATTGTTTTCTGCATGTAGGGCATAAATCCCCATGAACATGAGGGCAATTATCTCCTCGAGGACAACTACCAGCGGCAGCAAATGAACACATCAGAATATCAGCTTTGCTACTGTTCCTTGGATTACCAACAACATCATTTAACAAACCGTTTTGCACAGAACCTTCACCCCATGCAGGTCGTGCAGGAGATATGTAAGGTCTGCTTGAAGCAGAAAGCTCCCCAATAACACCTGGCACTGCAGTCGCAGATACAGATTCTGAAATAGCATATTGATAAGTATATGTGGATGATGATGACGATGCAGGAGCCAACCGTTGAGAAACCTTAACATGATCATATCTGCAACGGCTACCATACGCACAAGTTCCTTTTTGATAATAAGTACACACCTGTTATGATAAACCACCTGCCACAATGAGTAATAAGGAGCAAGGTCCATTATGATCTTGGTTTTAAAATGCGCGCACAATGCGCATTGCGCACTTTGCGGTGATGAGATCGCATCACTGCAGTTGATGCGATGCGATTCCATGGTGCGCATGTGATTTGGTGATGCGATCTGATGCATGATGTGGTCTGATGCAACGCATTATGCAGTTTGCCAGTATTTGAACATATTAGACCATCAATTGCCATGTGTCTGAGTTTTTCAAATCTGATTGAACAAATTTGACCAAGGATGATGAGAATATCTTATATTTTAGTGTTTAAAAGTTAGCAATTTAAAATATCATCTATAAATAATCTTTTAGTATTTTTTTAACAAAGAACATCTTGCCTCGTATTTTTTAATGCGCACCGGCTTTTTAAAACCAAGATTATGATAGTAAACAAGTAACAAAAAGCTGTACATTATTAGCCGGATCCTTCCAGTCATGTGAGAACTCACAATGCTCTCCTTTCAGACATGCTCCATGAGCAAAGAACTTGCAGAGCACCCTATGTAAAATCAAAAAGTCAAAATACAAACAAAACTTGAATTTCAAGTCAAACATGTTCAATTACAAGACGCATAGCAACAAATTCTCCAAACGATAGTTTGAAATCTAGGGTTTACAAACCTAAAACTACACAACAACACCGATCATCAAGTTTCTAATTGTTAATTTGGGGAACACGGCACAAATTGAACTGGATAACCAAAAATAACCTAATCAAGCATAGCAATCGCAGAACAGCTTGTGCGTATGACGGAAAACAATCAAACGAAATCAATTTGTCTATTTCTTTGGAAAACGGGGATATAATTGGAATATACCTGGTTCGATTTCCCGGCGAAGACATGATCGTAAAAATGTCACCGTTGGACGATCTTCATTGGCGGGTGTATTTGTTGATTCAGGATTTCTTTCCTCCAAAAGTTAACCTGTCCTCAAAGGCAACCTTCGGGAACGAACGAATGAATGGATTATGAGTAAATAACAAAATTAACCCTTTGACTATTTGTCCAAGTATATTTTTTACTCTTTTTGACCTTTTTTTTTTAATAAATTTTATGGTTGAAAAAATATAAAAAATATTTGAATTTTACATATGTTAATAAAAGAGAAGGCATGTAAATAACCATATGTAAATAACCAAGCTTGTAAATGAAGAGAACAAACACGAATGAGGTTGTTTATGTTGTTTTAACTTTAATCGAACAAATAAATAAACATGAACACTTAAACAAATGAATTTTGTTCATGTTCATCAAGGTTCTGCGTTGATTGTCTAGTTTTAATTAATTAAATTTAATCCAAACAAGAATTAGGAAAGAATATATATCACTTACAATGCTTAAATTTGTTACTCCAGTTTTAATTAATATGAATAAGTGATTGACAATTTAAAGAAGAGACTTTTATAAAGATGCGACCAAACTCAATATAGACAAGTTGAAAAAAATTAGACAAACTAACTAAACAAGAATTCAACTACTACTTTATCATAGTGATCAACTTTAATCAAGTGAAAGAACGATAACAAACCTAATTTGTTTGTAACGAACCAACGATGGCGCCCTAATTCGTTTATACAAATACAAGATTTATGTATTGTTTGTGCGTGAAAAATTACAAACTTCCTCTTTGTTGGTTTAACTTAAATAACACTTGATACACGTTATTATTCACCTACCCACGGTGATTCACGTTATTATTCACCTTTATGATTCACATTTATATTCACCTACTCATAGTGATACATATTATTATCCACTTACACATGGTGATACACGTTATTCACCTACACACATACATTCTCGTTTACGTTCACCTACCACGTTATTATTCACATACCAACGGTAATTCTCGTTTATGTTTACCTACTCATGATGATAAACGTTTTACCCACCTACCCACGCTGATTCACTTTCATGTTAACCTACTAAAGACATTTAACACACATGTTGAACACATTATTTACCCAAGATATATACACAAGTGTCTAACACATTAGCAATCAACTGTAAAATTTATTACGCACGATAAACATATAAACTTTCAGACTTGGGTTTTGTAACACTCACTTGTGCTTGATTAATTCCTTCTCCTACTCGATTTTCACTCCAGATGATGATCAACACTATCCTGATTTCACTTTCTTCCCACTAATTATACTGACTTTACTCACGATTTTGTAATATACATCTCTTAAAAAATGGTTCCACCACACTTGTTTTGTTTCTAGGAAACGTTTATGGATACAAGATTTATCTTCATGTTTTCTAATTGATAAGTGGCCTTTCTAATCGGTTTTTATAGCAAAAACTCGACTTAAAACGTGTCAACACACTCTGATACACACAATTAAATTTGGTGGATTTTTAGGTCATATATGGCCATTCACCTTATACGGCCATATACAACTTCGTTAAAAGGTCGTATGGATTTTAAAATTTTTCCTTTTTATTTATTTGTAGAATTTCACAATATGAGATGTTACAATATGTATTTTTCCTAAAGAAAACCTAGCGCCAAATATCATATACAAGAAGTCTGAGAATGAAAAGTTTGATAGCTTATTTGTTCAAGGTCGCCTTGCCTTTTATTGATCTCCATTTGGTGGCTTTCCTTGTAAAACGAAGATTCTACCTAGAGAGCACTAAAATATCATAGTTTTAATATAAACTATTAACTTCTTCTCGTACGATAAACGGAAAACATGCATGTTATGATTTATTACACAAAAAGTGTCCCGTTTAACTAAAAGATATAGCCGTGAAAAAATAAGTTATATATTTTCGTAGTATAACTAACTAGAATTTATGAATGAAATAAAAATGAGTAATAAAAATGCTTAAGGGGAAAATAGTATTAAGAGATTTTAGTTAAATTGTTTTAACTTTAAACTTGCTTGTTAAACTATTTAACTAATACCAGACGTATCAAGACTTGAATCAATGAGAAGTTTATTTACAACGGTACCATGTTTAATGTCACGAAAAATGCACCGTGTTGTCAAAACACAAAATTGTAGCATGCCCAAAGTTATCGGTACGTGTTCACATTATACATTACAATATATGAAAATTATAATAACATAATAATAGTAATAGTAATAATAATAAATTTACGAAATAAGACATAAGACATGTAACTATAGATTTCATAATAATAGTTGAAAAAAACAACTTCCTTAATTGATTGGATATGTAAATAATTTTTTTAGTGAGAAATTTATACTTAATAAATAAGTAATTGGTTGAAACAACAGCTTATGATGCGCTAATTGAAATCTATACTAAATAAGATGTGTAATACAACGGATTTCTAACCTAGTAAGAAACTAATAAATGAGCTAATTGAAATCTATACTAAATAAAATGTGTAATAAAACCGATTAAAGTGATAGGTCGAACTCACCCATGCATTTTATGCGGAAGACACGTCTAGCTTTTTCATTAGACAAATCACTATTCATTGAAATTACAATTTTAATATATATATACACTAGGTTAAAATCTCGTGTATTAGACGGATTGAATATATATAATATTATATATTAAGTTAAAAAAATATTGTTTAAAAACTCGTGTCTTACACGGGTTGAATAAACCCGTAAAATACAATATAACCTGTTAACTCATACATTCGTCAAAATATGTCAAGAGATTTATAAATATAAAGAGTAGTGTTTTATTAAAAAATATATTATTATTAAAAAATGAGAATGTATTTAATAAGAGAGAGAGACTGTAAAAAATGATGATAATGAATATGAAGACGACACGTGGCATTGAAAAACCTTTATTTATTATATAGTATACACACACACACACACACACACATATATATATATATATATATATATATATATATATATATATATATATATATATATATATATATATAAATGGTTTTCTCTGGAACCTCCCCTATATATATATATATTGTTGTTAACCAAAACTTAGATTTTGCTAACATTACATGGTTAACAGAAAGAGATACTCATATACAGGCCTTTTAATCATTCATCAAAGAGCATCAACAAACTCCTAAGATACCTGGTTACATATTATATTATTATTGAAACAGATGGATGTAAAGAAGGATGGGGAGCTGTCCTTCTCTACAAACCAACTAAATATAGACCCAAAACAGAGGAAAAAATTTATGCGTACTCCAGTGGAAATTTTCAAAACAAAACCAACTGGACAAGCATAGACTAAAGCCTTTGCTCTGTTACCAATTTAGGAGGGGTACAAGATTTCATAAACTGAAATTGACATAATTTAAAATACTTACAATAAGCTGGTAGCAAAAATGGAGATATGTAAAGCGGATGCGAATGATAATAATATTTAAAGTGATTTTTTTATTGAGGGATATGATATGAAGATCAATGATTTATAATGTTAGAGATAGGCTGAAGAGGGTAGGAAATTTTTAGTGTGCCATGGTGGTACTTAACTTATGAAGAGAGTTACAAAAAATTACAAAATTACTATAACCTACCACTAGTCGAAGACATTTTACAAGGAAAAACTATGTTAACAAAATTCTATAAACAAGAACAATCTTTTGTGGATCAAGATATGAATAATCCATTAAAAAGAAAAATAAAGTGGAATCAAACATATGGTGAATCTTCACATGAAACATCAGGAAGAGAACCATGGTTTCCCCTACCATAAATTACCAAGAAGAATCAAATTTCAAAGGAAAATATAGTAGATTACCAATATGACACATACACAGTGGGGTTATGTTGCTACTTGAACAACAAAAACCACAACTATGGATATATGAGATTTTAACATGGGAACAAAATACAGTTAGAATATGGGAAACAAACAAAAAAAATAGTATGGACATGTTTTCTTCCTTAGAGACCACATTAGAACCTATAGCTCTAGGCATTTGACAAAGCAAAAAAACACAAGACCCAGAAGGTATAAATGCATTAAAATCCTTAGGAGATAACCCATATAACTTCACATCCCAAATTAGGACTTTTATTCTAAGAGTAGATCCAACAAAGAATAATAGCCTAATACAAGATACAACCATTAGAAACTTAGAACATTTAAGTATCGCCGATATGAAATATATAAATGAATTCACACTAGAATTCACAAGGCTCCTGTCACAAACAGGGCAAACAATGGAAGACAATTTATGTGACAAATTCTTTATAAAATTACTAGTAGATTTAGGAAGAAGTATACATGAATCATGAAAATCAACATACGGTACACAACCAGGTCTAGGAATAGGACCTAGAATAACTTATACATTCGGGATATTAGAAGATAAGTGTAAAGAAGTAGCCCTATAAGAACAGCTTAAACGAAATGCTTATGCATTTTGTAAAACAACAATTTACACTCCCCAAGCTTATGAATTTTATGATAAAAAGAAACAATTAAGAAATAGTACAACTTATAATAAAAATTATAAGTATAAGTCCAATTACAAAAATAAATACGTACGAAAATCACAAACAAGAAAATGCAAATGTTTTATTTGCGGTGATAAGAGCCATTTAGCTAATAGATGCCCAAATAAAAATAAAAACACAGAAAGATCAAACTTAATATAACAATTAAATGACTATGAAATAAAAATTATAAAACAAATGATTCTGGAAACGAGTCTGTTTACAGTATTTATAGTGAAGACGAACAGCCAATAACAAAAGTCACATATAGGGTGAAGTTCATAAGAAAACTAATATTTAGGGAGATAACTAGAGAACTACTCTTTAAAGGTAAAAAAAAAATCATAACTCAAAATATAAATCAAAAACTAAAAAATTGGTTCGGAGACCTTGTTTCCCACGTCGTCCTCATTAAAAAAAAGAAAAAAATCAAAAAAAAAATTCGAAAAAATAGTCGGTTTGGCCTTAGGGTTTAGTTTTTAGGTTTAGCTTAGCTTTTAGGTTAGGTTTTTTTTTTGGTGGGTAGGGGGTTTAGGTTTTTAGGGGGTGGGTGGAGTGGGGTGGGGTTAGGTTTTTGGGTGGGGTGGGGTGAGGGGTTTAGGTTTTTAGGGTGGTACTACACATATGCAGTATTACGTTTAGGGTTAGGTTTTTGAGGGTAGGGGTGGGTGCGGTGGGTTTAGGTTTTTGGGTGGGGGTGGGGTGGATGGGTTTAGGATTTTGGGTGGGGGTAGGTGGGTTTAGGTTTTTGGGTGGGGGGTTTAGGTTTTTGGGGGTGGGTGTGGGGGGTTTAGGTTTTTGGTTGGGGTGGGGTGGGGGTTTAGGTTTTTGGGGTGATATTACACATATGCAATATTGAAAATAATAAGAAAAAAACGACGAGTTAATTCTTATTTTTTATAACGTTATTTATACTCAAATGAAAGATAAAGAAATTCTTGATTTAATGGTGCAATTTTTTTAAAAAAATAATAATGTATGTAAAAGATAGAAATGTTTAAAGATTTATATATTTTAAGTTCCAATTTTACCCTTGCTTCTTTAAAATTCCACCCCTTCTTTTATTAGTGGTTCTCTAGTTCTCTCATTAATGTGAGTTCTTTCATGAACTCAACCATATATATATATATATATGTATATATAGGGGGAGGTTCAAATAATAAGTAGTTTTTCGCTAATAATTCTAAGAAATGACCCAAAACCGTAATAAACGATATCAAACGAATTCCGATTGAGCTCATTTCAACGACTTTGGAACCGTCTTGTCGAACTCTACCATCTTAGCTTTTAGGGTTTAGCTTTTAAGTTTTAGATTTTACGTTTAAATTTTAGAGTTTTTGCTTTTAAGGTTTAGGTTTTTTTGTGGGGTGGGGGTTTAGGCTTTTGGAGGTGGTGGGGGTTTAGGCTTTTGGGGGTGGGTTTAAGTTTTTTTTTTTTTTTTTTTTTTTGGGGGGGGGAGGGTTTAGGTTTTTGGGGGGTGGGGGGTTTAAGCTTTTCGGGTCGGGGAAGCTAAGATTGTAGAGTACGGTTCTAACGCCGCTGAAATAAGCTCAATCGGAGTTCGTTTAATATCATTTCTTAAGATTTTTATTATTTTTTAGACTTATTAGCGAAATATCGCTTATTATTTGAACATCCCCTTTTATATAAATATATATAGGGATAATAATTAACTAAAAATCTAAGTTTTTAAAATGAGGAATCATTTTTGTAATTTCCCCCAACATATGGATAAGGAAAAAACTGTAAACCTTTATCACCACCGATCACAAACCATTCCACTTGACAAAACAAACACACCCTCAAACAACTTAATCAATAAGCAAATCCACAATCCAATTCCATGGCCACCGTTTTCTCACCTTCAGCACTCTTCACCACCACCACTACCACCACCACCACCACATCTTCCCCCACTACCACCACCACCACCACACCAACTTCAAACAAACCCCACCTCTCCATCCGACCCCCCACCAAACTACACTTCCCTAACATAACCACAACAACACTAACCGCAGCTGCACTAGCTGCAGCCACCATCATATCCACCACCACCCCTCCCGCCCTAGCGGCTGAACCGTACGCCACATACTACGGTACAGCCGCTAGTGCCGCCAACTACGGCGGCTACGGAGGAAACTCAGACAAAAAAGCCTCAGCGGAATACATCTATGACATCCCAGAAGGATGGAAAGAAAGACTAGTTTCAAAAGTTGAAAAGGGAACCAATGGAACCGATAGCGAGTTCTACAACCCGAAAAAGAGAACCGAGAAAGAGTACCTAACCTTTCTTGGAGGGCTCAGGCAGTTAGCTCCAAAAGAAGCAGTTTTAAACAACTTGGCACTTTCGGATGTGAATTTGCAGGATTTGATTGCGAGTGCGGATAGTGTGAGCTCTGAAGAGACTAAGGATGAAAAGGGGCAGGTGTATTATGTGTACGAGATCGATAGTGCGAGTGCGCATAGCTTGATCTCGGTTACGTGTGCCAAGAACAAGTTGTATGCACATTTTGTGATGGCACCTGCAGCTGAATGGAAGAAGGACCAGGAGACATTGAAACATATTCATGAGTCATTCAAGACTGTTGGATAGAATAGAGATCATATATCAAGTGTTAATGTACTAAATATTATTTTTCATTAATTACAAAGTAATATGATCAATCATACACTTACTGCATGCTTAGTTTGGGATTATTTTTTTTTAGATGGAATCAATTTTCATTTCACAATAAGAAGGACAATTACAATAAAGTGGCATCTAAACGGGTAACAAGCTGTGTCGCAACCCACTTTTGGATAGCAAAACCGATTATACTGAAAACAAAGCTTTGGGTGCTAGGGGTCAAAGAATTACCATGCACGACCCGCTGAACCTTGTTTAGAAATTTCACAGCCTCCTGGGCTATGGTACCAAATGTATCAAAAGCAAATGGATAAACACGTATTGATTCTTTAAACAAGCTTTCTTTCGTGCTTAGAAACTTTGTCTGATTTCGTCTTTAACGCACCCTGGCCCATATAGGACATGTATATTGGTTTTACTGAAAATACTCACGAGATACGAAATTTGGCTTGCATATCGATTTCGTCTTTAACGCACCCTGGCCACACTACCAATTCCTCGTAGATGGCAGAGCCTGTAAGTTATGTCGACACACCCGTACATGTGTTGAGCGCATATCGATCTCAGTTGCATTCTATAAATGAGTACATGGTAAATTAATTTATAATAATCTTACTTTTAAATTTGCAAACTATGTGATATGTTGATGCACTAATATGATTACATATTATTTCAGTTTACATGGAGGCTTTACGATGCTATTATGGATCGATTGTCTGAAATGTGTACAAGCGGTCAACGTAGTTGACGGTGTCAAACTTATCTCGTATGTTAGGAAAGTGTAGAGCTCCACTTATCAAAGATGGTTTTGAGACAATTTGACATGTTTCAACCAATCCCTACCCACACACTTTCACAGTAGAGGAGCATAGAAGACTTCACAAAATAAATCGTGCGGGTGGATGGAATAAAGACTAGGGAAATGAATACCATACATATATTTACGCATGGAAGAACCGAGATGACAACATTGTTACTGAAGTCAACTCGTGAACCAGGAATACCAGGAATACATGCAGTGGTATGGGTCCCATACGCTTCTATATACAACATATCCGAGACACATACCACAAGGGTTTCCAAATGATGGGGAGAAGATGCAAATGATGGTAAGATGTGATTGTCGTTAATTTAATATATTTCACATGTTAAATCTATTTTATAATATACTATTATTGCAGTGGGACGGGTTAAGCCAGATTTATCAAACATCTAGTGAGGAGTATATTAGAAATATGGCAACCCAATACATAAGTTGGTCACATACACAACACCATATGGGTTATCAGTAGACCCATGCGACATAGGATGCCGATAGACATGAACTCCCCCTATTACTCTTTGCGTCGAAGGGGTAGAAGACATAGTGGTCAGGGTCGAGGGGATGGTAACGCTAATGAAGCACAGGTGTCTCATTCACCACATTATTCCCACCCGTCTTAAAATGTGGATCAAATTGGTACCCAAAATTATGAGGGGGGTTCCTCAACTTATCAACTAGTGCCTTACTCACTAGATTTAAGTACCGTTATCACCCCAGCCCTCCATGTTCCCACCCGTCTCAAAATGTGGATCAAATGGGTATCTAAACTTATGAGGACGGAGGTTTAACTTATCACCAAGGTATTCTGTCACAACATTTATCCCAATTTGGTACCCAAAATTACAAGGAGGGCTTTCTATCAAATTAAGTGTGACCCGATTCGTACACATCAGTGTCATCTGTTTTCCATTTACATCCGGACTTTATACACCCATAATACCCTACTTCCCTCAAATCCTAATTACGAGACCGCCATTCCAGCACTCACTGTTTACACGGGGCAAAATTTGTTTGAGCCATTATTTATGTTAAAGTCCGTTTGTGTATTTCTATCTTGTTCATATTGAATTCATTATGTTCTTTGATTACCAACATAATTATCGAATTCGAATCCAACTTAAATTTTTTTAAATTCGAATAACTTGATTAATATAAAGAACCCGCAATTAGATTCGATGAACACCTGTAGTAACTGGGGAGTACCCTATAGAACAGGGGCGGATTTAGGAAGGGCCGGGGGGGTTCTGAGTTTCGAAATCGTAGTAGAAAACTATGGAGAAAAACTAGGGTGAACCCCTTAAAAAATATGGGGTGATAAAAAGATGAACAAGTGGTGTAGTGGTTTTGGCCTTGATTTCTATAAAAAGGGTCTTGGGTTTGAATCTCTCCTCTTATAGTTTTTTTTTCTTTTTTTAAAAAGAGGTTTAGGCAATTGGTCTGGGCCTAAGCAGTAAACATTCTTCTTCATTCTCTTCAAGAGCTTAACTTTCATATTTCATGTGTGAGAGGAATGGGGAGGGAACCACGTTTCGTCGGTATTGATTTATTTTAGTTTTTGATATAATTTTGGAAATACAAGTTTTGTTTTTTAGAATTAAAATGGGACTTAGCCACTTAGGGTTCATCATTGGGTCCTGGCCTTCTGCACCCTGCAAGTATTGAGGTAGTTTTTAAACTTGTAATTTGGTTATTTTGGTAATTTAGTTATGCTATTAGTTGGTTATTTGAATAATTTGGTTGATTGATTAATTCGTTAAAATATGAAAATTGTGATTTGGTTAGATTTAGAATTTGAGAATAGTGATTTGGTTAGAATCTCATAATTGTGATTTGGTTATTTGGTTTTATTGATTAGTTTGTTTATTTGGAATTTATTAGTTTTGTAATATAGATTAAAATGTCAAACCGTAAACATTAAAAAGACCCCAAAACTTTTAGTCCGCTTGAGGCCACCATATACCTTAAGCCGCCCCTGGCATGAACCTTAACCGACCCGAACAGTTGAATCGAACCGAACCGAAATGTTTTATATCCGGCCCTATGAAATTTAAGCATATAAAAACAGTGAACCTCTGAAAAAAAATTCATGGATCCGTCACTGCTATAGAAGATAACGTGAACACAAAAGATCAAACTACGTGGTACTAATATTGTACCATTAAAAAAGCTTTCTAAGTGAGTGTAAACATTAAGAAAAAAAAAGCAATTGAATGTTAATGGCCTAATGGGTATCCTGAAAGATAAAAAAGATTCCAAAAATATAGGATAAACTACTTAGAGACCTTCTTACCGGTAGCTAAACTTATTATGATCTGTGTTCTATTCTATGTAGGAGCAAATCAAGATCAAGACTGTCCGCTTCGATTTGAATGAAAAAGTATACATGGAAGATTAACCCAAATTTAGAGAGAGTTTCAAAAGTGGAGAAGTGATTAGGCCATCCATAGTGGTTTTACAACCAAGTGATTCACGCACTGTCACCTCATTGTCACATCAACATAGGGTATCATTTGTCACATCCCCAAAATCCACCAACGGAGTTTTACCGTTAGGGGCGTGACATAACAGGATCTCAGTCATTAGTTACGTTGAACGACTCTATATGAGTTTAATAAAAACCACTAGTATTGCTCATAGTCACGATGCAACACTAGAAATGAAAATACTGATTTAATGTAAGACTTGCGGAAGCGAAAAGTTAAATGAAAAACATGCGCCAAAACAGTTGCGCCAAAATAAACAATTCAAAGATAATTAAAATAAATAATTCTTGAGTTTGCAAATGATAGACTTCGTATGCATGCATGCCTTAGCTCGTGCTTGTATCTTAATTACCTGAGAAAACATGCTAAAACGTGTCAACACTAGGTTGGTGAGTTCACAGGTTTCAATGTTTGTAAAGTTTACTAGATAATACCATTTTCAATTATATCATAGGTAGCTAACCTAGTACATGTTACTAAAGCGTTTCGACACCGAAGCTGACTGTTTGTATGTTTGAACTGCCTTCCACCATGACTATCACAATCAATGGTAAATGTTTAGGTAAATGTTACACCCGTTCGACTACCTGTTGTGTTAGCGCGACTAACGCGGGTGGGGCTTGTCAGTGCCCAGTAGTACTACTCAAGATTTCCTCGCTAACCCATATACTAACGGTTCGATAAGTAAGGACTTTCGTGATATGTTTGCACTTAGTACACAAGTGATATAAAAGAAACGTAAGATCTAAATGTTCGTACCCATGTTTTCTCCCCCAAGTTTAAAACGTAAGAAAAGGGGCCGTGAAACTCACCTTAGAGTATGTGCGAAAGAAAGCGAACCTAAAATGCTTGACGACTAACTGCCACCTATAAACACCGGTTTATAAGTGTATGTTTGTGCAAGATGATATGAACCCTAAGTATCCAAACAATCTCATTGTTTTAAGGGTTTAGAAAAGTTTGTAAGTTTGACTCATGTTTGACCAAGTTTGAAAAGTTTGACTAAGTTTGACCAAGTTTGACCCGACGATCCGTTGGTAACCCGTTTAATGATTCAATGTTTTTTCAGTACAATACTTCTATATTATACACAAATGATCATGCTATAACACTTCGCAACAAATCCTATTTGTTCTAACCAGATAGCAAGTTTCCATAAATAGTAGGTTTCTATAAATAGTAAGTTTCCAAAAATAGCAGGTTTTTATAAATAGAAAGTTTCCAAAAATAGCAGGTTTCTATAAATAGAAAGTTTCCAAAAATAGCAGGTTTCTATAAATAGAAAGTATGTTCGGGATTTGTGTCTCGTGAAATTATCAATGTTAATATGTTTGTAAGACTACTATAACATGTTCAAGATCGTCCTATCACATAACCATTGCATAGAACTTAACATGTATGTCACAATTCCAAGTAAAGTTTCCATCTTTAGTAACCTATGACTAGCATGCGTGATTTCAAACACCTAACACGTTACAACAGGTTATTTTATCTTAACTAACATGTACCAATCATTAAACCACATCATGCATGTCTAATTAGCAAGTTCTAACCACTTTTAACAATTAAAGTTTCCTTATTTGGAAAGTTGGTAAAACCGGTTTATGTATTCAAAATCTGATTTCACAAATCATGTCAACATGTATCAAGTAGTTCATAACCATCATCACATCATCCTAATCATTTCTAGTATGCAAGTTAGAATTCTCAAAAAGTTTCCATTTTAAGTAACTTGTCTATTACACGTTTCGTTTACACAAGTAACACGTCAATTCGATTCCAAATCATTCAACTAATATATCTACAACTATATTAATCATAACTCACGTCTAACATGCGATTTCTAAACATTACATAATCAAAAAGTTTCAATATTTAACACGTTACCAATCACATGGATCTAGGGTTTTGCAATTAACCATAAAATCATCAAATACGTGTAAAACAATAACAAAGTTAACATTTTTATTATAAAATTTCATGTTTGGATGAACTAGGGTTTGATCTAAAATTTAGGGATCAAAAAGTGACGGAATTGAACGAAACGACTTACGTAGAAACGTTAGGAATGTCGAGAGGAGTCCAAATACGCATTCAATTGCGAGATCGGAGATCGAACGGAGGTCCTTTGGCTTGCTTTTTGGTTCGGTCGTGAGAGAGAGGGGTGAGGGTGAGGTCGACGGTTTTTAGGGTGGGAGGTTAGGGTTTGTATTTTTTTTTATAAAAACTTATCCTTATCTAATAGTTAATGGGTTTTAAGATGGGCTTCTAGCTTAATTAAAGCCCATAGGCTCTAATTAATTAAATAATAACTATTTAATAATTAAAATTTTCGATTTATATTTTTATAAAAACTTCAACTTTTATAAAAATATTGTATGCGGTTAATATTCGATAAACACATACGAAAACAGTAATATTCACATAATTCACGTAATCACATAAGATTATATAAAACTCGCAATTTATATAAAATATAAATTATTAATGTTCGTAATATTAATGTTCGATTAATCACCAACGTTCCGGGTTAGACTCGAGTGCGATCCGATGTGTGCGATTAAATGCAATGTACGTGCAACTAACTGAGTTAATGGAGTTTGAAATGAATAATGTTTGAACTAACGAGGTTTGAGTTAACGGAGTTAACCTGAAAATGCCGGATGTCACATCATCCCCTTGTTGAAAGAATTTTCGTCCCGAAAATTAAACGAAGTCAGTAACGTCTGAAACAAAAAGTTTAGGTTTGTCACATCATCCCCTTGTTGAAATAAATTTCGTCTCTAAATTTAGTTAGTAACTTCCGTGTTTGCCGTTGAATGTTTGAAAAGATGAGGATACTTTTTCATCATTTGATCCTCGCGTTCCCACGTGAATTCCGGTCCACGCTTCGAGTTCCAGCGAACTCTGACAATAGGTATCTTACTGCGCTTGAGTGTCTTGACCTCTCGGTCCATGATCTCAACGGGTTCCTCAATGAAACGTAGCTGTTCATCAATTTCCAACTCCTCGAGTGGAACTACAAGTGTCTCATCTGATAGGCACTTCTTTAGGTTTGAGACATGAAATACGTTGTGTACTCCATTGAGTGTATCAGGTAGGTTCAGTTGGTATGCTACTGGACCGATCCTTTTCTCTATCTCGAATGGTCCAACGTAACGCGGGTTTAACTTTCCTCGTTTCCCGAAACGAATCACACCTTTCCAAGGTGAAACCTTTAATAACACTTTGTCACCCACTTGAAATTCTAACGGTTTTCTGCGCTTGTCTGTATAACTCTTTTGACGGTCACGAGCTGCCGCCATACGGTTTCTGATTTGCACGATTTTCTCTGAGGTTTCATGCACAAGTTCAGGACCAGTAAGTTGACTATCTCCAACTTCAGCCCAACAAAGTGGTGATCGGCATTTCCGTCCGTACAAAGCCTCGAACGGTGCTGCTTTGATACTAGTATGATAGCTGTTATTATAAGAGAATTCCACTAACGGCAAATGAGTCTCCCAACTGTTTCCGAAATTGATCACACAAGCCCTTAACATGTCTTCTAGGGTTTGAATGGTACGCTCACTCTGGCCATCTGTTTGAGGATGGTACGTTGTGCTCATATCCGGGCGCGTGCCTAGAGCTTTCTGTAACGATTGCCAGAAACGTGAGGTAAATCGGGCATCTCTGTCAGAAATGATGGAGATTGGCACTCCATGTCGAGATACTACTTCTTTAAGGTAGAGACGAGTTAACTTTTCCATTTTATCGGTCTCTTTGATAGCAAGAAAATGAGCTGATTTGGTTAGGCGATCCACTATCACCCAGATTGTGTCACATCCAGTAGGGGTTCGGGGTAATTTGGTTATGAAATCCATGGAAATCTGCTCCTATTTCCACATCGGGATTTCCGGTTGTTGAAGTAATCCGGATGGCTTTTGGTATTCCACCTTGACCTTGGAACAAGTTAGGCACTTGCTCACGTAGGTGGCTATGTCAGCTTTCATGTTCGGCCACCAACACAAAACCTTGAGATCGTGATGCATCTTGTCGGATCCCGGATGGATAGAATATCGGGATTTGTGAGCTTCATCCATGACTAGATCTCTTAGGTTTCCATATACTGGTATCCATATTCGTTCTGCAAAGTAGCGAATACCATCTGACTTAACCTCAAGTTGTTTCTCCATACCACGAGTGAATTCTAATGATAAGTTCTCCTCTTTTAAAGCTTCGAGTTGGGCATTACGGATCTGTTCGGGTAATCCAGTATGGATAGTGAGTTGTAAGGCTCTAACTCGTCGGGGTTTGGTTTCTTTTCTGCTTAGGGCATCGGCTACCACATTAGCTTTGCCCGGATGGTACTTGATTGCACAATCATAATCGTTTAATAACTCGATCCAACGACGTTGACGCATGTTCAACTCTTTCTGCTCAAAAATATGCTGAAGACTCTTGTGATCGGTGTAGATGGTGCACTTGGTACCGTACAAGTAATGTCTCCATATCTTGAGTGCAAACACCACGGCTCCTAACTCCAAATCATGAGTCGTGTAGTTCTTTTCGTGGATTTTTAACTGTCGAGAAGCGTATGCGATAACCTTGTGGCGTTGCATCAATACACAACCGAGACCTTGGATGGAGGCATCGCAATACACCACGAAGTCATCTGTTCCCTCTGGTAAAGACAGGATAGGTGCGCTACATAGTTTCTGCTTCAGTAGCTGGAATGCTGATTCTTGAGTCTCACTCCAATTATATGGTTTATCTTTTTGAGTTAAGGAGGTGAGGGGTTGGGCAATCTTTGAGAATCCCTCGATAAAACGACGGTAGTATCCGGCCAATCCTAGGAATTGCCGAACTTCGGTTGGAGTTGTTGGTGCTGCCCAATTTTTAATAGCTTCCACTTTGGCTGAATCGACATGTATTCCCTTCTCATTGATCACATGTCCTAAAAATTGAACCTCGCGAATCTAAAAATCGCATTTGGAAAACTTTGCGTATAACTGTTCATGCTTCAGTAGTTCAAGGATCAAACGCAGATGCTCCTCATGCTCTTCCTGACTCTTAGAATATATGAGGATATCGTCAATAAAAACAATGACGAATTGGTCCAGATAGGGTTTACACACACGGTTCATGAGGTCCATGAACACCGCGGGTGCGTTAGTTAATCCAAATGGTATGACCAAAAACTCGAAATGGCCGTACCGGGTTCTGAATGCAGTCTTGGATATATCTTCATCTCGAACTCTCAGCTGATGATATCCAGATCTTAAGTCGATTTTTGAGTAGAAACTTGACCCTTGAAGTTGGTCGAATAAATCATCAATGCGGGGTAGTGGGTAGCGGTTCTTGATTGTTACCGTGTTTAACTCTCGGTAACCAATGCACATGCAGAAAGTTCCATCTTTCTTTTTGACAAACAGGACTGGAGCTCCCCATGGCGATTAGCTCGGTCGGATGAAACCTTTATCCAACAACTCTTGTAGTTGAGTGGATAGCTCTTGCAACTCGCTTGGTGCCAGTCTATAGGGTGCCCGAGCAATAGGCGCTGCTCCGGGTGTTAGGTCAATCTGAAATTCGACCTGACGATGAGGTGGAAGACCAGGTAGGTCTTCAGGAAATACTTCTGGAATTCACGAACGATTGGGATATCTCCTAACTTTTTCTCCTCGGTGGATTTGTCAGCAACAAGGGCTAGTATCGCGGTATGACCCTTTCGCAGACACTTCTGGGCCTTCATGAAAGATATGATGCCCATGGCTGCACCACTTATTTCACCCTGAACAGATAGGATTTCTCCACTAGGAAGGGGTACACGAACGATTTTCTCACTACAGATGATCTCGGCTTGGTTTTTAGACAACCAATCCATGCCCACAATTATGTCAAAACTGCCAAGCGTAACTGGCATGAGATCGTGTCCAGTTTGTGACCAGAAAGTTCTAACTGACATCCCTTGAGAATGTGGGTTGCCTCGATTACTTTACCGTCTGCTATCTCTACGGTATAATGGTGTTCTAATAAAGTTGGGTTTATTTCTAACTGACTACTAAGTTCTCTAGATATAAAACTTCTATCGGCGCCAGTATCAAAAAGTACAGAAGCATAATGATCGTTTAAGAGAAACATACCGTTCACCACGTTTCGATCATTCCGAGCTTCTCCCGATCCAATCACAAATGCTAGCCCCTTTGCACCATTTTCGTTGTTATTACCATTTCCACCCTGGTGGTTATTACCATTTCCATTACCACCCTGATGATTGTTGCCATTCCCATTCCCGTTTCCGTTTCTCCTCAACTGCGGACAGTCCTTCTTGAAATGCCCTTCCTTACCGCACTCAAAACAACCTTTGGGTGCGTTTCCAGGTGGTGTCTGTTTGTTCTGCAGATCTACTCTACAGTCTTTGGCCAAATGACCCATCTTTCCACACCGTTGGCAACGGTACCGGTCACATGCCCCATGATGGTGAAAGTTACATTTATTGCACTTCGGATACTTGCCATTATAAGAACCCTGATTCTGCTGAGAAGAGTTAGACTGATTGTTGTTCTTTGACGATTCGAACTTACGGTGTTGCTGTTGCTATTGCTGACTGGAAGGTTTTGGGGAATGAACTGTCAAATTTCCTCTTGTTGTCAGCTGTCTTTGATAGTGTACCTCTAGGTGGTAGAGTGCCCTGAGCCACTGCCTGATTGGTTAGCCTGTGAGCCAACCTGATTGCTTGCTGGATTGTAGTGGGATTAGAAGACGTCACCATGCTCTGAATTTGCAGGACCAAACCATCAATGAACTTCTCAATCCTCTTATAGGGAGGTGTCACCATTTGCGGACACAAGTTCGCCAGTTCATGCGAACGAGTAGTGTAGGCTTCAGTCTCAGATCCTTCCATCTTGAGGTTCCAGAATTCGCTCTCCAGTTTCTGTACTTCATCACAGGGACAATACTCCTCCCGCAGCATAGTCTTGAATTCATCCCATGGCAAAGCATTTGCCATTTCCAGAGTTAACATTTGCACCTGTGAGTTCCACCAAGTAAGGGCCGGACCCTCAAGAGTGCCAGATGCATACTTCACCTGGTTGTGCGGCGGGCAGTTACACATTGCAAAAGCGGATTCAGATTTCTCCATCCAGCGGAGTAAGCCAACAGCCCCTTCGGCTCCACTGAACGAGTGAGGCTTGCAATCCATGTACGCCTTGAAAGTACAGACCTGCTGGTGGTGGTTATGCTGACCTGAATTATACACAAGAATGCGCTTTAAGAATACCATATTCGAATTTGAGTTTAGGATGAATGATGACTCACTGGAGTCGATAATATTATGCTTTACCTCCAGCATTAATAGCGGCGTGAGTAAGGAGAGGTAACCGGCTTAAAGCCCACAGATCAAACTTTGGAAGTCTGCTGAAGTCATGAGGTGTTTCGAAGTGTTGGACACCTCCTGAAACACCCTACATCTTTTTTTTATTTTATCACTGCTTCAGCCACACGCTCATTTATGAGTGCCGTGAGCTCGGCTGCAGTCATGTTAATGTTTCCGCGACCACCGCGTCATCCGGCGCGTCCAACACGTCCATTTCCTCTTCCAGACATTATCTTTACATTCACAACATACAATAATGAGAAAAATAAATCGCATTTTATCATCATACAAGTACCAGTAAGCAAAGAAATTCAAACCACAACATCTAACATTTCAATAATAGTAATACTTGATAAAATAAATTGTAACGATTACAACTAAATTCAACCAAACATCAAAATTCTAGAAACATCTGTTGGATGGGAACAACCCTGCCCATCTAGGTTCAAAAGAAAAGACGTAAATAAGTAATGAAGATAGATGATCAAATGTCACTGCCAACTGATGTAACATCAGATGCTGCATCATCATCCTCATCCTGATCTCCTGCAGGTGCATCCTCTGGTACATCCTCTGGTGCAACTCCTGCTGCCTCAACTGCTGCAAGTCGTGCATCAACCTGCTCAATCCTAGTGTGGAGTATATCTAGGTTCCACTCTGCAGTGTTTAGCCGGTCCTCCATGTCCACACATCCATCTGCCAAATTCTCATGAGCTGTATCAGTTGCTGCTAAATCTGCAATCAGTTTGGTGATCCTCTGATTCATCACCATCTCTCGCTGAAGTATGCTAGTAATCTCTCCAGCTGCATCTCTCATGTTCCGGATCTCCCGGTCCATCCTAGCCACAAAGGCAGCTATCACCTGCTCATAGGGGTACTGCAATGGTGGCAAAGCTCGTACAGAAGATGATGAAGAAGAAGAAGCAATGTCAGTAGTGAGTGGAGGTGGGACTTCCTCCTCGCGGATCCAGTTCCTGATCCTATCGGGATACCAATCCCAGTCCTGCGTGTTGCCTCTGACATGCACATGAATAGGCTCATCATGCCCTATTGTGGTGTTGATCGGGTTGAGTCGATGTCTCCTCGGCTCTGGCAAAGGTACGGTAGGAACATCGTGCTCCTGAACGACTGGGGATGCTGGTGAATTGGGTGGGGTCGACATTTCCTGTAACGGGATGAGTGAGTGCCATGTTTGAGTGTAAGTGTTGTGTAACTAATGCATATACGTGGTTATAGTCTAGTATGCATTTCCTAGTTCTCTAAACCTGGCTCTGATACCAATCTGTCACACCCCCAAAATCCACCAACGGAGTTTTACCGTTAGGGGCGTGACATAACAGGATCTCAGTCATTAGTTACAATGAACGACTCTATATGAGTTTAATAAAAACCACTAGTATTGCTCATAGTCACGATGCAACACTAGAAATGAAAATACTGATTTAATGTAAGACTTGCGGAAGCGAAAAGTTAAATGAAAAACATGCGCCAAAACAGTTGCGCCAAAATAAACAATTCAAAGATAATTAAAATAAATAATTCTTGAGTTTGCAAATGATAGACTTCGTATGCATGCATGCCTTAGCTCGTGCTTGTACCTTAATTACCTGAGAAAACATGCTAAAACTTGTCAACACTAGGTTGGTGAGTTCACAGGTTTCAATGTTTGTAAAGTTTACTAGATAATACCATTTTCAATTACATCATAGGTAGCTAACCTAGTACATGTTACTAAAGCGTTTCGACACCGAAGCTGACTGTTTGTATGTTTGAACTGCCTTCCACCATGACTATCACAATCAATGGTAAATGTTTAGGTAAATGTTACACCCGTTCGACTACCTGTCGTGTTAGCGCTACTAACGCGGGTGGGGCTTGTCAGTGCCCAGTAATACTACTCAAGATTTCCTCGCTAACCCATATACTAACGGTTCGATAAGTAAGGACTTTCGTGATATGTTTGCGCTTAGTACACAAGTGATATAAAAGAAACGTAAGATCTAAATGTTCGTACCCATGTTTTCTCCCCCAAGTTTAAAACGTAAGAAAAGGGGCCGTGAAACTCATCTTAGAGTATGTGCGAAAGAAAGCGAACCTAAAATGCTTGACGACTAACTGCCACCTATAAACACCGGTTTATAAGTGTATGTTTGTGCAAGATGATACGAACCCTAAGTATCCAAACAATCTCATTGTTTTAAGGGTTTAGAAAAGTTTGTAAGTTTGACTCATGTTTGACCAAGTTTGACTAAGTTTGAAAAGTTTGACTAAGTTTGACCAAGTTTGACCCGACGACCCGTTGGTGACCCGTTTAATGATTCAATGTTTGTTCAGTACAATACTTCTATATTATACACAAATGATCATGCTGTAACACTTAGCAACAAATCCTATTTGTTCTAACCAGATAGCAAGTTTCCATAAATAGTAGGTTTCTATAAATAGTAAGTTTCCAAAAATAGCAGGTTTCTATAAATAGAAAGTTTCCAAAAATAGCAGGTTTCTATAAATAGAAAGTTTCCAAAAATAGCAGGTTTCTATAAATAGAAAGTATGTTCGGGATTTGTGTCTCGTGAAATTATCATTATTAATATGTTTGTAAGACTACTATAACATGTTCAAGATCGTCCTATCACATAACCATTGCATAGAACTTAACATGTATGTCACAATTCCAAGTAAAGTTTCCATCTTTAGTAACCTATGACTAGCATGCGTGATTTCAAACACCTAACACGTTACAACAGGTTATTTTATCTTAACTAACATGTACCAATCATTAAACCACATCATGCATGTCTAATTAGCAAGTTCTAACCACTTTTAACAATTAAAGTTTCCTTATTTGGAAAGTTGGTAAAACCAGTTTATGTATTTAAAATCTGATTTCACAAATCATGTCAACATGTATCAAGTAGTTCATAACCATCATCACATCATCCTAATCACTTCTAGTATGCAAGATAGAATTCTCAAAAAGTTTCCATTTTAAGTAACTTGTCCATTACACGTTTCGTTTTCACAAGTAACACGTCAATTCGATTCCAAATCATTCAACTAATATATCTACAACTATATTAATCATAACTCACGTCTAACATGCGATTTCTAAACATTACATAATCAAAAAGTTCCAATATTTAACACGTTACCAATCACATGGATCTAGGGTTTTGCAATTAACCATAAAATCATCAAATACGTGTAAAACAATAACAAAGTTAACATTTTTATTATAAAATTTCATGTTTGGATGAACTAGGGTTTGATCTAAAATTTAGGGATCAAAAAGTGACGGAATTGAACGAAACGACTTACGTAGAAACGTTAGGAATGTCGAGAGGAGTCCAAATACGCATTCAATTGCGAGATCGGAGATCGAACGTAGGTCCTTTGGCTTGCTTTTTGGTTCGGTCGTGAGAGAGAGGGGTGAGGGTGAGGTCGACGGTTTTTAGGGTGGGAGGTTAGGGTTTGTATTTTTTTTTTATAAAAACTTATCTTTATCTAATAGTTAATGGGTTTTAAGATGGGCTTCTAGCTTAATTAAAGCCCATAGACTCTAATTAATTAAATAATAACTATTTAATAATTAAAATTTTTGATTTATATTTTTATAAAAACTCCAACTTTTATAAAAATATTGTATGCGGTTAATATTCGATAAACACATACGAAAACAGTAATATTCACATAATTCACGTAATCACATAAGATTATATAAAACTCGCAATTTATATAAAATATAAATTATTAATGTTCGTAATATTAATGTTCGATTAATCACCAACGTTCCGGGTTAGGCCATCCATAGTGGTTTTACAACCAAGTGATTCACGCACTGTCACCTCATTGTCACATCAACATAGGGTATCATTAGACAAAATCACTAAGCTTTGTAGTGGTTTCACGCCTCACATTTATTTTTTGATAATTAACTAAATTATTTTTTGACAAAATCATTAAACTGTGTAGTGTTCCACGCCCATGAAAGGGCCAGGTGGCTCACCCCCCACCCTCACGCCTCCGTTACACATGCTCTTAAAGAAAGCATACTATGATCTCTAAGAGTTAACTAGAGCATAGTTTGACAAGTTCGTCGTGGCTATGAAAAGATATGAGAAAAAAAATACCAAAATAGATATTTGACCAAAAAACTTATTAAAAATGGACGTATGTAAATAACTGGTTATTTCATTGACATTGTGAGACAATAGCCGGCTAAATCGGCTAGGCTTAGCCGACATAAATTTCCGTGCTCACATTTCCTTTTTTAGAAAAAGGCGCCGGCTATAACCGGCTAATCCATTTTGCCAACCATAGCCGGCCAAGACGGCCACGTGTCAACTTGTCATTGGTCCATAATCTAGTAAAAGGGAATGTGGGCACGGAAATTTATGCCAGCTAAGCCTAACCGGCTATTGTCTCACAATGTCCACAAAATAGCCGGTTATTTATACATGTCCATTTTTTATAAGTTTTTTAGTCAAATATCCATTTTAGTATTTTTTTTTTTCCAAATATATGGGTACACACAAAGTAACCCAGAACACATAACTTTTATTAAAAAACATAAGAGACAAAATAATTTGTTTGATTATGTATCACAGGTAATAGCACGCTGGAGCGTCTAGAAACAACTTATCCTCACAATTTGAGGTGACCAATTAAATTATCTCCTTGGAATTGAAGTAATACGTATCAAACTGCAAAAGGACTGCGAAACAACATAAACACCGGACATGACCATTACGAGCTGTAACAACACACAAGATCCCGAGTGTCTTAGAAAGAATTTATCCTCAAAATTGGAGATGAAATTGGCATCAGTATGTATCTCATAATCTAGTTTAACATTACACGACGATAAATGTTAAGGTGGATCAACATCTAATAGAAGAGAAACTTGACAAATGGATTAATACAATTTGTACAATCTAAAAATCAATATTAGATGATATAAAAAGGTGTTTCACAACTCTATTAACAAATAGGTATGCGAGATCTACTACCAATTTGAACTTGAGGAGTGTTTGCCATGATCAAGACAATCAAAGAAATGAATTACACTACTAGAAAACATGTATATTTTCTACAAAAGTTTCAGACAAGTTACCAACAAAAGAAATTTCTCACAAGTTAGCGACAACTTTCACAAAAACAAAAAAGTAACCATAAGATTTCCTACGATTTCCGACAAATTTATTAAATAAGTTAACTTATTTATTTAATATAATCGTCGGAATATTGTCAGAAATTACCGACGAAAGGATTTTCTTTCTAATTCGTTGGAAAATTAGTCGGGACTTTGTCGGAAAAAAAAAACATTTCCTGTGGTTTTTTTTTTCAAACAAACCATTTTGGTCGGAAACTTGTCGCTAACAGCTAATTCCAACAAATTTCCCAAAATCTATTTCCCAAAAATTTTCAATTTTTTGGTAGTGTTATAATCATAGTTGTAATCAATGGAATCAATAATTTTAATCAAATAATTTATTTAGATAAGAATTAACCTTATTTAGGTATAAAAAAATTTCTTCTCATTATCTCTATTTCCAATATCAATCTCTTGGAGATTAGTATATTGCTTAGGAAGACCAGCTTAGACATACTCATCTTTGATCCTTTAACTCATATGGAGGAAACCACTTAACAAAACATTATATTTTTTGGATAAATTAGAGGGAGTTATCAAATTAGGAGTGAAATTTGGCCAGTACAATGACTGAAAATGAAATTGATAAACCAAGTACAATATACATAGTTCATACAACCAAACCCTAGATTATAAGTACAAGTGACAGCCAGGAAACTGCCACACAAACATCATATTCACCCAACTTCATAAAGTCTAATTAACCACCATCCAAATTAAGCTACATGCATATGTTCTACCTCAGATAACATGTCTTCATCCTCATCATCTTCTTGTTCTTGAAACACATCTACACCAGAAGCACCACCATGTCCATGGCCATGACCAAATGCCTTAACATGATCCTTTAATGACCTTTTGTGCTTAAAGTCAGAACCACAATTACAATACCAAATCCTCCCACAATTCTTTTCATGTGTTCTCCAATCCCCTTTGAGTGCAATCTCTTTCCCACATTTCCTACACACAAATTGCTTGATTCCATGCTTCCTCTTGTAATGTGTTTGCAGTGTTCTAAAGTCTTTGAGTGGTCTTGACCTAGGATGGTCAATATTGTACTTGCACCCTTGTGCACAACAGTAGCATGGCAGCTTTAACATTGTTGTGGCTTGTGACCCCTTTAAAGACTCTGGTCCCTTTCTATATTGTGATCCATGTCCCCACATATGCATCTGCTTTTAAGTTTTAATATACATACAAAAATTAACATGCCTTAGAAACAGTGGCGGACCTAGAAATTTTTTTATGGGAGTCAGAATTTTTTGGGGTCGGTTGAGTAGTGATATATAACATGCATATTGAGGGGCAATCGGGGGCTATTTACATTTTTATTGGGGGCGATCAGGATTTTAATGGGTATTTAACACTAAATATTTTTTTTTCATGGATCCTTCCCTTTAGAAACATGCATTGCAAGATAACTATTTGATTCTTTGGTGAAAACAGTAAATTCAACTGAAATTTGGTATTGACACAGGCTTTTTTTATTTAGGAGATAGTGGTTACTATAAAGTACACTTTTACAAAAGAAATGTGAAACACAATCAAGTATATATTCAAGTGCTTTGGATTGAAGAATCTACTGACATTAAGTTGTATGTTTTTGGATCTTCATCACTGACCCTGAAAATTAACATGGTGTTTTACCATGAATCTCATGATGATTTTACTTTATCTCTTTATTTTTTACCCTTCTGACCCTGAAGTTTTCAGATATGAATAAGCTGTTTGTACATGGGAATATCTGAACAGCATGCAACAAACAAATGCTAAGGCCAGATTCTGTCTTTTTGTTTATATCTTATTTTGTATTCTGTTAAAGATTTCATGGTTATTATTAATGTTTGATGCACAATATATATACATATATATATTTTTTAACCACATATATAAATTTTATTAAAATCAAACTAACAAGAAGATAGAGAGAGGCACATACACGATAGAGATAAAAACTACAAGTCACTTTAAGGTCTAAACGAATAGGAAATTTAAATTGAAATTGCACCAAAAGGGCCAGTCAAGGCTTTTTAAATTTATTTAGCTTGTTTGATGTACAATATATAAGCTGAAATTTATTTAGGTAATGGATGATATTTAAGTAATTTTTTTTTGTTGATAAAATGGTTATTAATTTCATGATTTTACCGTATTCATATGATTTTCCCTTAATCTAATGATTATAGGTTCAAATCTCATAATAAACATTGTTTAGTAAGCTCCTTGGAAATTCAAAAGGTTGCAATTATCAAAAAGTCAAAAGATATTTTCTAGAACAATGTGATTAAGAAAAGGGTTAGATTTTCAAACTGATGATTTCGTCATAAGGACAAGTTGATGTTGCCTAATACTTTTTAAGTAATATTAACTAACTATTTTTAAAAGCAATGACTCACCATATATATAATCAGTAATTTAGCATATATACACACACATATGTATATGTATGTGTGAAATAATACTTATTTATTAGAATTGGTGATCAATTATGTGATATAACTATCTTTTGAAAGAAGATATTGATACATATATATATATATATATATATATATATATATATATATGGGGAGGATCAAATAAGAAGTTGTTTTCGGCTAAGAACTCTAAGAAGTGACAAAAACATTAAGAAACGATATCAAACGAACTCGGATTGAGCTCATTCCAGCGGCGTTGGAACCGTATCGTCGAACTCTACCATCTTAGCTTTTAGGGTTTAGATCTTAGCGTTGAATTTTAGGATTTTAGCCTTAGGGTTTAGGTTTTTTTTGGGGGGTGGGGGTGCGGGTTTAGGTTTTTGGGGGTGGGTTTAGGTTTTTGGGGGGGGTGGGGTGGGGGGGTTTAGGTTTTTGGGGGGGTGGGGGTGGTGGTTTTAGGCTTTTCGGGGTGGGGTTGGAGGGGGGGTTTAGGTTTTTGGGGGGTGCGGGTGGAGGGGGGTTTAGGTTTTTGGGTCCGGATTAGAGTTCGATGAGACGGTTCCAACGCCGCTCGAATGAGCTCAATCGGAGTTCGTTTGACCCACTTCTTAGCGTTTCTTAGCGAAAAACCACTTCTTAGCGGAACCTTCCCCTATATATATGCACACACATTTATATTATACTAGTATTTAAATATATATTGTATTTGCAATCTTCTCTATACAACATAGTAAAAAGTGATTAACATTTACTATACACTAGCTTTTATAACTAATTAATAACAGATCTGGCCAGGAACCAGATTGTGTATTTAATTATATAAAATTAGGTTTTTTTAGAAACTATTGCATATAGATCTAATGAGCATACCTGAAGATTATTATATCTTGTGAAGTTCTTGGAGCAAACTGGACAAGAAAACTTATTCGGACCGGTAAGAATTTGACTAGGGTTTGGAATCCAGTACTTGTGAAGTCCTAGAAGCATTTGATCATCCCTGTTGAAACCCTTGTAGCTAGAACCAGTAGGGCACCAATGAAACCCTAAAAGCATTTCAACTCCATTCATAACCTTCTTTTTAGGGCAGCCTAAAAGCATTTGATCGCCACTGATGATGCCCTTATGTTGAGGGTAGTGAGGGAAGCTAGTAGTAGTAGGGGGCCCTATATTTAGGGTTACATTTACTTCTGCATTTGTGGTTGAAAAGGTGGAGATGTTGTTATCTTCCATGGTGGCATGATGGTCCTGCAGCCCTACATCTGTTGTGTGGATTAATTTATTAAGGAGAGGAAGAGCTTCTTTCAATTGAGGTGATGATGATGATGTCATGTTTTGATAAGGGTATGAAGGAGAAGACTGATTATTAGATGAACAGCAATTGTAATAGTATGGGTGGTGAGAAGGGAAAGGCAACCATCCTTTGAAGGTGGGGTTTCTCATTGTGTGATAGCAACTAGTGATGACATGCATATTATGATATATATGTGTGCACGGTTCAAGTTTTAACACTAGGCTAATTTTAAATAAAGAATTATGAAAACTATATATAAGTATTTATGTGTAGTGTTTATCACATACAACGAACGAGTTTTATGCGTCATATTTAAAGCAATGTATAAAAATATAGTTTTTATATTTCTTACTTAAAATTAGGAGTTAAATATATGCTTGTGATTTGGTTAAATTACGGGTAAAGTCCCTAACTTTGAGAAATTACGGGCTTTGGTCCCGGTATACTTTGATTTCGTTTCACTAACGGTCTCTGAAGTGAATGTGGGTTAACCTTTTCTGTTAAGTGTGGTGTGAAAAGACCAAAATGTCATTGAATAAAAAAAATGAAAAAAACTAAAAAACCTAACTATAAAATACCTATGCATGGGTCCCACCAACACTCACTTATCCTATGGCCTCTCCCCCTCTTCTCCCCCTCCCCTCCCCGACCATCTTCCATTTTCTCCGGCGATTCCTACAACTTCCGGCGACGAAAAACTTAAAAGAAAGTAAGAAATGTTATAAGTGCTTTGATGTCATTTCTTAATCAGGAGGTGTTATCTCCGGCGATACCTGCATAGATCGCCATGGCTCCTCCACCACCACATTTTCATAAACCCTAAATAGTTCACCATTGTTCTACTTCTCCATAATCCCCTGAATGAGAAATGGTTTCTTCTCATGCTTTCTCGATGGTTTCCTTTTCAGCCGTTTACACTGAAATATCCTTTACTCAACTAAATTCACACGCTCCTCGCTCACCTTCATCCTCAATAGAATGTACAACAAACACGCAAAATCTCAGTGCAGACCTTCGTCTCTGGAAATTAATCTGTTTGAGAAGGTGCACTACAACAGTATCACCCTATCCTGACGATTTTTTTCACCCTATAGCGACGACTTGTCGTCGGGATAGCCTATATCGACGACATGTCGTCGGTATTTCCTCGTCCCAATAGCCAAGATTGTCGTCGGGATAGGTCAGCCTATACCGACGACTTGTCGTTGCTATAGGGTTTAATTAAAATTTTCAAAAAGAAATTCTATACCGACGACATGTCGTCGGTATAGGGTTTTTTGTTTTTTTTAATAATTTTTGAAAAAGGCCTATAGCGACGACATGTCGTCGGTATAGAGTTTTTTGTTTTTTTTAATAATTTTTTAAAAAGGCCTATAGCAACGACATGTCGTCGGTATAGGGTTTTTTGTTTTTTTAATAATTTTTTAAAAAGACTTATAGCGACGACATGTCGTCGGTATAGGTCTTTTTTGTTTTTTTTTTAATTTTTAATATTTTATCCAGAAATATTAAATATCTAAAAAAAAACCTGCAAATCACTAAATATAAACCATTCAAACATTCAAATCAGATAAAAACTAATATCCGAAACATAAACCAAACATCCAAATTGTTCGACACACAAACTTATCCGACAAATCAAACATTCAAAACATAAACTTGTTCGACACACAAATATACAAATTACACACATACATACATATACATACAAACACTAATTTACATAAACTAAATTATATAAAATAAGCACACATCTAAACCAAATGACCTAAACTAATCATAATTTAATAATTCCATCATACATACAAATATACATACTCATGCATACAAACATACATACATACATATAAAATCATAAAAATCTTAGATCTAAACCAAATTTCATCACAAATTAGTAATTAAAACGAGTATTTACCTTCACAAAGCTAGAAATCCAAGAAATGATGAAATTCCTCCAAAACCTAACCAAAATAAACAAACAAAACTTCAAAATCTTAAAAAAGTAGCTAAAATATGAAACCCGGATGTTAGCTCACCTTAAACCCCGAGAGTTTTTGTAAAAGTTGCTCCCAATAAATACCATCTTATATACCTACACATCACAATTACACACATAAATAAAAGCCCAATTACATAATTACAAGCATATACATACAAACATACATACATAAATAAATATCCAATTACATAATTACAAACATATACATACAAACATACATACATATATATACATTCATATTAACTAATCATCATAAACACAAATTACACACATACATACAAACTAATCATCATAAACACAAATTGCACACATACATACACATACATACAAATTAATCATTATAAACACAAATTACACACATACATACATATACATACAAACACTAATTTGCATAAACTAAGTTATATAAAATAAGCACACATCTAAACCAAATGACCTAAACTAATCATAATTTAATAATTCCATCATACATACAAATATACATACTCATACATACAAACATACATACAAATATACATACATACACATACATAACACATACATACAAAATCATAAAAATCTGAGATCTAAACCAAATTTCATCACAAATTAGTAATTAAAACGAGTATTTACCTTCACAAAGCTAGAAATCCAAGAAATGATGAAATTCCTCCAAAACCTAACCAAAATAAACAAACAAAACTTCAAAATCTTGAAAAAGAAGATAAAATATGAAACCCGGATGTTACCTCACCATAAATCCCGAGAGTTTTTGTGAAAGTTGCTCCCAAAAAGCCCAAAAACCGTGAAATTGCCAGAGAGAACAATTTGGGGGAGTTTTGGAGGATTTTGGGTGGAAATGAAGGTTCGCCGTCTGTTTTCCCTATTTGTTCGCACTGCACCCTATGGCGACGACATGTCGTCGGCATAGGCCCAAATGTCGTCGGCATAGGGTACCTGTCCCGACGACATGTCGTCGCCATAGGGTTTTTCAGAATTTTTTTAATTTAAAAAAAAAAATTTGACCGACGGAAATTGATTAAATAAAAAAAATCAAAATTAACCTATAGCAACGACATGTCGTCGCTATAGGTTTTCCCCAAAAATTCATTGGGCGCCAGCTTTTCCTCCAATCTGCCTCAACCCTATAGCGACGACATGTCATCGCTATAGGGTGTCCCACTCAAAATTTTGGTTTTCACCTATCCCGACGACATGTCGTCGCCATAGAGTTTTTCAGAATTTTTTTTAATTTAAAAAAAATTGATCGACGGAAATTGATTAAATAAAACAATTCGGAGTTTTTGATATTTTATTTTATACTTTCACATATTATATATATATAACTTGGACCCTGAAACAAGAAAGAAGAACAAGTTTGACTTGAAAAAGTCAAAACCCATTTTCACTCTTCTATTTCCGTTGAATTCGCAATCAAAACTCAATTCTTTTGAATCCTAAATACTCAAGATCGTGTATTAATTACGTATCAAGCCCCAATTTGATAGATTAGGATCGAAATCGTGAGATTTGGAACCCCATTTGGTATGTCACGTAAATGGGTATGAGATTGCTTAAATCACCGAAATCAAGCCCGTAATCCCGCAGATCTCGTCAATTTAAAGTTGTAAACATGTTATAATCACCCTATATATAATCCCTATCATCTTACAACTCGAAAGCACCTCCAAATTCATTTTTTTCTTCCTCTCGGTTTGCAATCGGCGCAAGAAGGGCTCTCGATCTGTGACGACTCAAGGACAGCTCGGTTTCATTCTTTCCTTTGGAATCGATAGCAGGTACCCATTTACATCTGATGTCGCCCAGACGGTCTATATAAAAACTAACAAAACCTAACCTAGACTCCTAAGTAATAAATGGAGTACCTTCGAACTAAACCGCACTGACATGCAAGTATACCTATCGAGTGTAGCATAGCTTAACGGTAAACCGAGTATCGAACCCTAGAGACACTACGAATAACAAAACTAGACTCTGACTTGGACTAAAGAATGATTATTGGTTTGGGGGGTTTGACTACACTACTGATTAAACTAATGAATGCCGAAAACTAGAACGACTCAACTATCAAGATAAGAACTGAGGTGAAATCAAGAATTGGGAAGAATACTACCTAGGTCGGAATCCTACGTGCAAAGCACAACTACCGGTTCTGAAAACTAAGATGGATCTGGGTTTCTAAGGATGATAACTAAAGACTACCTAGTGGATCCCTAATCACCCTCAGGGTGTCACCAATTAAGCTACCTAAAGCGTACTAAACTCACCAGATAGTTGGGTCACCTCTCGGGTATTTCCAACAATGATAAAGTACCCACAGGACAG
This sequence comes from Smallanthus sonchifolius, assembly GCA_023525975.1. NCBI lineage: Eukaryota > Viridiplantae > Streptophyta > Magnoliopsida > Asterales > Asteraceae > Smallanthus > Smallanthus sonchifolius. The sequence continues at coordinate 44,164,748 of CM042046.1, read as the reverse complement.
ATTACCTCTCAGTCTCACTGTCCACAATACATTCAAAGAATGCACGGGGTAATCTTTAGATAACAACTATGATTTAACCTAGCAACAATCACTAGACACCTAATACTAACGTCATCTCAGACTGTTAACACTCGGATTCCTAATGATGAAGACTAGACAACTACTTCTCACCACTCGGGTATTGAACTAGGACACACATTCACTCTAATCAGCAATCCATCACAACTCTTATGGTCACTATCTCTAGCAAACCATACACAATCACAAACCCTAAGATCTATGACCTAGATACGCAAATCAAACTGGCAGACAACCACAATCAACACATGGAGTTATAATCAATCACACAATCAGAATTAAACAAGCTTATACATCATAATTAATATCCAAAGATCGTTTACAAAATCATTCAGCCATCAAATAGATCCAAAACCAGATAAAAATCTAAACTTTACGCATATTCATCAATTGAACTAGGTAGTACTATGGTTTTAGCCAATAATCATCATCCAAAACATCATAACAGAAGTAAAAGACAAAGACATGGTATCACACATAGCAATCAAAACGCAAAGATTCAAACTTGAAAACCTAGATCGCCATTACAACGAACCCGAGATCCAAAAGCTTTGATCTTGCACTTGAATCGATCTTCTTGCTCCCAAAATCGCCCTAGGCTCTCTCTCAAACGGCTGGAATGCGAACTTCTCAAATTATGGCATTAAAAATCTATTAAAAGTCGATTTTAGGGTTTTTCGCGATTTAGGGTTCTCTCGCGTACCGTGAGAGACTGGGCTGAATTCCTCGCGTTCCGCGAGGAACAAATTAGTCGGGGCCGGTATTGCTTTCCATCGCGTATCGTGAGGCATTTGTCTGTCTCTCTCGCGTACCGCGGGGAACTGAATTTCAACAAATTCTTCTTTATTTCTCCTGGCTTTATTCTCTTGCTCGTTTTCTTCGGGATTTAGCTTCCTATTCCACACGAGCTCCTAAAAGTATACAATAGACTCAAATACAGACGAAAATTTAAAAAAAATTTTGACTGACGAAAATTGATTAAATAAAAAAAACAAAAGAAAATCAAATTAACCTATAGCGACGACATGTCGTCGCTATAGATTTTCCCCAAAAATTCATTGGGCCCCAGCTTTCCCTCCAATCTGCCTCAACCCTATAGCGATGACATGTCGTCGCTATAGGGTGTCCCATTCAAAATTTTGGTTTTCACCTATCCCGACGACATGTCGTCGCCGTAGGGTTTTCGAGAATTTTTTTTAATTTAAAAAAAAAAATTTTGACCGACGGAAATTGATTAAATAAAAAAAACAAAAAGAAAAGCAAAATTAACCTATAGCGACGACATGTCGTCGCCATAGGGTTTTCCAGAATTTTTTTTAATTTAAAAAAAAAAAATTGACCGACGGAAATTGATTAAATAAAAAATACAAAAAGAAAATCAAAATTAACCTATTGTGACGACATGTCGTCGCTATAGGTTTTCCTCAAAAATTCATTGGGCGCCAGCTTTCCCTCTAATTTGCCTCAACCCTATAGCGACGACATGTCGTCGCTATAGGGTGTCTCATTCAAAATTTTGGTTTTCACGTCGTCGGTATAGGCGACATCGGCACAGGGTCATTTCCTTGTAGTGGTGAGCCCTGCTGGAAAAGAATATTCCTTCCACACAGGCGAACGCGTAGATAGGTCACGGGATTAGAGGAACTCGTTGAAGACATTATGAATACAAACCTTGGGCTTCATTCAAGCACACACCGGATTCAAGGTTTCAACATATTCCATAACTTTATTCTCTCCTAGTATTTGCTTACATATCCTTGTAATCAGTTACCTATCCTTGTAATCAGTTACCTTTCCTATAATCTTTTGTTATTCACACTTACATCCATTTTTGTGATCATACCACTTAACCTTGGAACTACCAAGGATAAGTGAGTCATTACATTAATAAAGAATATTTATCCCTATCGCATAATCGTTGTAGCAACATTATTCTATATACATATTTTCATATCTATTTATATATACCTATTTTTTTTTGGTTTCATTTAACAATTTACGATTTGAATTCAGTTGAAAGGAAATTCAAACTATTAAAATAAAATGTTAAACAATACATAATATAATATAATTTAGACGACCCCACAACCAAAATCAAATTACCAATCATCATTCCGATTGTAAAGAGAGAACTGTCTCAACCAATGTTTTCAGAACCGGACCGGACGTCGAACCGGTCTCCTTACCGGTCCACTGGTCGGACCGGTCCGACCGGTCGGACCGGATTTAAGAACCGGACGACGTCATAAATATTATAAAAATATATCAGTCTAAATAGCTTTTAATCCTTTCAAAAACCACCAACAAGTCAATTCAAATAATTTTAAACTAACAATTACCTACGAAATAAGAAGCCAAGAGACTTAAAAAAGATTAAAAAAAAAATAAAAAAAAAATAGTCAAGCGGTTCAACCGGTCCGACCACCCGGTTTCTGGTCCGACCACCGGTTCGCTGCAGAAACGGTTCAACATATGTAACCGGACCGGCCAGACCACCGGTTCCCGGTCCGACCGGCCGGTCCGGGTTTCAAAACATTGGTCTCAACAAATCAAAGACCAATAGACTTGTCATACAAATTAAACACTCGATCGTTAAGCTATTCGTGAGCTTATCGAGATTGATGAGTCAAGTTTAAACAAAGCTTATATTCAAACTCATTTAATAAACGAGTTCAAACTAAATCAAGTTTCATCTATTGAGTTTGACTATGCTTACGAGTATAAATGAACTTATTATTTAAAGACAAGAAATCAAAATCATACATTCAAAGCCCAAGACAAGAAATCAAAACCATAAACATCAATTTAAACAACGCCAACAAGAGGTGGGGGGAACAAAAAGCTACAAAACTTTGTCCGGCGAAATCGAATTCCGGTGAGGTCACAGAGCTAATGAGTATTTAGATGATATTGTATTATATAAGCATAATCCTGGTTACTTCCAACACAACCTCTTTGAGCACAATTGCTAGTACTTATAACTCAGGTTCGGGAAAATTTCCAGCAGATTCTTCAAGATTAACATGGTACTTGATGGACCAGCCAAAAGAATAGTAGTCAATATTATTCATATGACATTCATTATTTTCATTTAATATGGTAAATATATTATTTATATACTAATTATTAGTATATATGATATTATAGTAAAATTAACCAAGTAATGTATTATGTATAAAATAATTATATATATATATATATATATATATATAATTACAAATAAAATAATTAATAAATAATAAATGAGTCAAGTCCAAGTCAATCTCAAGCTTGAAAAACTATTTATAAACCAAGCTCGAACTTTAGAATTAGAGCGCTAAATGAATTAAGCTCATGCTCAAATTCTTTTAAATTAAACAATCAAAGTTAAGTTTAAACGAACTCACGCTTAGGCTAAACGTAATGCACCCGTAGGAGGTTGGGTGTGGTGCCACCTCACCCACCATGGGCGTGAAACACCGCGCCTGGTTGGGGTGAGGGGGGACGTGAGTGGGGCAAGGTGATGATGGTCACAGGCGTGAGGGCGTCTTCTGTGTTGCTTTTTGCTGCGTCTTCTATTATTATTATTTTTTTTTTCTCAAACCTTCTTTAACCCTTCAAATGGAGAAGATATGCTATGAATTATAGAGTTGAGAGTAAATTGAAGAAGATATGCTATGAATTCAAGAGATGAGAGTAAAAATATATTATGATTATTTATTAAAAAATTAATTTATAAGTTGGTATAAGAATTGTAATCGATTATGGCTTTATTAAAAAATTAAATACTTTCATATTTAACCCGAAAAATTAATTATTTGTAATTTAAATAGCATTATTTTTTAATATATATAAATTAATTGAATTAAAAAAAATAATTATGTAATTATTACAAAACTGATCATCTTTACCCCACCATTACACACCTGGGTGAAGGTGAGGATGAGTTCTGACAGTGTCTACATGAAGCCTACGTGACACAGGGTGTGCTCTCACCTTCACACTAGCATTACTCTTAGTCTTACGGTCTTAGGGCATGTTTGAGATTACTTTTTGAAAACTCCTTATTAACTTTTGTAAAAAGTTATAAGGAGTTTTGAAAAGTAAGTTGCCACTTACTTTTTGAAAACTCATTTTTCCTCTTTATTTTTCTACCTCCTTTTGATTTACTCAAACAAGCTTTTAACTTATTAACTTTTAACTTATTAACTTTTTAAAAAAGTTAATAAGTAGCTCAAAAGATAATCCCAAACAAGATCTTACTCTACTTGTTTACCACCCTAGTACCGACTTTGATAAAGTGCTAAAACAAATATTGTTAAATGGTTAAATAAAAGTTGATTAGATAGAGATAATTGATGGGAAACCCGATTTAATTGGTCATACTTTTGACCATAAACTTCACCTTTTCCCAAAACAATGGTATAGTAATATTAATAATACATATGTTTCCAAGAATGCACGAGTGATGGAAAGTTTCGAGACTTGTATTTAAGTCTCCAAGTATCCACGTTCCAATTAATCTCATATTGTTAAATAAAGAAGGAAACAAAAAACGAAGGGAGTAATTTTATTTATATATTTGTTTAGCTTTAAACCCGTGTTTTATTCGGGATGATTTGTGTGTAATTTAAAAATTAGTTTGAAGAAGCTCCTTTAAATTGACCTCGAAACATCTCATATTTTTTATGCTCAGCTAGAGGAAATGAGGGGAGTCCTCTCTCAATACCTTACAAAACCAATAAGAATTCTTAAGCCACCAAAAAAAAAAAGTCAATTACATATTAGTAAGGATCACTGAATATTACAATTTTCTTCTATTATTTCATAAATGAGTTGATTCAGGTTATGCTTCATATCAAATGAGCCAAATTATTTTTTTTTTATTGCAAAAACAGAATCGTGTGAAATAGGTTGGCAGTCACCCAATGATATTTTTTGTTATGCATAACTAAAACATTATTTGTTTATAGAATCTCTTAAAATATGGACACATGTGTGGTTCGAACCAACCCAACCCATAGCTAAATCACTTTTTTTCACATGTTACCAAACCCGTCTGACCCACCCACCCATTTTGTAAACATCAACAAAATGCGGCTAACAATCTCTGACTTGAACAGACTATAACCTGAAATCTGACATGTCACGGTCATGAAACAAATATATATTAAGAGGCCATTTGGGTTTGCTTATTTAAACATATTACCTGTAAACACTTACCAACATTTAGATGGAATATTATGTTGTTGCAAAAATACACGTGATTGCTGGTTTACAAAGATGGGTGGAAAATAAACTATCAAAAGACTTCTAGTGGAGAACATCCAATAAACTAAAACCCTAAATTTGGGAACATCCGATAGAACACATTGAAAATGCAAACGAAAAGACTGAAATTCGTTAAACTAATCATTTCTAAACATGGTAGTTGTGACAACCACATATCTAAGCCGCATGTGGCTGATTAACATATAAAACTATGAAGATTTTGATTCTTACCTGGCAAAATTAGGGTTCCATAAACAGACTTAAAAGCTCAGATTCGTAAGGAGATTAGAGATCAATGGAACCGTACATTTGTTTTTTACAAAACAATGAAGATGAGAGGATTGCCGGAAGAGTAGAAGCATACAAAAGTAGACGAAATGGCTGAAACAGTAAATGAAAACCCAAAAAAAATTCAACTCTCCTGTACACACGCCATACAAAGAAAAACTATTGTTCCTTTATCGTTCTTAATCATATTGAGTAAAATATAATATAAACAGTATAATTACGTTATTAATTTTTTTTATAATTGACCCTTTTTATACATTTAAGTTTTCTAATAAGTTTACCTTTTTATTAGATATAAAATAAAAGAATTAATTACACGGATGGTCCCTGTGGTTTACACGGATTTCACTTATATCCCCTTAGGATTGTGAAACTGCATGTTCAGTTCAATAGTTTGCATTAACACAACACATTTGACCCTTGAATTGGATGAACGTTAAGTTTGACTATTAATTTTTTTAAATGGTTAACATACCTCTCTGCTTAAATTTTTTTTTATAAAACCTAAATTACAATACAAATCTCCACCATTGTTGAACTCTAGTATTAACCCCACCCTCACCCCACACGTTTCTTCTAGTCAAAACCTACAGCCGACCACCTTCATCGTCGGCGACTTCCTCGTAGCCTGCCACAACCGATTTGTTTGTATGGTTTTCAATGAAATCATGGTGATGCTCTGTTTCAGCTTCTGTTTGGTTAGGAAACAAAGGAAGATAGTGAGGCTTTTATGAAATTAAAGGAGAAAATCTCCGAAATGTATATTTTGACAAAAAAAAAGTCGGCAAAATATACATTGAAAAGTTAAACAATCAAAATATACAAATCTGATTTAAACCAATAGGAAGGTGACACACAGACAAAAAACATTTTGAAGGCTTCTCCATAGCCGTCCAGGTGTCAAAACGGGGTCCTCCCACGTGTATCAACCCGGCTAAACTTGAGCCGCTACAAACCTAACTGGCTCACATGTAGCCGGTAAAACCACTAACCAATTAAATATCGTCACGTGTCACCTCTGAGCCACTAGCATACCGGCCAAAGCCGAGCCGAGCTGATCCCGGCTCCTCTACAGCCGGCTAGAATGCAAGATCCAATCACGTCATTACACGTGTGCACTTATAGCCAGGTAAAACATTTCCTAGCCGGGTAAAAAGTTGTAACGGCTACGTTGTCGCTTGCTGTCTACTGTGTAGCCGGAAAAAAAAACGAGCATAAGTGTTTAAATTTTGAACTTCAGTGGATTTTTACATCATTTTATTCTTCTCCGTTTTAAGTTTCTTAGTTGTTCCCTTGTAGTTTGGTTGCCTAGTAAGATGCCTTTTTGCACGTCGCCCATTCAATTCATGTCCTTAATTTCTTTTTTATTAGCCTCTTCTTTAGACACGTGTTGTTGTACGTGTCTCTTTCCTGTCTTTTGCTTCTTATCATATTTCCTTTGGATTAAATGTTCACACTTCTTGGTTTTTTTAACATGAAACAAATACGCTTTACAAACACCCGTAAAATTAAAAAATGTGCGAACAATCGCTCGTTTTTTTTTGCGGCTAGCCGTTACAACTTTTTACCCGGCTAGGAAATATTTTACCCGGCTATAGGTAGTGGTGCACAAAAAAACCGGTTTTTTTTCCCGGCCCAAACCGGCAAACCGGTTTGCGTTAAACCGGTTTGGACCAAACCGGTTCGGGTTACCCAAAAATCGCCGGTTTAAAACCGGTTTGATGCTTTCTGGATAAGATCGGGTTAGGGACCGGTTCAAACAAACCGGTTTGATAAACCGGTTTTCAAGCTGGACAAAAAAATAGCCGTTGGGGTCTATTTTAGCCCTTTTTTTGGCTCCATTTGCACCCTTAAAACACTATAAATATGTGAGGGGTGTTTAGGGTTGATCACACATCTCTTTACACTCTCTAATCTCTAAAACCGCTCTTTAAACCCGTCAAAAACGCTCTCTAAACTCTAAAAAAAAAACATGGCAAGTTTTGGTGTTGGTGGTTCCTCAAACGAAGTTACCGTTGTGGAAATTCGAGCAACAACGAGAAATCCGGCAATTTGGTGCAATTACGATCTATGTTTGTTGTCAAACGGGAAGGAACGTGCTCGGTGCAAGATGTGTGGTGCGTTTTTCGGGAAAGATTCAAACACTAGTTTGAAAATGCATATGGAAAAATCTTGCCCGTCATTGAAGGGAATTCCAAGTGAAGGTCAAGCCTCCATGACAAGCGAAGGAGGAATTTGGAACTTTGATCCAAATACTGTTCGAGATCGAATGGCGAGGTTAGTGATTCAAGAAGGATTGCCGTTCAACCACTTTGACAATCCGCGCTTGACAAGGATGATTCAAGAGACACTCCAACCACATTATCATCAAGTAAGTCGCACAACCCTTAGACGAGATTGTATAAAAATGTGGAAAAAAGCAAAAAAAGAATTAATTTTGGGTTTTGAAAATTTGCAAACCGGTGTAAACTTAACCACCGATGTTTGGTCGGCTCCACATGGTATACCCGATTCGTACCTTTGCGTTCCCTCGCATTGGGTTGATCCCAATACGTGGCAAATGATGAAGCGTACAATCGCTTTTGACTTGTTTGAATATCCACACACCAGCGAAAATTTATTTTATATATTGGATGGTGTTATTAACGAATTTAAATTACAAAATAAACTTTTTTCAATGTCTTTTGATAATGCATCTAATAATACAAATGCGGTTCAAAAACTAAAAATTAAATATAAACTGGTTTGCAACGGCGTTTTTTTCCATAGTCGATGTGTCGCACACATCATTAACTTAGCGGTGTAAGCCGGGCTTGCAATTGAAGAGGTTTCAAACCTAACATATACTTTTCGACAAATGCTTAAAGATATTTTTAGTAAAAAAAAAAGATACCATGATTATATTAAATTTTGTCGTGATACGAATAATCTTTGCTTAGGTCCGAATTGGGACGTCGAGACAAGATGGAACTCGACTTATAATATGTTTTATAGCGTTTTACGACAAAGAGAAACTTTAGAACTATTTCATGATATGCTTGCCTCAAAACCTCGTCGTAAAATTCTAAAGTTTCCTTCTACAAATTGGAACATTTTAAAAGACGTAACCGAATTGCTTGAAGTTTTCAAAACCGCCATCACTTTTTTATCCGGTGTTTATTATCCCACACGTCCATTAACACTAAAACAAATATATTTAATGGCTAACAAGTTGTATGAACTTGAAAATAAAAGCACTCTTTTTACAAAAATGATTGAATCGATGAAAGAAAAATTAGTGAAATATTTTAAAGAAATGCCTCCCGTTATAACTTGCGCCGCCGCGTTAAACCCTACCATAAATGTTTACAGGGTTGAAACTTTAATTGATAGAATTACTTACGCTTTCAATTTGGATAGCGAAGACATCCATTTTGCACAAGTTACAAAAACACATTTTAACAAATGTTTACAAGATTTATTTGATGTTTATTTACATAAATATGGTACAACTCCGACTCCACATGAAACAATGGGTACATCATCAAGTGGTAGCTCGAGAGATGTTAATTTGAATTTATATAACGAAATGTTAAAAGAATTTAGTAAACGGGCTCGAGGTACCACCCCGAGTAGCGAACTCGAAAGGTATATTGGCACAAACTTTTTAGCGTTTATGCCTCCTACCGTTTTTGAGGATTTTGATATTTTGGCATGGTGGAAAAAAAACGAAGCTTCGTTTCCGATTCTTTCCGCCATGGCCCGTGATGTACTAACCGCCCAAGCTTCCACGGTAGCTTCGGAATCTGCGTTTTCTTTTAGTGGCAGGGTATTATCGATATGAAGGACTAAACTCACACCCGTAGCGATGAAAATGTGCATTTGCTTGAAGGACCATTTGGATGCGATGGATAGGATACAAGGCCAAACTTCTCTCGAAGACGAAATTAAAGCTGAAGAAACCATACACAACAACGAGGTTGATCTTGGAATATCCGAACCAGTCACCGATGAAGAACTAGCCGAAGATGCAAGGCTACGAAACTCTAGTTCCGAAGACAACGCACAAGAATAATCAATCAATATTCCAAAAAATAAAATGTTGAACTTAATGTTTTATATTTGTTATTTTTTTGTAATGTTTTACAATTTTATAAATTTATCTTGTCATGTTTTTTAATTTCCGAACTTTCCAAATATTAATAAACGTTGAACTTTAAGTATTAAGTTTAAAATTTATTTGAATTTTTTTTTTTAATAAAAACCGGTTTAAACCGGTTTAAAGGGCAAACCGGTTTAAAACCAACCCTAACCAGTTTGACCGGTTTGACATTTCCCATTACTAAAACCGGTTTAACCCGAACCGGTTTGGGTCCAAACCGGTTTTGACTTTTCGTTGACCAAACCGGTTCGGGTCGGGTTGAACCGGTTTAGGTTAAAAAACCGATTTGTGCACCACTAGCTACAGGTGCACACGTGTAACGACATGATTGGATCTTGCATTCTAGCCGGCTGTAGAGCAGCCGAATCAGCTTGGCTCGGCTCGGCGTGGGTCGGTATGTTAGTGGCTCAGGAGTGACACGTGGCGATATTTAATTAGTTAGTGGTTTTACCGGCTACAGATAGGCCGGTTAGGTTTGTAGCGGCTTAAGTTTAGCCGGGTTGATACACGTGGGATGCCCCCGTGTTGACACCTGGCCGGCTATGGAGAAGCCTTCAAAACGTTTTTTGCCTGTGTGTCATCTTCCTATTGGTCTAAATCAGATTTGTATATTTTTGATGGTTTAAATTTTCAATGTACATTTTGTCAACTTTTTTAATCAAAATGTACATTTTGAGGCTTCTATGGTCAACAAATACTTCTTTGGCCGATAGTTTGGCAGGGGCGGAGTCATATAAAGAAGATGATGAGGAAGTGGGACGTACATGTTTTACTAATTAATTGTATAAAAAAAATTATTAAAAACAGAGAGGGTAAATGAAAATTTAGTTTTTTAATAATACTAGAAATTTTGCCTCTCATTTCGCGGTGGGAGGCGAACTTTATACGGTTGAGGCGGTAATATTAATACAGCTAAGAAAAAAAACATGGTAAATACATAAAGAAACGTATGAAGTTATAGTGACTCGGTTGTGGATATCGAAACATAGATAAAAAGACAGTTATATAACGATACGATATTTTACAGTCGGTGTCGGTCTCATTCTTCATGTTAACAGGATGTTACAATCAGTCGATATAACTCATAATACTTAAAAATTATCGTATTTGGAATACAACTCCGTTTTTAATAAAATTTATACTGGGACTTGAAGAAAAAATATTAACTAACGAAAGTTATTGAGAAAAATATGAAGAAATTTCGTTTATTTATACAACCTACACATGTGTAATTCATGTGTAGGATGTATATGTTATTTTATCTATACATAATCTACACTTGTAGTGTGACAACCGCGAATTTTCAGTTCAACACCGCGTTCGACGAGTTCATATAATAATAATAGTATTATTATGTTAAAATATACTTTCAAATGAAAGGAACTCGTTAGTGAACAAAAAATAATAGCAAGATTTATTTGGGTGTTATAGTGTCAAAAATTTGATCAAGTTCTAGTTTATATGCGTTAACACCCGAGTCGAGCAGTTTCGTAAAATTTAATTTAAATCCGAAAGGATATATATTTACGAGACGCAAGGACTCGAGGGAAAATATTAAATTTTAACGAGTTATTTTTGGGTAAAATAACGCCACTATTTTTATCGGGTTCGTTTAAGCGAAAAACCGACACGCGATCGGAGACCACGGAGGCTATAAATACCCCAATCTCACCCCCACTTTCTCATTTGAAAACTTTTAGAGAGAAGTTAGAGAGAGAGGGCAGAGAATTCAGGTGGTGGTGGTGGTGGTGGTGGTCCGGCGGTGGTCCGGTGGCGGCCGACGGCGGTCCGCGGTGGTCCGGCGGTGGCCGAAGGTGGACGGAGATGCGGTTTTTTTTCACCCGGAACCATTTCTCGACGCTACGAACGCAATGGTAAGCTCAGATTTATCTAAATCCTTGCTTAAATTCGTTAAAAAGTGTTTTTAAATTCTGTCCAGAAAGTTTTATGCATGCACAGTCTTAAAGATCGGACGATCCCCGGAAATCCGACCGTTAGAAATACATGAATTTTGGATATGATCTTGTCAACACATAGATTCAAAACCCTACCGGAGGAATTTTTGATCAGAGCTCTCTAGGTATGCTTTTCATACCCTCGAATATGACTGATCGGATTTTCGGATTTGAAAAACTGGGTCTCAAAGAATCATCGATCCCCGGAGATCCGACCGTTGGATCGTGACGATTTTTGGACAGCATTTTCTTAGCATAAATATGAATGTTTTCACCGTAGGAAATTCCGATCAGATGTTAGGAACTATATTTTTGAATACGAACAGATTGTAACAGTTTATAGGACCGAAACAGGAAATTGATCGGGTTGCATGGCCATCCAAACGGAATTGCATGTCAATTTTGAGCATATGGAAATGCTCGGGAGATAAAAACGATCCTAATGGTGTTTTTGGTTCGTATTGCATGTGAAATACGGGAGGTTCCGCGTACGCGAACCATTTATACGAAAGGTATAAACTTTACTCTTTAAGATTTAATTTTATGTTAGAATAGTTTTATGAGTCATTGGTTGGGAATTGAACCCGAAAACATTTAATATTGAGATATTTGATATTTTGAGTGGTTATTAGGTTATAAACCCAATACCGGTTCACGTGGAACTAATATATTTATTTTTATATAACAATTGTTTTTGAAGGATTTTTATAAACTTTTTATTTAGCTTTCAAATTTATTTTTAAAAAGTATTATTTATATAAAAATTGAGATCTGGAAATATTGGTAACTAAACTATTTATAGATTATTTATTAAAATTTTCACAAGTTTAATACATGGAAATTTGGGAAAAATACTTCTGAGTATTGAAAAATTCTGGAAATGGGGCAGTGATTGTTATATGATGAACTAAGACTCCTGTCCAAATTTTATAAAAATTGGAGTTGTTTAAGTATGTGTTTAGTATTTATAAAGTTTAAACGGATGATTTAGGGTTTGTATACTTCTGGATAAAATCAGAACTTGAAACTTGGTATGTGATCTTATATTGACTTAAAAATAATATGGTAAAAATTTGGTGAAGTTTTAATGTATTTAACTATTTTTCCCGAATTTGTAAAGTTTTAACAATATTAAATTCATATTAAATAATCTGGATATTGGACAAATATGAAAATTGGTCAGAAATTTTTAATTATATATATGATCAATTGGTATAAATTTCAAGCAGTAAATTTATGTCTAAGTATGGTTTTAGAATTATGGTCCATTTAAATTTTATAAAAAGTTATTAATCTTGGAAATTTTTATATAAAATTGATTTTATAAAAATTCTAGGGGATTTTGGACAGAAGTATAACCCTATTTAAAACATAAAATTTAACTTTTAAATTGGGTGCTAATATCACACTAAAACCCTAATTTCGGATTAATCGGATTTTTAAACCGTAAACCGGACTTTACGCGCGTAACCGCGTTTTTGGTCAAACGAAACTGTGACTTGAGATTTTATCGTATATGACATTATAAATACTGATATTCAATAATAAAATCTAAAACTTAAGGTTTCAAAGTCACGAATTTATATAAAGGCTCGTTTTACAACTTTTGAGCGGTTCGTGCGTGTGTACACGGGTTTTGGGTATGCAACCGACTACATAGCCACTTTTGAGTAGTAGACTCAGTTTTATACTTTAGGCGTCCTAAATGCTATTTTTTTATGTCTACTTGGTTAGTAGGACTCGGTTAGGACACCTGTTTTTGCGGTTCTTGCGGATTTAGCCGTACCTTGGTAGCCCTGAGTTGCTAGCCACACTTTGCTTGCATTTGGTTGCTGGCCTTTGATAGAATTTGGATGTTAACCGTACTTTGCGGTTTTTGTTGACTATGTCACACTTATCACCGACGTTGTTCAGGTGAGTTTCGCGGCCCCACTTTTCAATTTTTACTGTTTTACGGGGGAAAAGCTGTTTCACTCTACACGTTGTTACTTGGGATTAGGGTTACCTGGGTTTACTTATGGATGTATTAAGTCCCCACTTTAACGCAATCAATTAGCTTGGATAGCCGGTGGGAATTATGAATAGTACTATTTGGGTTGACACCCCCGCCCAGGGTTGGTCGCGCCAACCAGACTTGTAGGGTCATTTGGGCGTATAATTAGCCATAGTAGGTGTTCACATTCGACACCTGGATACAGGGGCAACAACTAGTCTGACGGTTTTGATTGTGGCTCAGGGTAATTATATCTTAACACGCGTACTTGATCATATGCGGATGGTTACTATTACATTTTGAAATTTATTTACATACTTTTTATAGAGTCGCAAAACCTGTGTGCTCACCAACTATTTTTATAGTTGATCCGTTTTCGAAACATGCTTTTCAGGTAAACAGTTATGGGGATAACGAACTTTAAACGGCTTGCTTTTGGGAAGAGTTATTATTATGTACTTTTGGTTGTAGTTGGGCATTTTAGACCCTTTGTATTGATTCGGAATTTTCCGTATATTTGTACTTTCGATAGAGGCATGTAGTATGGTTCAATGTAATGCATAATTTTCCTTTTAGCTTCTCTTGTACTTGTGTTCAATGCGATATACCGGTCCCACTCCGTGTTTCCGCATTCGGCGGGGTGTGACATGTATAGGTAAACTTTTAAATGTATAAAAACATATCAAAAAATTTGTTAAATTGCTTTTTATGGTTATAAACATACATATTTGTTTGTATGAAGTACAAACATTTAAAAATATATACCATAGATGAAGAAATTAAACGATTTGAGTTTGTTCTTGCAATAATTTAGTGTTCTATAATGAACATCTTCCTATATATATTATAAGATGATGTATCGTATGAATTCTCTGTGTCCCCTTCTCATTCACAATCGACATATATATATACAAGAATGTCCTATTGTTTAGGTATGCCAAATCTACAGCATTGAATACAAAATAATCTATTCCTAAAATACAGCTTTGACAGAATAATCTGTTCCTATAATTCTGCTATCACCAAATCAGGGATACAGCTGTGTATCCGCTAATATACCCCCGCAGTCGAAGCAGGAGGTTTACGGATGTTGAGACTGTCCCGGAAGTCATCAAATAACACCTGTGGGAGGCCCTTCGTGAAGATGTCAGCTATCTGGAAACGAGAAGGCACATGTAGTACTCGAACCTGTCCTCGGGCTACCTTTTCACGAACAAAATGAATATCCAACTCTATGTGTTTTGTGCGTTGGTGCTGAACTGGGTTCCCAGAGAGGTAAATGGCACTAACGTTGTCACAATACACCAGAGTAGCATGAGTTGGGGGATGATGAAGTTCCAATAAAAGGTTGCATAACCAACATGTTTCAGAGACGACGTTCGCAACCCCTCGGTATTCGGCCTCAGCACTGGAACGGGAGATAATCGGTTGACGTTTCAAGGACCATGAAATGAGGTTGTCTCCCAAATATACGCAGTATCCGGAGGTAGAACGTCTCGTGTCGGGGCAACCGGCCCAATCTGCATCGGTGTAGGAGAGTAATGAAGTGACCGAAGATGTTTTCAGATACAGACCGAGGGATATGGTTCCTTTGATATATCGCAAGATGCGCTTTAAGGCATTCAAATGGCAGGTACGCGGGGCATGCATGTGCATGCGGACCTGCTGAACCGCGTAGCTGATATCCGGTCGAGTGAAAGTGAGATATTGAGGGCTCCCGCAAGTTGACGGTAATGGGTGCCCCCATCTTCGAGAAGGGTGCCGGAGGATGCACTAAGTTTGGATTTTGTGTCAACCGGGGTGTTAGCAGGATTACAGGTGCTCATGCCGGCCCTCTCAAGTAATTCCCCGGCATATTTGTGTTGAGACAAGAACAAAGAACCTTTATGCCTGGTCACAGATACTCCAAGAAAGTAGCTAAGGGGTCCCAAGTCCTTCATTGCAAACTCGGCAGCCAAGAGTTTCATGAAGGAGTGGCGAAGAGCATCGGTGGAGGTGATAAGGATTATGTCATCCACGTATAACAAGATGTAAGCAATATTACGACCATTTTTGTAGATAAAGAGAGAATGGTCGCTTTTGCTGTGTCGGAACCCTAATGTGGAGACATAGTCAGCGAACCTTTGGTACCATGCCCTCGGTGCTTGTTTCAACCCATATAGCGATTTCTTCAATAAACAGACATGATTCGGAAATCGTTTGTCTCGAAATCCCGGGGGCTGGTGCATGTAAACTGTCTCAAGAAGATTGCCATGCAGAAAGGCGTTCTTTACATCTAACTGGTGAATTGGCCATGAGTGAGAAACAGCTAGTGAAAGAACAGTCCTGATCGTTGCCGGTTTAACCACCGGGCTAAATGTATCTCCACAGTCAATGCCAACCTGTTGGGACCTGCCATCACAAACCAAACGAGCTTTGTATCGCTCCAAAGTGCCGTCAGACTTAAGTTTATGTTTAAAAATCCACATGCTACGTACAACATTCATATGATTATGCCTCGGGACTAACTCCCACGTGCTATTATCAATAAGAGCCCGGAATTCGTCGGTCATGGCGTTGTTCCAATCCGGGTTACGGAGAGCATCGAGTGGGTTACGAGGTATAGAGGAAAGAGTGGTGGAAGTGTGGAAATTGAAAGGTTTTTGAAGCTTGGAAATTCCGGACATGCTGCGAGTATGTACGGTTCTTTGGGGTGGTGGTGGAGGGGGGTGGGAATATGAGTCGGTTGTTGTGTGGAGGGCGGGTTTTCTGGTTGAGAATGGTAGGAATCATAGGCTGGTGTTTGGGACTGAGCTGATTGGGTGTTTTGGGACCGCCTGATGTATGTTTTTGTCGGGTTTTCTGGTTGAGAACGGTAAGAATCATAGGCTGATGTTTGGGGCTGACCTGTTTGGGTGTTTTGGGACTTCCTGGTGAATGTTTGGAATGGTGGAGTAGGCTGGTCGGTTTGGTGAGTGGTAGTGGATGGTCCCGTAGGTGCAGTAGGGGCTATAGTGGGTCCCGTAGGGACTGTGGCAGGTGCTGGGGGGGCTGTAGAGGGTGGCGAGCTGGCCGCCCAGAAGGATGGGTGGATAGTGGGTGAGTCGGTGAAGATTTTATAGGCTGAGGAAGTGGTAGGTTGTGTGTGTGAAAAAGGGAAGCTTGTTTCATCGAAGATGACATGCCTTGAGATTATTATTTGACGTGTTTGAAGATTGTAACACTTATACCCCCGATGGTTAGATGGGTGGCCAAGGAAGACGCACGGAGTGGAACGTTTTTGGAGTTTATTGATAGTGGTAGAGGGAAATAAGGGGTAACAAAGGCAACCGAATGTACGGAGTGAGGTGTAAGAAGGAGATCGATTGTAAAGAAGGTGAGTTGGTGTTAGGTTATTTAGAAGTTTACTACGGAGAATGTTTAGGAGATAAGTTGCGTGTTGAAGAGCATGGTGCCAAAAATTGGCGGGAACGGAAGATTGGGCCAGAATGGTGCGGATAATGTTGTTGATGGACCGGATTTTCCGTTCGGCTTTTCCGTTTTGAGGAGATGTATGAGGGCATGAGAAGCGGAATTGGAGGCCATTAGTCGAGCAAAAATTATGAAATTGGGTATTATCATATTCCCGCTCGTTGTCGCATTGTAGGGTTTTGATATTTTGGTTGAATTGTGTTTTGATTAGGGTATGAAATTGATTAAAGATTTGAAAAACTTGAGACTTTTTAGCTAGAGGATAGGTCCAAAGAAAATTAGTTTTGTCATCCAAAAATAAGAGATAATAACGGTGACCTCCCGCACTCAAGACGGGGGAGGTCCATAAATCACTATGCACGATATCAAAGGGAAAATATGTAAAAGAATTAGAAGTAGAAAATGGGAACTTAAATTGTTTTCCAAACACACAAGATGAGCAAACAGAATCCAAATGTTTTGAACGTGAATCAAAAGACAAACAGTGCTTTAAAGAATGTAAAATAGATGCGCCGGGGTGTCCTAGACGACGGTGCCATATGTCTTGAGTGATGGTGGCAAGAGCAGAAGAAGTGAGTTGTGGTGACTGGAATGTGAGTGGGTAGAGGTCCCCGGTACTGTCACATCTAAGGATGGGTGTCCGCGTCTGGAAGTCCTTCACATTAAAACCAAACGGGTCAAATTCAATAGCAATACTATTATCGGTTGTTAGTCTACGCACAGATAGGAGATTTTTAATAATATTTGGAACATGTAGGACGTTACGGAGAGATAAAGGTGGGTAGGGGTAGGGTAGAGTTTGATGTCCTGTACCTCGAATTGGAATTTCAGACCCGTCCCCAACAATAATATTCCTAAAAAGACCCTTATTAAAATAGGACGTGAAGTTACCTGAGGAGTGTGTCATATGAGATGTTGCCCCGGTGTCCATGTACCAATTTTGATCTGGTGGATGCATAGTCATGGTGTGAAACGCCTGTTCAAGGTCGGTAGGCGTGTAACTGGATTCTGAAGCTGCATAGGCTTGAGAGGGTCTGCTACCAGGAATGCCAGGTCCATTATTCAGCTGTGGGCTTGGAGGCTGCCTAGGGGGGCCATAGGGTTGAGTAGGATAGGGGCAGGGAGGATAGGCCCAATTTTGGTACTGTGAATAGGCCCAGGGAGGTGGGCTAATATATATATTACAGGGAATAAACTCTACACTTAAGAAATTTAAGGAGTTGGAATGAAATTTTACAAAGTTTAGAGGTTTTTTTTATCATTTACCAAACTTGGGGGGGGGGAGGAATTTACCATTTGTCAAAGTTAAGGAAGAGAGTTGCCATTTACCATTCACTATAGACACTTCCTTTTAAGTTAATTGATAATTTTTATTATAAAGGGCATTTGAGTCATTTTAAATGTATTTGAGAGTTAAAGTTAACGCATATCCAACTCAGGGGTCATCTCGATTACAAATGTGTAAATTAAGATAAATGATATTTGTATAAACCAGATGGATGATCCATATTTTTTTAACGACAATTTGGATCACTGACGGGCTACTGATCCACCCGATCATCTCCACCCTCACAGGTCGATTACAAATGTGTAAATTAAGATAAATGAGATTCGTATAAACCAGATGGATGATCCGTATTTTTTGTTTTTTTTTTTAACGACAATTTGGATCACTGACGGGCCACTGACCCACTCGATCATCTCCACCCCAACATGAGGAAACTCACTATAAATGAGAAAACCCCATAGCTCAACTTGAACCATTTTTTTGTGTCATAAGTGAGACTTAAACCGAAGACATCTCCTACTTTAATAAAGTTTTAGTATACACCTTTACAAGTAGACTGAGCCAGTATAATTCAAAATAAAATGGTTCTTAAAATACGGGTGGATTGCGTGAATCAAAAGCCCGGATATAACCCACCACATCACCCCCAAAATAGTGTCGAGAAAGGAGATGGTGACGTAAAGGATGAGATAGAGTGACAGTCAGTGAGTCACAGTTCCCTTCTACATATGTCTCTGTGTGTCTGTATCTACACAAATATATTTTTGAGAAATAGAAAAACACACACACTACACACATACTGTGTGGAAGATCAACCAACACTTCTCCTTTTCCCCTTCACTTTCTCATTTTGTTCGCTTCATCTGCTCCGGCCGACCAATCGCCGGTACAATGTCCGTCATCTCTCTCTCTTCCTCTCTCTATGCTTATGCATATGTATGTATAATTGTTAATATTTGTATGTATAATTGATCGTTTTGATTGTCAATTTCTTGTGATATCATCTTCTGAATCAACGGTTAAATTATGATGTATGAACGAGGCTAACGGCGATTGTGAAATTCGCGTTGAATATAGCGGTTTGTTGTTGAAATTAGAGCAACGGCTGAACGCATGTGCTTATTTTTCGCCCTAGCATTTCGTCGTTTGACTTGAATTGCTTTGTTACTAGCGGTTTTGTTTGAATGATTTGGTATTTTGTGTATGAACGCAGTTTGAATTTGCAATGGAACAGTTTTTTAGGTCTCTACATTAATTGAAGGCGAAGAAGATGAAAATTAGGGGACTGTGTAGTTGTTTGGTTTACAGTAAATGTGAAATTGAACTCGTTTTGCTCGTGTTAGGTTTTAGCATGTTTAAGCTTTAATTTCTCTTTTGTTAGTTAGTTTCTAAATGCCAAATTAATTGACATTTAGGTTTTTCCTATAGGATGAAAATTTTAGGACGGCAGCTTTGTTTGTTTGACAATTTACCTATTATTCCATCTTTAAAGAAGTCTGTATTGTCGAACGGATGGAGTAGCGTACACAAACATAGATTTTGCGTTTCCAAATCTGGGTAATCCTGAAGCTTGGTATGGCTGTATGGGTGAGCTGAGTAGGTACTATCTATTACATCTTATGGTTGTGTTTGAATAAATTGTTAGTGCCATGTAACATATTTTCTATTTTCTTTAATCAACGTTGAAGAAGATTTAAACTCCCAACTGTTTGTAGTCGTGCTAGCTTTTAGTTCTCTTTTTTATTTGAAGATGTAGAAGATGAAAAATAGGTAACTATTTATGATTGTGCTAGTTTTAGTAAATGTGAAAGTTCAATTTGATTTGGTTGAGTTAGGCAAGTTGAAGCTTTTATAGTTTTATGGTTTTTTTTGTCTTAGTTAATTCATTTCTAAATACCAAGTTTAATAAGGTTTTGACTTTTACATTCTCATCTCTAGGAAGGAAATATTATACCTGCAACTATTCTGTTTGATTTATTGCATTAGTTAAGAAGCACGTGCTTCCCATATAAGGGAATGGTATACATAAACATGATTTTATTTCCCAAATCTGGGTAGACCAGAACTTGACGTACGGTTTACTTTTACATCAGATGAAATAATTTAGTGATGTTTCTAAAGGAGTACGATGAGAACTTGCATGCAGGACACAAAAAGACTTTGCATTAATCCAAGTAGGGATTAGTGGGAGTTGTTGATGATGTATAGACTCATAGCATATTATGTTCCTATTAATTCTGTGAAGAAGAAAATAAACTATATGATTATGACTTATAATGGTATTGGTTTTATCATGAGGGGTTCAAAGCAAATTATATATATATTTTTTATGGAATTAGCTTCTTGGTTTAAAAAAGCGCTGTGAGGCGCTAGGAAAAACGCCTCAAATCGGTGAGGCGGCCGAGAAACATGAAGCGGACCGAAGCGGCTCCGAGGCAGCGCTTCACGTATTTGTCACGTATTTGGGCTTTAAATCAGTTGGGCTTGGCCCATCATTTAACCAACTTGGGCCTAAATCTTTATTTGAGCTTTAACCTGTGACCAATTTAAATAACCCTAAATCACGTATTTTTTATGAATGATTTGATTATGTTTTTGATGATTGATTAGAGACAGTTATTTATGTTTTTTTGAATGTTTGATTATGTTCTAAACTTTTAACTTCTAAGTATTAAAGTATGTTTTGTGTTTATGATTAAGAAGTGAAATGTGTCATATGCATAATAAATTTTTTATTATTTTTTTTTAGTTTTAGCGCCTCGCAAATGTGAAGCCCTCGCCTCGCGCTTGAGGCGTGGTGCCTCGGATTTTGGGACCGAAACGCTTCGCCTCGCGCTTTTTTAAACTAAGATTAGCTTTATACTTTGATAGAAAGTTTACTTGCACTCTTGCAGTTCACCAGTTTGCTTGCATATGTTGTTAAGCTGCATGCTGAAAAGGTTGATTGCTGCAGTTTTCTTGCAATTTCATTGTCAAAACTAATTACAATTACAAGTATCGGCTTGCAATGGATGGGAATGGTAATCGGCAGTTGGAGGTTCATTACATAAACTCGGGTTTCTCATACACTGCCTCTGAGAGCTTCATGGACTTCTTTGATGGGATTCCACATCAAGCCACACATTATTCTCATTCTGGTCCAATGCATGGTCAGGTTGTTTCATTATTCATATCCCTTAGAAATGGAACTTATTACTGAAAAATCGTCTTGGTTATGCCATGAAAGTTGTATTACAGAGCACCCCTCTCCCCCTCTCTTCCTTTTCCTTCTTTTCGAAAATATCATCTTTATAGGTAAATATTTGTGATAGGACTAGGAGAGGAAAATGCAATTTTCCATCATACTTCGATAGCCTGCAAACAAACCAATAAACTTGTATATAAAGATAAAATGGCTTGTCATGAATGTCGTGTATCTGATATTGGTATTATGGTTTCTTTATACTGTGTCCAGGAGAATGCATATTGGTCAATGAATATGAGTTCATACAAATACGTCTTGCCTTCTGCTCATGGAAATATACCTTATTATGATCCATATGAAGTCCATAATTATGTACCAAGAATGGATCTGAATCGAAGTGCATGGGAATTTCCTGTAATGATGAATGTCACTGAACCCTCTTCTACAGATGCACAGTCTGCTGAGAATTCAGTTCCAACCATGCAAGCTATTCCCGAAGAATGTCAGTTCCTATTTTTATATTTCCAGCTGCAAAGTTGAGACATGTAAAGTGTGCATACATTTTAGGATATGATGCATTGATGACATAATTTTGATGTATGAATCATATTATGTTACTTATTATACATATTTATACATATATAGATCTAGAAGTTTTTCATCTTTTTGATTGCATGCATCAGAAATTAATTACCCTTAGGTAGTTAAACTAGAGTTCGCATGTGTAGCGGAGCGGTTTAGTTAGTTATGTTCTCAACTGCTACCAGTTTTTTTTTATCTTTTCTTATGCATTAATTTACTTTTCTATTTCAGCTTTTATTAGTAATCAGCTATCCTTATGCCATCTTTCTCCATGTTGCAGGTAGTCCAAATGATGACAGTGCATCTAGTTCTCAGGTGTAGCGTTTTAAATATGATTATTTATTCACAGCCTATATGCATTCTTTTGAGTCTATAATTGGGAGTAATATACAATCTGAAATTTATTGGACAGACTTTCACATTATCAATGATAGCATCAGAAAGCTAATGTGTTTGTGCATTGCAGGTTGTTTGGCAGGATGACATTGATCTAGACAATATGACATACGAGGTTTGCTAATAATTGCCCATGGGCTAATGCCTCTTTTATTCTTTTCATTCTTAACGAACAATTATTTTATTAAAATAAAACGAGAGGATATAAAATACCATTAAACTAGAGGTGGCAAAATGGGTCAAAGTGGCTAATGATCATATAGATTTTTTTCTTTAACAAGTCAAATATGCCTTCGACTAGGTTGGGTTGACTCATTGGGTTCTCTCACCTTTTTCTCTTATTCTTTTTGTTTTTTTACAAAAGAGGAAAAAAAAACCATTAACCTAAAAACACAAAAAAAAAAAAAAAATGCTACAGACATGTACAAATTTTAAAGAGCACAAAAGTAATTAATATGAAAACATTAACCTACTTTTTACAAACAATGATTAAAATTTATTACATTACAAGTATATCATTAGATATTGATAAGAATTTTTGGCTGTATAGAAAAAAATTTAATGATCGCACTACTTATTAAAAAGATTACTTTATCTGACATTCTTAGAAACTGAAAACATTTATGCCAGTTGTGAATCCAAAAATTAATGGATTTGAATATCTAAGAAACCTTAGACTAGAACGGTTGTAGAATTTTTTTGTTATTTGTCAAGAATTGTAAATCTCAACATTAAAATAGCATGATAATAATGACAGACAGTTTAATAGAATAAGGGTGTATCCAGTGCTTGACTTAGCTCCCACATTTGCGCATGGTCCGGGGAGGGGCCGGATCGCTTCGTGATCTGATGTAGGCAGCCTTACCCTACACTTTGTGCAGGAGGCTGTTTCCATGGCTCAAGGTCACAAAGCAGCAACCTTAACAGTTTAATAGAATAAAACGATTATATGTAATATGACATGTTTCCTCTCTCTTTCTCTCTCTAGCGCACACACTTACAATACACACACAACTAGTTTGTGATGAATGGTAATGTCTGCTTTGTTGTTGGCATGCTTGAGACATGCCTTGTTTCTGAACTCAGATTTTGAAGTATTTCTCCTGCAGAATGCTAGTTTACAATAATATCCGTACACTTAATCATATCATAATTACACTACTGTATATAAACGTTTTGTAATTCATGCAGGAATTACTTGATTTAGGTGAGGCAATTGGGACCGAGAGTCGGGGTCTTTCTCTAGAGCTTATTGGTTCACTTCCAACTACAAGATACAAGTCTGGTGGCTTCTTTTTGAGAAAAAAATCTGGAGAGAGGTAAGATTCTGGTTAAAATACAACTGTCTTCATTTCTTTCATTTTTAGATGATAAAATTAGTTGACCAAAATCTTCTTATCCGATTATTATACAAATTGAAATAGGTCTTGCTTACTTTTGGTAACCAAGTTTCTAAAATTTGACCCATTTGACCAATTGACTTAGATTTCTAATGTAACCCTAATCGACCTGTTTCTAGTTAAGGAGGTTGAATTTACAATTTTACCCAGTAGTTATGAATATGTACATTATGGGTGTTCTATTAGCTTTACACATAAGAAAGGATGTTTCATGAACTGTAATTGCAATCGTCCAACCACCATATTGCTCGTTTTATGTATGTATTAATGCTCGACCCACCCGTTATAAAATTTCCATCCTTGATCTTGACACTATTTTTTACTTTTTGATAACTATGAGAACCGTCACCAGAGAACTCACAGGACCCCACTAACACCTTGCTAACTAATTATTCAATACACATTGTACTATGAATAACATTCAATCCTATGCCAAAGAAACTTGCATTTATATGGAGATGTGCATCTTTGTGTGATCCGTCAATACCCGAATATGGAATCTTGAACTCCGAAGTTTTAGGCTATGCCTGCACCACTCGGAAAGTAATTCTATTCTTTTCGTGTGGTTATTTTAAGCAGGTGTGTGATTTGTCAAATGAGATACAAGAGAGGGGACAGACAAATCAATTTGCCATGCAAGCATGTTTATCATACTGAATGTGGCTCAAAATGGCTCACCATCAACAAGGTAATTGATTCTTCATCAGAACTCAGCCTGGCCTGGGGGTAGGAGTGTGAATTTCTTACACGACACGAACCTAACACATGATTCATGGGGTTTTGTTTTAGTCTAAACGTCTGGTCGAAGCTGCGGACACGTTTAGCCAAACATGTCGTTAACTGGTCGAAACTGTGGACACGTTTAGCTAAACAAGTCATGTTTGGGTCGACGTGGCGGGTTCGCTGGTTACTCGTTTAATTGTGTTTTTTTAAATGTGTTTTTATTATAACTTATACTGATTGTGTATTTTATGCCAAAGTTTAAAAGGACAAAAAACGAAATTAGTATCAATTTTTATAGTTTAAACGTAGTTATTTTATATACATTTGTATTTTTGTTGTAAATTTATAGATTTAGAGTATTAATATGCAAAAAAAAATTGGGTTAAACAGGCCGTGTTTGTGTCAATTCGTGAAAACTCGTGTCGTGTCCAGGTTCATGTGTCTGACCCATTTAACACCTTTACCGGGTGTTGGTTGGTTTAGGGGTATGGGTTTGACAGTTATCTCATCTTCCTTCACTACTAATCAAACTTAAATTTTTTTATTTTTACATCACAGACATGTCCCATTTGCAACATGGAAGTGCTTGGGGAGGTATCAAACCAACACTAAACTCAGATTTCCCCCAAATTTCCCCATTTGGGATTTTATATACATGTAGTCAAAGTTTGTCCTTAAATCATTACCTGTTTTATAGGACATGTCTTTAAGTTTATAAAGGTGAATATGAACAACTCAAATTTGTTTTCAAGTTATCGGCATGTGTGTTTCTTCTACCTATTGTCAATTACTTGATTGGACCGGCAGGTTACGCTTTCTTGATGCTAGGTTGAGTAAGTATAGCTCACTTAGATTTGGTCATTCCTGATAATGCATCAACTGGTTGGACTATAGTAGCTTAAATAAGCAAAGTAGTTGATGATGCGGTAACATGTATCAATCTTGTAATATATTGGATAATTGTGTGAGTATATTCGTATTTTTTGAGGTTATTTGTGACATTGCATTTGTTTAAATATAGTCACGCCATTAAATAGTTACTGTGACACCGTGTTGTAATGGGTCTGAAGTATCATCATATACTACCGTCTATCAAAACTCATTACAACAATGTATAGAACTTCTAAAATTGTGTGTATCATTGTAATGGTTCAATGCATCATTATATACTTGTGGACCATCGTAAATGTTTAACACACCATTATAAACATGGGTCAAAACCCCGTTACAATAGTGCACTAAACTTGTAAAGTTTTGACAAACTGTTGTAACGGTTTTGAGGCATTGCAAAGTGCTTAGGTTTCATGGCGCTACCCCTTGACCTTGCTCTCTAGCTGCCTCTCTTTTTATCTCCTAGTATGTCTAGTCAACATCATATACAAGTGTTTACAAGGTGATATTTTGCGTAATTAACGCAAAAACATAATGAATACTATATGTAAACACAGTGCATTCAACTGTAAGTACAAACAAACATGAATACATGAATATACCATGTGAATGCGATGACATATCATAACGTAAAAACACATATTCACCATATATAATATAATTAACACTAATGAATTTATTATTAGAAATTATAGTGTATTCACAGGTAAATAAACTATTAGAAACTATAGTTCATTCACCGGTGCTTACACATGTATTCACGAATGAATACACGATATTTAATCTTAGTGTATATGTACTAAAAGTTAGCTTTTGGGTAAAACGTTATAGTATTATAGAGATGAAAATGACACATGAGAGAATGAGCAAGAGGGAATCATTAAAAAAATTAATAATAACTCTTTTCTTCGATTTCTTTCCTACTCTTTTAACTTTTATTAAATTTAAAGGGATGTAAATCTTAAACATTCATTAGTTTTAATCTTAAGGTAATAATTAATTGAGTTTTAACACTAAAAAGGCAATTTCGTAAGTTCTAAAGTTAGCCACCTTGGTATGTATAGTTATAAATAAGGTCCAAATCAGAATTCAAAAAATAATTTTTATTTTCACACCAAAAAATATACTAATCATGTCCTGTAATTCATTCAAATAAATTACAACAAAAAAGCGGGTGTTTTTCCTCTTTAAGTACAACATATGTAGAGGGTTTTTTTTTATATTTTTATCGAGTCATTAAAAATTTAGTTCACATGTAAACTAAGTCTGGACTGACACATGAACCAGCACAGTAAACTTAGTTTGGTTTGTTTTTATTAAATTTGGTTGAAACTCAATGCAACTTCTAACATATGTACTACTAGGAAGGAATGAGCAAATGGGTATTACTCGGCCCATACTGGTTTACCTGGCCGGTACATGTGACCCGTTTGTTATCCCTACTCTTTATTGTTTAAACGGGTAATCATGGGTCGGGTACGTTTTCTCTTACGAGTATTTAATTCTAAACCTGTTTCTTACTCACCCCTATGAACTACTATTTGCTTCTCATTTAATCAATGTTAATATGTATATGAATTTATACATTTGATTCACATTAGTTGACACGGAATTAACATATGAACTAGTGCTAGTTCACATGTGAACTAATACAATATTCGTTTACACGTAAAATTAAATGCTTCAAAAACTCTATTATTCAAAAACCTTAATTCACAATCACAAATCAAGATCGTCAAATTAACAATCTTAGGAATAAGAGAAATTAGGGGTCAGTTGTAACCAAAGACCTTGTGTGTGGACCTTTTAGAGTCCCTCCAAGCTCCACCGGAACAAGAATGAAGCTATTGGACTGAAAAAATTAAATTAAAATGTTTGAACTAAAATTATTATTTTAACCAAAGCACAAGGACTAAGTTTGTATATAACTCTTTATAAATTTAAATAAATTCCAGGTAATATGTGTGTAACAAAAAAAATACAACATATTACTTTAAAAAAATATATAAATGTTGATTTTAATATGAACTAGTTTAGAACCCGTGTTCTTTACATGGGGCGAAAAATATCAATACATAAAATTCTTAAATCTTTATGTAGATATTTTACAAGTGTAAAAGTGTATTATATATATGAAAGATAAAAAATACAAATCAAAATATGTAAAAATTAATTTATAATTGGGTTTCGAAAATACGTTAGTTACTATTTAATGTAATTTGATTTTTATTTACTATTTAATTGAAAAATAAAAGTTACATAATTATATGTTAGTAAACCACAGGGACAATTCGTCTACTTACTTGGAAAAATATTATTTTTTATATAATTTTAGATTTTGTTTTCTATTGTTACTGTATATAATACATTTTTTCAACTTTTTTTTCCACCTATAAGATATATAAAGAAAGATTTAGCAATTTTATATTTTGATATTTTTTCATCCGAAATAATATACATGTTCTAAGCTAGTTATATAATATAGATATAGATTTACTTATAGAACACAAAACTTAAACAAAAAACCCAAAATTATTTATACGTATATACAATCCAGAGTTGTAACGACTGAAAAGTAACGGGGTATGAATGATTTTATCGAGTGGAATTGCAGAGCATACAATTCAAAACCCTAGAACAAGCATACCGCAAAGCTGGGTACATCCGATTGGTGTACACGCTGGACTCCCGCCATAAATCAACCATGGATGCCACAAACAGATTCAAGTTTCTAACCCGCGGCACGAACAGAATCAACGGTGCCGCCGAGAATCCCACTGCCAACAACAGATCAAGCATTTTTGCAGGATTTTGGGGTTTTTTATTTGCAGAATTGATATGTTATGGATTTGTTGAGGAAGCTTGCAATTAAGGGCTTGAAGATTTGTGGTGTTGACAAAAAGGTCCCTGTAAGTCGTGGCTTCTTCATGTCTGCTAATTGGAGTATTGCATTTCTTTTTCTAAATGAGACTATTTTAGAAATAGTTTTTGCTTATTAGCTGGTTCACGAACTGGTATAGATTTTTAAAAAGTTAAAAAAATAAAGTTTTAAATAAGTTTAAAAAATGATCAAAAAATTAAAAAAAATCACTGGACTAAAATGGTTAAA
Source organism: Smallanthus sonchifolius (assembly GCA_023525975.1). Lineage (NCBI taxonomy): Eukaryota > Viridiplantae > Streptophyta > Magnoliopsida > Asterales > Asteraceae > Smallanthus > Smallanthus sonchifolius. Next base: position 44,136,020 of record CM042046.1, on the reverse strand, counting down.
CTATTACCTTAGAAATAAAATAACTAAAATGTCCCTATACTTAAAAGAAAAAAAGTTAACACAATTAGTGTTAAGTCCTGAAATGGTTACAAAAATGCTAACTCAAGGACTAATATTTTAAAAGATACATTTTTAGTCTGAAAGAGTTAAACATGTCAAAACACAGAGGTTAAAAGCGAAATTTACTTTATTTTAAAGGATCATTTACATATATATCCCCTTCCTAAAGGCTGTATATTACATATTTATTCAATTATTTTAAAATAACTTTTTAAATTACTATTTTACCCTTAATGAACCCATTAAAATACTATTTACATATATCACTTTTTTAAATATAAAAAAGTAAATAATTACAAAAATTGTTTATTCCTTCATGCATCTCTGAAAAGAGAAGCTACGGTTTTACAAGGGGGTGCTACGGCCGCAGCACAAATTGTTTATTCCTTCATACTCAAAACCGTCATCGGACTTTCTCACAGGCAAAATACCGGTTAGAGATAACTGACTCGCCTCCGTGGACTGAAACGGCATCATATCCTCTCCGAAAATCAGATCAAACACTCCGCACTCCGGCTCGAATGCCGGTAAAATAACAGTCTGACGTTGTTTCTATTCGCCGGAGGTTTCGGAAAAAATCTGATTCGACGCCGCACTGGCGTCTGGTGTGGGAGGTGGAGTCGGTGGCGGTGGAGGTAGTACGGACGGCGACAGTGACAGCGACGGTGATGGCGGCGAATTGAATCTGTTGCAGAAGATCGGCGTCGCCGACGAAGATGTACGGCAGAGATTGAAGGATTGCTTTGTAGTTTCCAGTCGGTCGAGCTATCTCGAGTGAACAAAGCTATTCCCGTCGTTAGAGTTTCTCACGCCAAACCAACATTTTAGGTTAGAAAACAATATTGGGTAAATAGGTAAATGCGTAAGTATTTGGTAAATATGTAATTGATTTTTGTGGTTGGGTATATATGTTATTAAGGAGGTTAAGAGCGAGAAATATGTAAAAAAAACTCTATTTTAAATTGAGTGAACTACACTTTTCGTCCCTAAGCTTTGAACAAAACATCAGGTTTCATCTCTCTGTAACACATTTGATCCCCAGGTTTGATATTTTAACACTTTGCGTCTGTGTTCCTTAACTCCGTTAACTTTTCAATTAACTTTTTGGTAAATTTACTGACATAGCCCTCTCCCTTCTTCATCATCAGACCACCGACCACCACCATCAACCCACCACCACTAACCCACGCCACCCTCCTATTGCAACCACCTCCTTCAAACCCATCGGCGCCACCTCTCTCCCACCACTTCAACTCTTCCTCCTCCACCACTAAATCCCAACGCATAGGCCTCCAATCCTAGATCTCTCTACGTATACAAATTCCAAACCCTAATTCACCATGGAGGTCGAAGTGAAGTTATACAACCCCTCTCCTCACTTGCAACCACCGCCGGCAATCTCCCCACCACCACCACTCCGCCACAGCCGGCAACCGCCCCACCACCACCACTCTACCACAGCCGGCAACCGCCCCACAAAATCTAGGTAATTTTGTTCGATGAGTTTGCTCGGCTTCAGATGCAGTTGAATCTGAAATCTGGTGGTAGCTATTTGATTGTATTTCTTCGGTCTAAACTTGATTGATGACTGTCTCTTCGTATCCCGTCATAATTGTTGCGATTAAATATCGAAATTAGGGGAATGAGTTAACAAGATTGATTTCATTTTATGATTTAACAAATTTGTCTGAGTTTGTGTGTACATGTTGTTTGGATTCAGATGAAGACTGTTTCCGGAAAAAATGTATCTACAAATCTTGTTAATCTCTCTAAAGCCGCCAACATTTTGTCAAATTTTGTAACATCTGAAAATGGAGCTTCTCAACCTGTGGTTGGTTACCTCTACAACATTTAACGAGCTTGTATACTTAAAAAAGCACCATAGGATGAACAAAAGTTCGTCAACAATTCTAGTTTTTTTTAATACATGTATTCGGCTTTGATTCTTGATGACCAATTCAACAATTCTGGTAGGAGGTGGTGGTGGGGTCAGGTAGTGGCGATAGGAGGTGGTGTTGGTTGGTGATGGTGGTGGTGGTGGGTTAATGATGAAGAAGAAGATGGAGCTAAGGGCATATTAATAATTTCATGTAAAAACTAACAGAAATTTTAACAGAGTTAAGGACCAGGTACAAAAACTGTTAAAATATAAAACGTCAGGGATGATATGTGTTACAGGGGGACCAAACCTGAAATTTGATTCAAACCTCAGGGACGAAAACTTAAGTTTACTCTTTTAAATTAGTAGTTGACTATTGTGTTGTTTGAGACTTGTATAATTTGATATTATTTTTAACTTATTATCAGGAGCGGCCCTGAGGGTCTACAAGGTGGACGACCGCACACGTACTAAATTTTGTTTTTCAACGTTTTACATGCATCGGCAGTGGAAGGTGACAGATGCGGCGACGGTCCGTTAGAGACGGCGGTAGCTATTGTGTAGGGTATGAAAAAAGAATTTGAGTTTATATGAAATATATATATATATATATATATATAATGAATTATAAATGTAACTTTTTAAAATTTTAATTTAATAATATTTAGTATTTTATTATATTTTTATATTATGATTAAGAAACTAGAGTGTAGTGCCGATTTAAAACACATAGTAACCTACCTACCTATAATTGAGTCCACCACATCAAATCTTGAATTCCTTGACTGTTTAAACTAATTTAATTTTAATTCACAGTTAGTTTAAATTTTAATTTAATTATTTATTTTATGTACTTATAAAAAATATTGTTTTAGGTGACAGATGCGGCGACGGTCCGTTAGAGACGGCGGTAGCTATTGTGTAGGGTATGAAAAAAGAATTTGAGTTTATATGAAATATATATATATATATATAATGAATTATAAATGTAACTTTTTAAAATTTTAATTTAATAATATTTAGTATTTTATTATATTTTTATATTATGATTAAGAAACTAGAGTGTAGTGCCAATTTAAAACACATACTAACCTACCTACATATAATTGAGTACACCACATCAAATCTTGAATTCTTTTTTTTTTTTTTTTTTGAAAGGCGACTTTCATTTTTAAGTGGTAGTCGCATCTCCGAATCAGAGACCCGTTACCCCTCAACCTGACCACTACGTTGTCTGAACCGGGCCCGCGGGTTCAGAACGAGAGGCTTAGGCTTTCACCGGGAAACCATGGAGCCTGCTGCCACTTGACAGCAGTTGCGCCGCTACACGGGCCAAACCCCGCTAGCGTAACGCACTCCGGACTAAAACCCGGTTTTGCTCGGATTCGAACCTGCGTGGGCAGGTTGAATCTTCATTGCCATAACCACTGGACCAAAGCCAGTGGTTAAATCTTGAATTCCTTGACTGTTTAAACTAATTTAATTTTAATTCACAATTAGTTTAAATTTTAATTTAATTATTTATTTTATGTACTTATAAAAAATATTGTTTTAGTTGTGATCTAATTTTATTATTATATATTTTTATACGATTTAGGTTTCTTTAAATTAGATTTTTTTAATACTTTGTCAAAATATATATAATCTTAATATATATATAAATGTTTTTGTAAAGAAAAATAAAATAAGTTTTTTTTCAACAATGTAGTTTGTGAGATTATTTACGTGATAACATCAACTAGTAATTTTACTCATCGCGCGTTGCGGCGGTGTAGGAATGTAGCGTAACTTGAATTCCTGTGATACGCGACGTGAATCGGATCTTAAACGGTTGAGACGATTAAAAAAGAAACATAGTTAGGTACATAAAAACATATGAGGTTATTGCTACTCGTTTAACCCTGAAAGAAAATGTAAAAAAACAAAAGAAAAAAATGTTTTGACGTTAACACTATCGTACCTAAGTATCTAAAAGTAACGTACGAATTTAAGGCGGATCAGTTTTGAAGATAGAACCATATATATAAAAATGTATTATACTTTCACATTGCTCTTAGTAAATAACAAAGAATAATCAAAAGAAAAAAAAACAAAAGAAAAAACAATTAGTTAGCCATGGGGCGAACCTATGACCTGAAGGAAAAACGCAAACCAGTGCAAACCACTGGACCAGCTTGAAAGTTTGATGTAGCTTTGGAACATTTAATATAAGTTATTTAATTGCTAGCGGTGGCTTTCCTTTAATTGCTCACTGACCTTACAATTTAAGGTTATTAGGAATAATATTTTTTCAAGTAAAGTACACGATTGGTCTCTATGATTTACCAAAATTTTGAATTTGGTCCATAGCTTTTCAAAAAGATATGGATGGTCCCTGTGGTTTGCACTTTGTAACGCATTTAGTTTCTAACCAACAAATCTTAAAGGTTTAGAAGATCCAAGTTAAAGACTAAATGTGTTACAAAGTGCAAACCACATGGACCATACATGAACTTTTGGCAAAGTTTGGGGACTAATTGCGTTATAAAATGCAAACCCCATGGGCCATCCGTGTTTTTTAAAAAGCTAGGGATAAAATCTAAAATTTTGGTAAACCACATGAACCATCCGTATAGTTTACTCTATTTTCCCTTAAGATCGGTGAGTCATATAATACTAAAATGAAGTAAAACTTTTATTACATGAGACAATGTACACAAAGAAAAAAGTTTTTTTTAGATAAAATGTTTGACAATTGACTTTGCTTGCCTTATGTAAAAAAATTAAGATTTAATTACGGGATCGATGCTGATGTCTATTGAACATTGTAGTTATAGATTTAAGATGATAGACTTGTAACATTCCGAAAATAATGACGGTATAATAAACGGGTTTGAGAAATAAAGAAATAATAAGGATCAAGATTTGAACGAGACTAAACGTGAAAGAAAAAGAAAGGAGGGGTGGAAGGGTCTACAAACCCTAATCGCCACCCCCTTAGCCCATTTCACCATCTTCATTTCCATATTTCTATAGAGAGCTAGAGAGAGAAAGTCGGGTATTGCTTCAAAAGAGCTCAAGGAACATTGGTCTTCGTCTCTAGATTGTTTAGCAAAAAGAATCAAGCATCCACAGGTCAAACTCGACTGTAAGTATGAGTTTTTTTTTTGTTAAAAATTGGGGTTTTAACACAAAAAGAATGGATTTTTGTGTATTAAACGTGAAATAAACCATAAATCTAGCTTCACGAGAATAAAACAAAGGTTTTGAACGTAAAAAGTTAGAATCTTGTGTGTTTGTGAGACCAGCTGTCATTTTCCTTCACAACTAGGGTTTTGTGTTGAGGAAGACGATCTGGCGAAACTAACAGGAAAGCAAAACAAACCTAGTTTTGCTGAGATCCCAATTTCACTTAGAACACAGTAGCGAAACTAACCTAGTTTCGTTGAGACACAGGAAGCGAAATGATGTGCTTGGAATGGTCTATAAAAACTATAATAAAAACCTAACCTAGACACCCTAGTAATAATTCTAGACTATCCTAATACTAGACCACAGAACAGATAAGTGTACCTATCGACTGTAGTAAAGCCTAATGGAAGTTCGGATATTGAACCCACGAGACACTAGTGACAACTAATCTAGAATCTGACTCAACTAAATAAACTGAATTATATTGGGGGAATTTATGTTGAATTATGATTAAACTAATGGAACCTCTAATGACACTGACTATCAAACAGAAGAAATGGATGAGATCAATAATGGAGAAAGCACTATCTAGGTATGAATCATGTTTGCTAAACTTGAACTTCTCTCGGCTATGACAGTTATGATGGAACCGAGATCTTTGAATACGTAACCCTAAGACAACCTAAGGATCCCATATCATTCTTTGGGTGTGACTTAATAGGAAACCCTAAGGAACGTGTAAACTCATTGGTTGGTCGGATCACCTCTCAGCTATTTCCAACAATGCTACCCTAAAAATAAATTACCTCTCAGCCTCAGTATCTCAATATGCCCTAAGACACATGGGGTAACCTAAAGACGCTCGATATGACACAGAATATCAATTATGCTTAAAAACCCTAGGAAACTCTCCATTCAGAGCAATTATCACACCCCAACCGACGGCGGATTATACGTCGGGGCGGACGCGGTTGTTCAACAGCACAAGGTTGACTATTAAAGTTTCAATATTTCATTAATAATAGATTCAAAGGTTCAATACAAAGGAAATAACAAGTATACAACATTTATTTAATAAGTAGTCTAGGTCCAAAGCGTCCTATGTGATCATAAATAAGTCTCACGATGTAGAACCTGAAACATGTGAAAGAATCTGTCAACTACAAAATAGTTGGTGAGATACAAAGGTTTTGACACAGTTTAACAAGTATTTGAGAAGAATTACAATTCACTATGATATATGCATTCTATAATGTAAGTATGAGAACAAGTATCTTAAACATTGTGCATATCAACCCTCCAACCAAGTTTAGGCATAACCCTCAGGTTACCCTTATAAGTCTCAAGTTTAAAAGTTTAATTCAGTAACAATCACCAAGGGCTCCCCCCCGAAGGGTCAATCAATCAAGGTGGATTGGTCAAATGCAATAGATCTATCATTGTTACCATAGGCTTGATCAAAGTTAACGAATATGCTAGTTTTAAGTTTAATCTAAGCATACAAGTCTCAAGTTTAACATAAGAATAAGCATCTAGTCATAGTTGTACAAGAATTGTATAAGTTTAATGTTTTTGAACATGTTTCACCCCAAAAGTATAGAAACGAAAAGGGGCTAAGTATACTCACTTGGATGATGAAGGGTATCCGACAAGAGTAAGTGTTTGCAAGACTTTGAAGAGGGAGAATATCCTCACGATAAGCCTAAGAATATAAGTCTAAAGTTTCAAGTATGACCTTAAAAGTCTAGGACAGGAATTCTAAGATTTTCAGGATTTTGACTAGGGTTCTAATGGGGGATGATTGTGTTTTATAAAGTTTGAATCAAGTTTCAAATAAAAGTTTTGAATTTCAAGTTTAATAGGTTTATAGTTTAGAATAATTGTTGATTAAAATAATTATTTAAAAGTTTTATAATTATTAATTACACAAGTTAAGTAACAATAATCAAAATAGTTTCCTAAGTATTTAGAAGTAGTGTGGTAATAATAGTTAAGTGAAAGACTAATAATTATTAAATAACAATAATTATTTAACGAATAAATAATTATTAGAGATTACTTAATTATTTAAGGAATATATAATGATAATTATTATTTCAAGAATAAACGATGATTAAGGTTCTATAATAATCATTTTAAGAACACCTAATTATTAAGGATAAATAATTTCCTATAAAGGAAAATATTTATCTAATTGAAAAATAATCAATACAAATCATTTATGATTTATTAAAGCATTTAAGTATTAAGAATTTGTTAAATTAACTTGCAGCAAATAAACGGTTAAACTGTGGTTATATGTTTAAATAAACAATAAGTGTTTATAAGTTTGAAAAAAAAGTTAAATAGGACTTCTTGTAAAGTTTTGATTATAAGTCTTTAAAGTTTACATGAAATCGTAAGTTTACAAAGTTTCCTGCGAATGGTAAGTTTATAAGTATAAGTATTTAATTAAAGTTTATGTTTTTAAAAGTATAAGTCTATAATTGTTTTAAGGTCTTTATCTTATAAAGTTTATAAACATTTAAAAATAAACAAAATATATTTATTTTCTCATGTTTTAAATTTACATAAACAAATGGATGGAATATAAAATGTATTAAATTAAAGTTTCTGTGTAAATGTAACTTTTATAAAAGTTTAGAAGCATTTTTATAGTTTTTAAGTATTTAAAATTGTTTTTAAAGTATTAAATATTATAAGTTTTAACCAAGTTTAAATGAATTAGAATGGTTCGGAAATATAAAAGTGTAAATAAAATCCAATTCAAGTTTATAAAAGTATTAGAAAGTTTATAAAAATTATTTAAAATGGGCAAAAAAATCGGTTTACCCGGCTCGAACCCGGGTCACTGACCGGGTCGAAGCATACGCGCACACATTAAGCCATCCTGACTACGGGTCTCGTTGATTACTAACACGGAAAAACAATTTCTTAAACACAATCCTAAATCGCGCCCAACTCACTATGAACCCTAGAACGAAATCGCTTAAATACGAGTCGAATCACCCTCTGTTTATGCGTTTAAACAGAGGGCTTTTGATCCTCACATGAAATCAAAGGTTTGGCTTTTTGAATTACCTGAATTGAAGTCGAGATGAGGGAGAACGAGTCTGGGTTCTGGGTCGGCTGTCGCAACTTCAAACGGCCAAATGCGAGTTCGATTCAGATGATTTGCGAGTTAGGATAGTTGTGGTGTGATGTTACTGAGATTTCCCATCGGTATTTATAGCCAATTTCAGTCTTAAATGCTTGAATTGGTTGGAAGTTGGCGGACGAGGGAAAAGAATTCAAATTCGACATCACGCGGGTCTTGGGACCGTGCTCAAGCATTGAATGGTATCGGGTTCCGATCGCACGCCTCTGGCGAGTTCGAGGTTCACTGTATCCGGACGGAAATCGTGATTTTTGCGTAAAGCGGGTGGGAAATGGTTGCTGCGGGGTTTCGAACCTGAGACCGAAGTGGTTTTGGGAAGTATGGGTTTATTACGCTTCCGGTCCCTGAGGTTTCCTGGTGTTATCATTTCATGTTAAAAGTATGATTTCTTGTTTAAAGTACGTTTTAGAGTTGACAGTTTCAACCCCTAGGTTTTTATAAAAATAAACGGATGAGTTTAAAAAAATCGATTATCTATGTTAAATGAAATAAGTTTCCTCGAGTGATTTTTCTTGAACTCTATAAAACGCTTTATAAATTTATTTACAAAGTTTTAAGAATCTATCTATATATATATATATAGATATTTTTATACTTTTAAATAACTATCACATATATATTCATATATATATATATATTAATTTAATATTTGTCTTTTTAAGGAAATAGTTTTTTTTATACGAAAGCGAGTTTTAACTCAGCAATATGTGTAAAGATCGATCGGAATATCTCGGATATTACAGCAATTGACCTAAAAACCCTAACACCAAGGAATACCCGACCATCTCTCACCTCTCAGCTATCGAGATAGAAAGAAAATCTAACCCTAAGATACTCTCAATCTGCGTTTCTATGGAAGATGATATCAACAATCCACAAACTAGTTACAAACACACAGTTAGTGACCTAACACGCATCTATTATTTTAAAGACATTCAAACAAAACGCATATGAAACACAAATCAATTGCAAATCAAAGCTAAATATGCATAGACACCATACCAATTGAAATCAAGTTCTTTACTTTATCATGAATCCATCAATAATTAACATAAACCGAAAGAAATCCAACATTCAATCAAACATTCATCAAAAACCTAGATAGCTACTATGGTCTAGCAAAGAAACATATTCAAACTCAGAAAACAAGTCTCAAAAGTAATGAACATAATCCAAACCAAAACAAATGTAAACAAGAAATCAAAGATCGTGACCCGAACGAGCAAGAACGAACCAACCAGATCGATAAAGCTTTAAACTTTGGCTCTCGTTGCTTCTTCCCTTCTCCAAATCGCCCTTCTCCTTTGTTTAAAAGGCTGGTAATCGAATAATAAACCCTTGGATGGGTTCTAATCAATTAAAACATCGAATTAGGTCAAAATCATCGAAATTGGGGTTTCTCGCGTACCGCGAAGCCCAAAGGCTAGCCCCTCGTGTACCGCTAGAGATAAATTAGTCTTGAGGCTTTTCCTGGATCCTATGTCTTTGCGTGGCGCGCCAGAATGGTGCCCACATTTTGCATGGCGCGAGGGACTACCCTTGGCAGAAAGTTTCTTCTGTTTGATCGTTTTTCCCTCGTTTGCTCGCGCCTTCCTAGTTCTTGCTCGTTTAAACTCCAAAACATCCCGATCACCTACAAATCATGACAAAACTCAATAACAACTATAAATGACTCTAAACGATTATAAAACTATGCTAAAAATGCTCTAAAACACAAGGATAAAGAGGCGCGCTTTGCAACATATCACGAAACTAATCTTGTTTCGCTGAGATCTCAGAAAGCGAAATTTTCTAGTTTCGCTGAGTAAGTAGAAAGTGTAGAATTAATGGTTATAAATCATCAATTCAGATTGTGAGTGACGCCTCTTGGCCCAGTTGATAGCACGAAGAGGATAACTAGTCAGATGAGTCAAAAATCTCTATTTTACTGTTTTAGGGTGGTGTGCATACTTAAAAATAAACGTTTTTAATAAAAGTATTTTATTGTTTAATTGCGACAGAGAAGAAAGATAAAGGTTTATTTAACTAAAAGTTTTATAACAAGAAATAGAATAGAGAACATGTTTATTTAACTAAAAGTTTCATAGACAAGAAAGAGAACTGAGAACATGTTTATTTAACTAAACGTTTTATAAACAAGAAAGAGAACAGAGAACATGTTTATTTAACTTCTTTATTGTTGAGTCTGATTACATTTAATTTTGAAGTTTTTTGTTTGTAGTTGGTGTAATCATGTAGTTCTTGAACTGTTTATTTCTTTCCTACAGTTTGGTTAACGTTGCAATGTTTTATTTTGTTGTAGGTTTGCTTTTTGGTTCTTTACCCTTTTTCTATTCATGAAAAATGGATGGCTTTGGTGTTGTTAACACCTTCTTTTATACAAGAAAAGAAACATCTAATGTTGTTATCTCTGTGTTTTTACCATTTTAAGATGTTAATGAAAGAAAAGTAGGAGTTTGTATAGGTATAATGAATGCCTTTAATTGTGGTATTACATTGTGTACGTACATAGTATCATACCAGAATTCTCCGTCACAAAACGCGAAGGGGAAAAACCTAGTTGTTAAAAAAAACAATTTATGGTACTTTAAACTGAAAATACTCTAACAAAAATATAATAAAGTCTTTTGAACTATTTTATATATTACTAGGTTAGAAATCCGGTGTATCACACGAGTTGAATTAATGAAATGTTATATAGTTAGTAATAAAGAATTACATATTACATATTTATAACATACTACATAGTTTTTTAATACAAATTCTAAACTTTATATACAAACGTTATATAGTTGTGTTCTAAAAATAATTTATAAAAAGAATGAAATAAATGTTCAATTTATAAAAATGTTTTATGAACAAACCTATTTTTTAAATAAAAAGCGTTTTATAAAAAGAATTTTAGAAATCATTATTATTTAATAGCAGAGAGGGGCGGAAAACAAAAAATTATAAAAACAACTAAAAAAATTGTATAACTAATAATAGAGAGACGAAAAAAAAGTTGAGGATGTACATGTGAATGACAAGTATCTTACCAAAACATTTATTTAATACAGAGTATAACTTTTAAAACTAAATAAACACATTTTTTTATGATTATTAAAAGTTAAGAGTAAATTTCGTTTTGAGTCCCTGTGGTTTGCTTAAAAAATCACTTTGAGTCCAATGGTTTCAATTGGACTTTTTAAGTCCTTATGGTTTGTCAATTGTCCCAATCAACTCTGGGTCACTAACACCTAGGGGTGTTCAAAAAAATCCGAATCCATAACCGAACCCGAAATATCCAAAATTTCGAATCCGAATTATCCGAATTTTCGGATTCGGATTCAGATACTGATATTGAAAGTTTTCGGATATTTCGGATATCCGAATTTCCAAAATATTAAATTTAGTTATTTTTAATTATTTATTATAATTAAATATATATTGTATAACACACAAAACCCTAATGGCCTATTTCTCCATTCTGCGTCTCCTTCTCGTGTACACAGCCACAGGCTCCCCCCCGACGGATATTCAAATCCGATGTCGCCTCCCCGCCGCCCGCCACACCCTGCCGACCGCCGCAGCGGCTTCCTGCGGACCATCACAGCCGCTCCCTGCCGTCCATTTAAGCCGCTTCCTGCCGACTGCCGCAGCTGCAGTCGCTTGTGTCTTATGTTCTTCCACGAGACCATGGCGTCTGCAAGTTTCGTAAACCTAAGTAGATCTGATTTTGTGTTGTGTGTATGGAGGATCTGATTAATTGTTACGCTTAGGTGGTTGGTGAAGTTAGGGTTTACTTTAATTGCAATTGGATTTCATTATTGTTAGTTTGGTTACTGTTGTTTGTTCTTTGCACCATTAGCAGCCCATGGATCTTATTTGTTTTTTTCTTTTCAACAGAGTTAATAACTATAAAAAGCCTAGTCCTGTTTCTTCTCTTTCAAATTTCGGATATTCGATTTACTATCGGAAATCCGGATTCGGATATCCGGTTTTGAACACCCCTACTAACACCATCCAATTTTTATTTTTTATGAAAGGACCATAATACCCTTAGAAAAAAAAATTCAACCCTCCCCCTCCCATCCCTTTCATTATCGTCAACTCACTCACACCACCGTCTCCCTTCATCATCGGCGGCACCACTGCTCAGTGCCACCCCCACCGTCGGCGCCACCACCGTCGCTTTTTTTGCCGACTGATTACGCTGCCGCTGCGCTACCTTAACCAGAATCCCCCAAACAAAACTCAGCGCCGCCCCCACCGTCTCACCCACACCCACCTGTTACCACCACCGCACGCTACCACCGCCACTGCCCAGCCGGTTGTGTGTCTCGCCGGAACCCTAATTGGGTTAGGGTTGCTCGTACCTGCTGTCAACACCACAAGGACGCCTTCACCATCATCATCTCAGGCCGCCACCTCCAGCCCCTTCACCACCATCATCTCTCCTCCACCCCCTACCTCGTCTGACAACCCCCGCCTCGCCTGACCACCACCATAACCCCTTGCCTCGCCTGCTTCTACGTCTCCATCCTTAGCCTTCAATTTACGAATTAGACGGTGGTGGGGGATGGTGTTGAACATAGTTGTGAGTTGGCTGTCGACAGTGGTGGGGATGAAATGAGCTCAATTTTGTTTTGATTGATTAGTTGTTAACTTCTGTTTTGAGTTTTAGCTCATGGTGGTGGGGATGGTGTTCAACATAGTGGAAAGAAACACTGATGTTACCTTCACCTTAGATGATGGAACTGGTAAATTGGACTGCAGGAGATGGTAAAACTAGAGTGTTCTTGGTGTTCTAGGGATTTAATTAACAAGAAGATGGTGTTTGGTGGTGGTGGCGTACTGGTGTTAAGAGTTGGGGTAGGGTAGAGAGAAGTAAGAGAGACTGTGGAAGAAGACAGAAATGGGGTAGGGTTTTTTGATGGTTTTTATTTTATTTTTAGTATTAAGGGTATTTTTGTAAGTAAGTTAACAGAATCTTAATGGTGTTAGTGTCATGGGTTTAATTGAAACAAAAATGAAATCACGATGACTCAAAAAGTCCAATTAAAAATATTAGACTCAAAACGATTTTTTAAGCAAACGATAAGTACTCAAAACAAAATTTACTCTAAAAGTTAATATAATATAATAAAAGTGCATTCAAACATTTATTTTGACATTGGAGTTGGTGATAAATGATAGAGAAAAAAATCATTTAGAAATATCAAAGTTTATGGATTGAAGTCCCACTTTGTGATTTAAGAAATTTACATTAAAATAAAAAGACTAAAAGTGAAAATGCTACTTTATTAGGACAGGACAGGAACCACGTGTACGGTTACGGTGTACCGACTTTTAGTGCCTTCTAGGAGATTCTTTGACAAGTTTTTTTTTGTTTAATTTCCTTTAGGAGATTCTTTGACGAGTTTTTTTTTGTTTAATTTCCTTTATTTTTTGTTTTCAATTGTTTAGTATTTATTTAACTTGTTATTACAGGATTTTATATAAATAAAAATACAGAATCGTCAAAAGTATGAAAAAAATGAGTAAACTCGTGAAGCTAAGAGGTGGCTCGAGTTGGAGGCGAGCTGAATACAAGCTTTTTGAGTCTCAACCGGAAACATTGGTCACATTGGTTTGACTCGTATTATTGGAAACATTGGTCACGTAGGAAGATAATAGTATTCTATCTCGGTTCGGTTCATAGTTGTTCAGGTTTTTTCTTTTTAATAGCAGAAAAGATTGTTAATGATGTTACAGTTAATATGTTGCTGGTAGCTGGGATAGTCACTTGCCACTGACAAAGTTCTCATACAACAACAATTATCATGCAACCATCGGCATGCCGCCATATGAGATTTTGTATGGTAGGAAGTGTAGATCGTCCGTTTGTTGGGGTGAGATCGGTCAGAAGGACTTCGAAGTCTGGATGTGGTCAAAGCTACGTCTAAGAAATTTGACTAGATCAAAGCTCGTATGAAGGCCGCTAAGGATAGATAGAAATCTTATGCGAAGAGACCTTGACTTCCAAGTTGGGGACTGAATAATGTTAAAAGTGTTTCCTTGGAAGAGGATCATCTGGTTCCAAAACTTGTGGGGTTTTGGGTTTTAACACAAAAAGAACGGATAGTACACTAGACTCGGTTAGTAAAGATTTAAACTTTTATTGGTTTTGGCTAGGTATTCAAGCAAAGCATTTTGAGTTTTAGATAAACCTTGTGTTTTGTATCGGTTCTCATCCTCTAGTCTTTAGCTTGCGAATGACTCTTACCTGGAGTCACGTATTGTGAAGCTTGATGTGGAAGACGTATTTGTTTAAAGTATGTTATGCTAAAGATGTTTTTATTCCGTCTTTGCTGTTGTTAGCGTGTCTTATCATTCTAACTTTCTAATTGGTTGTGGGTCATGGTAACCCTAGCTGAGAGCCATTCCATTTTATTACTAAAAACATAAATCATTTAGTTAAACTACCAAGTACCAAGGAGTTGTTTGCCCCCTTTTGACCATACCATTAAACTATTTCTAAAATATCGATTTACAACCAAATGGATTCTAGCCTAAGTGATATACCATGGATATCATTATCTCTCAATCATTTATCTCATTTTGTTCCATCACTTGTCTTTACATTTCTTATCATAAAAACCATTATCTTCAATTGACTAAACAAGGACAATAATTGAGTACTGAAAGCCATTGTGTTCATTAGTTCGATACTTGGTTCTTACCTAAATTATATTACATTGTGATAAGTGCACTTGCCTAATTGTGTGTAGCTATTAGTTAGTTAAAATATTAATCATTTTATAAATTTTAAAACCTAATCAATGCTCCACATTAGGCTATTGTGTGTTGCTAGGGGATAATCTCATCTCCTGGTCATCCAAGAGGTAACCAGATGTCTCTCGTTCAAGTGCAGATGTTGAATACCGTGGGGGTGGCTAACGCTGTCGCTAAAGCTTCATGGTTACACAACTTATTACTTGAGTTGCACGTTCCTTTGCGGAAAGCCATCATAATATTTTGCGACAATGTATCGTCGGTTTACTTGTCGGACAATACAGTTTATGATCAACGTACGAAGCACGTTGAAATTGATATCCACTTTGGATGTAATGAGTTCGACACGCCATTAGGGTAGGATTTATGATAAAAACAAATTAAAAAAAAAACTAAGAAAATCAATTACAACCATTAATCTTGTTAGATCAATATGGTTGAAATCCATCAATAACAATTATAATTATGCAAAATAAATATATAGAAGTTAGTGATTTAATCAGAGGGTATAGGGGCATACCGGGGAAATCACATTTTTAAACTTTAAAAAACTGTCATAATCATTAACAAGCTATGTTTCAAAACTTCAGTTTTCAACAAAATCATGCCTCAAATTACACCATTTGTGCATATATCAACAATACAAACAAAGAAAAAACATAACCCAGCAGAAACCTATTATGATAATATGAGATAACAACACTCATGGAACACAAAAACTTGCTCCAAAATATAAAATTTAAAAAATAAATAAATAAAAACTATATGTATATATACAAATACAATCCAACAATTCAAGAGTGAGTTGATCAGAAATTAACGGGTGAAATTGCAGAGCATACAATCTAAAACCCTAGAACAAGCATACCGTAAAGCTGGGAACATCCGACCGGTGTAGTCGGTGGACTCCCGCCATATATGTACCACGGATGCCACAAACAGATTGAAGTTTCTAATCGGCGGCATGCACAGAATCAAAGGCGCCGCCGTTGATCCAATTGCGAAGAACAGATCAAGCATTTTCACAAGTTTTTTTTTTTTACAGAATTGGTCTCTGTATTTATAGGTAGGACATTTGGGGATGAAATTTGCAATTAAGGCCCTCAAGATATGTGGTATTGGCTTTAAGGTCCCCATATGTCCTTTTTTAAATAGTTAGTGTATTGCACTTTGTTCACAAATGACAAACTTGTATAAATTAGGTTGTTAAAAACTCGAGCTAGTATGACTTGAGCGGATTTGGGTTAAGCTTGCGGAATCGTATGAATGTTTGAGTCGAGTTTGAGATGAAGGTCGGTTGGTCGTATAAAAATTCAAGCTGATTTGGCTTAAGGAAGTTGCTAGTTTAACTTGTAAATTAGCTCATTTTGTTTTAAACTAGCCATTTACCCGGCGCGTTGCGGCCGTTGTGCGTTGCGACACGTTAAATAACGTTAAACGGCTTCGAACATTATTAAAAAAAAGAGGAAAGCTAAATCGTTAAATAAATCAAAGTCTTTGAATACGCAAACAAACGAACACCAAACGTCCTCTAAACTAAAAAAAAACTAAGCCGTTAAATAAATCAAAGTATTCGAAGAGTCACGCACGTTGAGGCGCGTTAACGCGTTTAATGCTCGGTTTTGACAACATGTACAACTTTACACTGATATTAACCCCTCGAAAAATATTAACGCAGAAATGTTGATAAAAATAAGAATGTTCAGTAAAAATTAAATAAAAAGGACAAATGGAAGCAATTTCGATATCTTGTACGTCCATGCTTCGATGTCTAGTACATTTTAATGAAACTCGGTTTTCAAAGAAACTTATATTGAAACGTACGTAAAAATAAACACTTTGTAATGGTACACTTGGAATGTAAAAAAATATATATAAAAATATAGCCCAAAAAATATAAAAATATTAGAATATTAAGAAAAATAAAATAAGAATAAGTTTATAAAAAGTTTGTTTCAAGTTAAATTATAACAATTTTTTTGACGGAGAAAAAAAACATGAATGAAAAGATAAATAAAAAAAAGCTTTTCTACCAATTCATATATTAAAAAGAAGCCAAATTGTTAACTCAATTCATTTCCGGTAAAAGGCTTTTAACATTTATAACTATAAAAAGAGCTTGTGAAAAAGGATGTACCCTACTTACCATCAGAGCACTGTCTTCATTTGTGTAATTATCTGTTTAAAATCATTATACATATATTCCAGCCGCCATGCATTAGTTACTTGTACTTTATGCATATAGTGTTTCATGTTTGGTATTTGTAAGTAATAATTAAATTTGGTGGTTGAGTAGTATATCGTTAGATACTTGTATGATGTGACATTCTTGTTTACTTGTTATTTGATACTTTTATAAAATAAAAAACCATATCATCAAAGTTGAAGGAAAAAGAAATCAAATTGTCAAGCGAGTCTTAAGGCGAGTTGAATATGAGCTTAGTGGTATGATGATTGTCTTCTATAAAAGTGGTATGAATTCAAATTTTATAGAATGTAAGATTATATGGTATTTAGGTATAAAAGAATTACTTAAAAAAATAATAATTAATTCCATTAAAATTAATTTAGCATTTGTTGTAATAGAATCTATTAATAAAATGAGAAATGACACATTAACAACATAACCCTATTGAAGGACATTTCACTCACTTTCCCATTGTTAATAGCGATATATGAAAAAAAAAATGATTTATGAAATACTTTGAACCGAAAATAATTTAAAAATGTCTTTTTAACTATTTTATATATTTACTTAATTTTAAAATAGTGTGTCGGTGACTAATGAGGTTTGATCACCAACACAACTTTTTTTCTAATTTTATAATGCTCAGTACAAAAATGAAGCAAGTTACTCTCCGGGTGTAGTGGTTTGAGCCAACCTACATGTCATTTCTTTACTCATTTGTCACGGGTTCGAAACCTGTGGCCAACAAACTTTTTTTTTATTATTAGGCGCAATATGAGAGGCATAATACATTTTTATATCTATGTTTCGATCTTTAAAACCGATCTACCTCAAATTCGTACGATACTTTTTTCACTTACGTACGTCAGTGTCAACGCAAAAATATTTTTTTTACTTTGGTTTTTTTTCTTTTTGTTTTTTTACATTTTCTTTCAGGTTTAAACGAGTAGCCAAAATCTTATATGTTTTTTATGTACCTAAAGATGTTTTTTTAACCCTCTCAACCGTTTCAGATTCGATACACGCCGCGGATCACGAGAATTCGAGCTAGGCTACGTTGCGACACACCGTCGCGCGTTGCGACGGGTAAAATTACTAGTTATTCCTTTAAAACTAAATATTATTAAATAGTAAACATCCTTTTTTTATGGGATATACAATCAAACAACGAGTTATTAAATTACAAAAAATTAATATAATAAAAGCACATTCAAATATTTATATATCATTAAAAGCAAGTGAAATGCTACTTTATACGGAAATTAACATTTTTGTTTTAATAGGACAAAACAAGAACCAGGTTGCCTTCTTGGAGATTCTTTGACAAGTTTTTTTTTTAATTAATTTCCTTTATTTTCTATTTTCAATTCAGCAACTCGAAACGTTTGGCATTTATTTTTTTAACTCGTTATTTAAGGATTTTATAAAAAAAAAAAATACAGAACCGTCAAAACGGTGAAGAAAAAATGAGTAAATTCATCAAAGCCAAGAGGTGGCTCGAGTTAGGAGGACGAGAAAACATCTGCTCAAAATTATCTTTTTTTTAGCGGTAACACCTATATATTCTAGGATAATTGAGTTTCTTCGGGGCAACACCTAGAACATTCACGGCAACTCAATCCAAGAGGAACCCCCAACTTGCCAAACCCTTGAACTGGCCACAAACATTTTTTTGTGGTCCGGATTCGAATCAGCAACATTCTATTTGAAAGTAAACGGGGCACCGTCAGCTCCAAATCTATACTATATAATAAATAAATGTTTTTTACTGACACGTGTCGTCTCCATATTCATTCTCATCATTTTTTTCCCGCATCTCTCTTATTTAATGCACTTCTATTTTTTAATAATAATCATACTACTCTAATAAATGAAAATGTCTTCAGTACACGTGTCACTCTCTGATTACTCTTCATCTTTATTTTCTCGCCTCTCTCTCCTATTAAATATAAGATTTTCTATTTCTCTCTCATATTAAATAACAATCTTTATATTAATAAATCTAATTACGAATACTTATTATTTAGTTATAAATAGTTATTATATCATCAATCAAATGAACTTAATATAAACTAACATTTATCAATTAAATTAAAAAATTAATACTCAGTTGAAAAAAAAAATGTTTTAAAAACTAACTTAACAGACCTTATAACTGTCACGAAAAATTACATTTTTTAAAAACATATTTTAATAAATGTGTTTGTTAACAAGTTACATTATATTTTATTCAACCGATGTAATATACTGGTTTATTCAACCCGAGTATTACATGAGTTTTTAAAAATATCAAATTTTTATTACTAAATATATAACATTTTATTTATTTAACACTTGTAATACACGAGATTTTAACCTACTTACCTAATACCTAATAATGTAATATATTTTAAAAATTAAACAAAAAAATTTAGGCCCTTATATGTTTTGGTCGGAGGGGAACGGTGATGAATGTTGAAAAGACTTTATTTCGAGTTTTAAAAGGTTTCTTTTCGGTAAATGATATTAAAGGGTGGAGAGGTTATACACTTGTACACATGTGATGAAGAGTTTAACAAAGCCCCAAGCCCTAAGGTATATATTTATTGAAGAGATGGATGATATTTTATTATTTGTTTGAATTAATTACACTCATGGCCTCTATGATTTACCTAGATTTCACTTATGGCTCATAAGAATGAGAAACTACAAGTTTTGCCCAATAGTTTGCACGATTGTAACACCAATGGCCCCTGGGTTGGATGTCCGTTAATTTTATCCGTTAAGTGAGTGTAAAATTACCAAAATACCGCTTGAATTAAAAAAAATAAAAAACAAAGATTTTAAATCATAAAACCCATCCCAAACACCCTATTTCTTCATCCCCAAACTCCCACCTTCCTCCATCACCACACTTCATCCCCAACCCTCAAGCTGAAGAAAGAGTTTCCCGAATGGCCGGTGGATCCACCAATCAACGATCAAAATACAAAATATGCCGCAACAGGTTCATAATCAAAGCCGATAGCTCAAAGAAAATCCTTGATTGATCATCTTGCTGGTGCTCTCTCCTCCCCATATTGTTCATATCCGAAACCATAAGTTGTTAAATAAAATAAGAAGAAACTAAGAATTAACAAAATTGAAATTATGTAACAATGTTTTGATGAAGAAAGGAGGTGTTTGGGATGGGTTTTATAATTTATAATATTTGTTTTTTATTTTTTAATGCAAGGGGTATTTTAGTCATTTTACACTCACTTAACGGATAAAATTAACGGACATCCAACCCAGGGGGCATGAGTGTTACAATCGTGTAAACTATTAGGCCAAACTTGTAGTTTCTTATTCCTAGGGGCCATAAGTGAAATCTAGGTAAACCAGAAGGGTCATCCATGTAATTAATTCTATTTGTTTTATTAATATATTTTTTTTTATTGCTTATATTTTCGTTTCTTTAAACCTTTTTAATTTATTCTATCATTCTTGTATGTTGTTATTTGATTTGAAGTAATGTTTTAAACTTATAAATTTTTTAACTATGTTTATGTTTTTATCTCTTTGATTAAATGTTCTTTTTAATATGTTTATGTTTTAATCTTTTAGTTGAGTTGTTTTTATTTAATTACTTGAACCAATGACCTTCTCAAACTTTTAATGTTTACCACTGAGCAACTAATCCCAGTAGTATACACCCTTATCTATCTTTATCTTTGTTTACATACCCTCGAGCTTAGGTTATTAATACTCGTGCTTTTTCACTCTTAAATTCTTTTATCAACGACAAAATGTCATCGACCGTCCTACTCCAAAAACAAATTTTGTTCTCTCTCCCATTGGCCATTCAAACAAATCCTCCCTACATTTTGACTTACCTGAAACATATAATACTTCCATACTCGATTCAGTTAATCCATTACAAGTCTAAAGGTTATCAAGAAAGAGAAGATAAAGAATAGATGGAAGAGCATTCTAGCACAAACACAACATTACTTGTAACCTTCAAGTATTGATAATCCCTTTCAAGTTGAAATAAGGGAACACATAGGTTATCTCTACCTTTATAAAGAGAATTATGGTGTCCACTTCTCTTTAGTGAGACATTGTAAGAATGATCTCTATTGGTTTATTTAGAGAGAGGTTGATAGTGAAGGAAAATCTTGATCAAGGAAAAAAGAGTGGACATACTGAATCACTATACAAACCGGTTAGAACCACTATAATAAAAAGTGGTTATTGTTCATCGGAACCACTATACAAACTGGTTAGAACCCGACACAAACCGTCGCGCCGTATACATGTTCGTGTCATCACGCTCCCAAACCGGTTTCAACCTGCCCAAACCGGTTTGTATAGGGTTCAATATTTTCCAGCCTAACTGTAATCTTTTTATAGTTTTTTCACACATGTTATTTTAAAATTTGGGACCATTTTAGGGAAGTTCATAAATGAATTAAATGATATTACAGAAGTAATATTCAAAATATGATCAAGTATTCTGTTGGTGTCATATATATGCATTTGTCTCTTTCACATGCAAATAAATATATTTATTATTATGTTTGAAGATTGCTAACTTATACATATATATTCTCGGCGGCATGGTAAAATTCAGCAAATTACACGAATATTTACCCACAAACTTTGAAACTTATGGTATAATATATAGAACTTTGTACAACCTTTTAAAAAGAATTTCACATCTCTGTGGAAGACCACTCTGGGCACCCCATCTGTTATGTGCGCGATTTCTGTTTCCGATTCGCATTCTTTGTAACAGATGAATAGAAGGCGTAAGGACAGATCGAGTGCAGTGCAGGTGGGTGGTTGAGCCAGCTCCCGGTAGAAGGGGAAGGGGAGCAGTGAACGAGATGGATAGGGATATATCTGCTAAGTTGGTCTTCTGCAACAACACATAAATAAGCTCCAGTCTGACGCTTCAGAAGGAGGAGCATAGGGAGGAGGAGGAGGTGGTAGTGGTGGTGGTGGTGGTGGAGTAGAAGGAGAAGCAGGTGGAGCACGAGGAGGTCTCAACAGTGGCTGCAGTGCTTTAACCACAATTCCCATGGTTGGCCTGAAGTCAGCTTCATATTGCACACACAATTCGGCAACTGCCGCCATCTGTGAGTATCAAGTTACACAAATACCAGTAATTTGGTGTTAGTTTTGTTACAACCATCTAAGCAGGCGACACATTTAACCAAATCAAAACTAGATTCCATTTACATCCATCATCTTAATTCTTCATCTTTCTGTGTTTTGGTTTATCACACCTTTGTTATTTCCACACAAATATTTGCTTTAATGTTTCTTCACAAAACCACATGTGCACCAACAATTGCTATTTGAGAACATAATTAGAAAATTCAAAACAGCCATGTTTATAATATTATATATCAATGTTTTCATAACCGGATCGATTATGAACCGGCCATCTTACCGGCACTGGTGAACTGGTTTTAAAAAACGTATGACATCATAAATAATTTAAAAATTAAAAGTATATATACTAATTTAAAACAAAATACCAAACTGCATCTTTTGATGTGAATTTATAATTTTCATTAAATATAAAATCTTAAACAAATAAAATATGGAGACGGATTAGTATATGAGAAAAATAAGAAATATTGAAATCTGGTCCGACGACCTACTGGACAATTCAAATATACTCAACCGGACTGGTTCTATAGCCGGTTTCCGGTCCGGTTATGAAAACATTGCTATATATAGATAAACAAAACTATGGAGAACACACCTTAGCAACTGCCCTGGGAGGATATTCTCCGTTAAGTCTAGTGTCAACACACCGTTTGACCTTATCTTCACTGAGTTTTGGTGTTGCCTGACATCATTTTAACATTCACAACGTTTAGATTAGAAAAAACCTTGTATCTTAAAAAGGTTGGATACAACTAAGGAACATACCCAAGTGACTAGACTACGTTGACCAGGTGGCAAAGTATGGTCAACAGGCTTTCGGCCAGTCAAGAGTTCCAAGAGAAAAACTCCAAAGCTGTAAACATCGCTCTTTGAATTCAGTTCTCCGGTCAAAGCATATCTATTATGAAAGTAAAAGTTAGAAGCAAAACACGCATATGAAGGTCAAACTTCAAGGTAGTTAATTTGACACAGTGGTATGGTGGGCTATATATAACAAACCCTACAGGGACGGCTCAACATTTTCCGGGTTTTTTTTCTTTGTAAAACAGCATACTTCAAAGTAGTTATACCGACGACATGTCGTCGGTACAGGTTTTCACCAATAATTCATTGGGCGCCAGCTTTCCCTTCAATCTGCCACAACCCTGTATCGACGACATGTCGTCGGTATAGGGTGTCCCAGTCAAAATTTTGGTTTTGACCTATACCGACGACACAGGGTGACCTATGCCAACGACAATTGTCGTCGGTATAGGCGGCGTCGGCACAGGGTCATTTCCTTGTAGTGGCATAGACACCCCTACAACCCTGACATGGTTTTGCAACCCAACAAGTTGACTAATAACATTGAAATAGAGGAGAAGCTTGCTTACTCCGGTGCATGAGAACCAAAGTTAAAAGCACGGGTAGAATTAGTACGTTCTGACAAGTCTGGTGCTTGGTTTGATAAATCAAAATCCCCAATCTTAGCAACATCGTCGTCGAAAAGCAGAACATTACTGGACTTTATATCACGATGGACAATATGAGGTTGTGCCGTTTCATGCAAGTATTCAAGCCCTTTTGCAGCCCCAACAGCAATTTTAACTCTTTGGGCCCATGATAGAACAGGACCTGGCGGTGCATCTTTAACACCTTTACGTCCTGCATCCACAAAAAATCAGCACCTACTTATTGGACAACCAAGGTCAATTGCAGGAAACTTTTGACACATAATGTTACTACTAACTAGAT
The DNA here is from genome assembly GCA_023525975.1 of Smallanthus sonchifolius. Classification (NCBI taxonomy): domain Eukaryota; kingdom Viridiplantae; phylum Streptophyta; class Magnoliopsida; order Asterales; family Asteraceae; genus Smallanthus; species Smallanthus sonchifolius. The sequence continues at coordinate 44,111,933 of CM042046.1, read as the reverse complement.
ACAATTAAGTTTGAAGAGTTATTGGTCTTGGTCAAAATTACAGATTTATCCCTCGGTTAAAACATTTTACTGATTTGATCCATCGTTTTCTTACACTTGTGGTTCATCGTTCAAGTAAAATGAACAAACTACCTTTGCACCTTACTTCTCTTTATTTTTTTAATTTAAAAACAATCGAAAGTACAACTTATTGCTTCAAGCTCAATATCAATAACTATTATCGTTAAAACAATTTCACCTCCACTGTTTCACAGTGTTAGGAAATCACACACATACACACAAACTGTAAACACGAAAGAAAGACACAAGGATTGAACGTTGTTCAGTCGGTGTGACCTATATCCACGGGCTGCAACTAGGGTTTATATTTTATTAAGGTGCTCAAGGAATTACAAATACAATGATGAATATTTAGAATAATAAAACTAGGGTTAACAACTTGATCAACAAGTAAAAGTGATCATGGGCCTCCATAATCACCACCGAGTAAACGGGCTAGGGCCGGCCCCTATTCAAGCCTCCATACTCGACACATAGAACAATATGTTTTGAGTTTACGATGAATCAAGTCCCAATATAGTAGTAATATACAATGAAACAAGTTGTATATCCTATAAACAAAGCAATAATACACGAGTGGTGATAAGGTTATTAAGTTTTCAAGTAACAATCATAATTGGTACCAAACATAGTTATACGCTACTTTGGTAAAATAGTAATGGTCCAAAACACTCATTATACCAAATTTATATAAATCCCTTCAAAGAGGCACCTGTTACACCTTTGCCGATACTTTTTCATCTCTAACTCTAACATCTAACCATCACTTAGTGAACCTTTCAAAAAGAAAAGTGACTGGCAATAACTCTTTGAACAATTCATCACTCAAAATTGTTGTGGCGATAAGCAGTTCGCCCATAACCGATATTGTTGCATGCGAACCATGGTAACATTTTGATTCAATAATATAAAAGCTAGTATAACTCAACTAAATTTAAATTGTTTTATATTTAATTAAAATTTATTCCTACACCCTACACCATCTCTCATATGTCACACTTTACTCCCCTTCCCCACCCTTTCACCAAACAAGCCTCTCCCATCATTAGCAACCCGCCAACATCAGCATAACCCTCATCACCATTATTAGACTAGACATTATATTAGTCTTTGTATTCATTACTTTTTTCACAGTACTTATGTGTAACTAAATGTATCTATATGTATTCACTCATGATAATATAAAGGCACGGATTTTAGCCATAATTGAACTACATTATCAGAGCACCAGGCCTGATTACCTTGCCTTCTGGCTTCCGCCCCTCTTTCGGCCTTCCGATACTACCTTATGTCGTCTGGCTCCTCATGGCATCTCTACACCCTGCTGTGACTGTCACCAACATCCGTAATTTCATCCCCATCACCTTAGAGATGGAAAACGACCAATACACTTCTTGGGTTGAGTTGTTCAAGATCCATTGCTGTGCTTTCAAGGTTATCGATCATATCCTACCACCCACACTAATACATACCCAGGTCCTATGCGGGTGGGTTTTGGAGCCGGATCATATGGATCAGCTGGGTTAGAGCAGTAGCAGATGAGGGGACTAGTGGGTTAATGGGGTTGTTGAACTTTTTGGTAATTAATGCCAGAAAAATGTCCGGTTTCTCAACAGAAAGCTGTCCGGCTTCACCTTCATGTTTATTTATGTTCGCATGGTTTATTTTTAGGTTTGTCTTGTTATTTGATTATCAAAGTTTCACTTGTAATTGGAGACTAGCCCCTCTCGAATCGGGCCGACTATCTTGTTTGTTCTTGTTTTATTCTAATTAGAATTTCGGTATCTATCATTTGGTTCCATTGCCGGGAAATCGACATGGTGCAAACCCGGAGTTACGATGGTAGAGGTATTTCGTCCGATCATATCGCCACCCAATTGGCCGCCATCGTCGCCATAGAGTCACAATGGAGGGATGATGTTGCAGCACTCAAGACCGTGATGTTTGGAAAACCAACCAGCGACCAAGCACCATCAACAACACCATCTACACCTCTCATTCTCACCAATTATATAGACACCGTTACCCACATCAATACCATATCAGCCCATGGTTACCACTTCTCCTCATCATCACACTCAGTCCACCACCAACACTCGCTACATCCCTTATTTTGGCACCAAACACCACCCCAAAACCAGCCTCCATTGTCGTCCAGGGGTTAGGATATCTGGCTTTCACCCAAGAGACCCCAAAACCAGCCTCCAAACCAGCGTCAAAACCAACCTGGAACACCACTCAACGACACCACAAACCGTCCCCCAAAACCACACGTGTACATACCAAAAATCGAACCCACACTAGCCCCCACAACACTCGTTGCTTTCCATTGCACAACGAAGAATTGAATGCCACCGGAGACAAAGGACGACCACCATGGTCCACCGAATGCCTTGGCAAGGCTCGACTGGCGCTCACCGTGGGTTTTTGATACATGTCAGCCAAGCTTCACTCACACTTCTTCATCTCGCTAGGCATTGATACATATCCATGTCCTATGCGGGTGGGTTTTGGAGTCGGATCATCTGTATCAGCTGGGTCAGGGCAGTAGCAGATCAGGGTACTAGTGGGTTAATGGGGTTGTTGAACTTTTGGGTAATTAATGCCAGAAAACTGTCCGGTTTCTCAACAGAAAGTTATCCGGCTTCACCTTCATGTTTATTTAAGTCCGTATGGTTTATTTTTAGGTTTGTCTTGTTATTTGATTATCTATGTCTCACTTGTAATTGGAGACTAGCCCCTCTCGAATTGGGCCGACTATCTTGTTTGTTCTTGCTTTATTCTAATTAGAATTTCGGTATCTATCACACACCTTCCCCATTTACATTCTCCAAAGACAAAGCCAAAGAAGATGTGGCTACTGCAGAAAAGTTGTGGGCCCGACTTGAAGCCATTGTCTTATAATGGATATATGGGTCGATCTCTAACGATCTCCTACACACCATAATTAAACCCGATGCCACTGCAGCCCAAGCATGGCACGCACCGAAGGGCATCTTCGTTGACAATCGTTCCTCCCAAGTTTTAAATAATAAGAAACGGCAAGGCTTATTTGTTAGGTTGTGAAGACTTGCGCAGGAACAAGGAGGGAGCCGGTCCTAATGGGCTTGAGCCTGGTTATTAGTTTCTTGTTAATTAAATCATTGATGTGCTTGAAATTACACATCTTTTCGGCATAAAACTCCGCTCATTTAACGATCAATTCTTGGTTACTTCCGACGTTTAGACACTTATTTGCTTCATTTCCTGTTTTGTAGGTTTTTGTGAAGCTGAGTGAACAAACATGGGATTTCCCGGATAAAGATGAAGTTTTTAGGGTTTCTGTGATAGAGGCACGGTCATGCCCCTACTTGGCACGGTCGTGCCAAGCTTGCAAACCCTAGGCACGGTCGCGCCCCGTACCTGGCACGACCGCGCCAAGCCAAAACTCAAGGCACAACCGTGCCTTGACTCCCCACGGTCGCGTGTAATCCCGTGAGTCTGACACCCTCGAAGCAAGAGAGCCAATGAAAGAAGCAGATCGGTCAACCACCTGTCCCACGACCGTGCTTATCACCAGGCACGGTCGCGCCCCTATGACTGGCACTGTCGTGCCTTACCACATGGCACGGTCATGCCTCCCTTGTTTTATAAATATCAGAAGTTTTTCTCACATCAGAAGTCTGGAGACCTGGAAAGATGGAGCCCTGAGCACTGTTTTGTGCTCCGAATTTCCTTGTTTCTAGCCACATTTCAAGCTTCTAGGAAGGACTTCAACATCAAGAGGATCACCATACATCATCATCATCATCTAGCTTGGAAGAGTTGGTTTGATTCTTGGCATTTATTTATGAGTCTTGTAACTTTTCCTTGCTTTGTTCCTGTTCTTATGCTCACCATGAGCTAACTCTTGATATCACTTTGGTTTAGATAAAGTTTAGTAACGTTTGACAACATTTATGGATTTTTGGCATAGTTTATGTTAATGTTATAATGATGGCATGATTATTCTTCAATGATATTGTGTATTTGGGAGTTGATATTGTTTGCAAGACTTGTATATGTATTGGATTTGTATGTTGGAAAACCCATGGTCTATGCATGTATTCATTGATTAGTGTATGTATGTATGCTAGTTTATGGCTTTTGACTAGGAATGGTGGATGAAGTCTTGTTTATGGTTGAAAACTCTTGAATGTGCATCCTTGTGCTTGTGTTTGGAAAGACAAAGTGCTTTTTATGGTGTATCATGTTTAGTACTATGTTCATCTAGGACTTGTTGACGCAATCTTCTAGTTTATGTAATCTTGATATGAACATTGTATGTTGAAGAAGTGCATGTTGTTGTTTACTTTAATCAACTTGAGGTGGGTTATGTGTTGATTCGTGTAATTTTTTCAACTAGTTGTTGAATTAGCCAACCTTGACAGGAAGCTAGTCCAATCTTTATTAAACATTGACGTATTCATAGCACGTGAGCTTCATTGTATGATTTTAGGTGGTTGGTTTGTGTAATTCATTCTAACTTTCCGAAGAATCATTTGATTAGATGTCTTTGACGAGAATTTAGTCAACTTATATATCGTTCACGTGTCATGTATTTGTAGTTGTTGTTGGATGTCTACTAAATGGATTCGAGACCGAAGTGATATTCCTTCCTTGATTGTTTGACTTGTGTTCTTAGTTTAGTTTTATATTCTTGAATATTAGTTTAATCAAAAATCAACTTAAACAAATTTTACCCTTACTTGATTGGATTTTAGTTCCGGTTTATTATCGCATTCCAATGTGTCCACGGATTGATATCCAGTTCTTACCTTTACTATATTGCTATCCGACGGGTACACTGCCCGATGTGTGTGTGATTAGTCTTTGGTGAAAACCCTTTTTAAAACTCATATTGTGTGAAAAATCTTTATTAAAAAATATATATAGTTTCACATGCATCAGTCATTAACCCTAATACTAGTATTATAAATAGAACCTACGATGTAACTTGTATCTTTGAGCACCTAATAATAAAGAACCCTAGTTGCAAAGTGAACGTAGGCCAATCGGGCTGAACCACTATAAATTTCTCGTGTATTTTACTTTATGTTTATCGATTGTGTGCATGTGTGTGTGATTCCACTGCGATAACTACTCTTGATACCTAACAAATGGTATCAGAGCTTTGGTTCATTGTATACACATGGTTCAACGCTGATTTTTAATCATGGAAAGAAAAAGGAAGGATCTGGGCAAAGGAAGAGTCTGATGATGCATTGGTTTGCTGTGTAGAGTCTGAAATTGATTCTTGGGTTATGGATTATAAATCTTCGTTTCATGTCATACACAGCGGGGAAACGTTGGTGAATCTGAAGGTAGGCGACTTTGGGGAAGTTACGTTTAGGTAAGGGTAAGGTTCTTGGTATAACGAGCATGGGGATATTAATTTGACTACTTCATTAGGAACTACATGGAACTTGAAGAACGTCGGGGTGATTCCAGGTCTAAAGACGAAGCTTATTTCTGTGGGTCAGTTGGATGAGCAGAGAATGGGAGTAAAGTTCGGTGGTGGACTAGTGGCAAATGGAAAGTGACGATTGTAAATCTGGTTATTGCTCGGGGAAACAGGAAGGGGTCATTGTATATGGTTAAAGTATTTGCTGAGGGAGTAACCGTCCTGGTTAAGAATAACAGAGTCGGGTTCGCTGAGTCAAAGGAGTAAAAGAGAAAGCGGACCGATTTTCGTATACGAAGCGCACATTAAAAAAATCTATAAATTATATATAAAGCATTTATAACACCTAAAACACCATAATATATATATATATATATATATATATATATATATATATATATATATATATATATATATATATATAAATGTGGGCTATTTATTTAGTTTAGGTTCTTATTGGGTATGTTTGTTTTATTTTTATTTGGGTTGCAAACTTATTTAGATAAAAGCCCAAATCTGTACAAACCTTACATGTTAAGTAAGGGGGCTAACTTAAGCCTAAGTTATGTCTAGCCCCTTATTAGGTTTAGGTTTAGTGGTATATATGTCCAACCCTTATTAGGTTTAGGTTTGCTTAGTTCACAACCAATCAGCCACAAGGCTGGTAACCATTCAGAACAGTTTCTGACTTACTGTACAAGAAGCTCACAAACAAACAACCGCAAGGGCTGGAACAATTGCAGCAAACAGTTCCCAGTAACCATTCAGAACTGGTTTCCCCATATCTGTCGATTCATAAATGGTTTTGTTGGAAATACAAACATTTGTACAAGAAGCGCATGTTTTCAATGCGATTTTTTTCTTCATAAAAATGCATTTTTTTCGCGAGTCTTGTACAGAGCTTGAGTTGTGTTACATGAATCGATGAGTCTGTCGCCCCTACTCGAGTTGCGAGTACTCGCGCTTAAAGCGCGTTTTTTAAAACCAATGTGACAGTGGAAGCACGGGGCGTCTTCTGGGGCACAATTACAAAACAACGTTGGGTGAAGACCGGTAGTCCAATTGATAAAATATTTCCAAGGACTTGCTGAATGTGGAGAATGCTAAGAGTTCTCGGTGGATCTCTGGAACTGGTGGAATGTGTAAACCAGTTGAGATAGAGGAAGGGTCAGAAATGACTGCTGGGTTGGAGCTCGGGGGAGCTTCAACTGCCCCTTCATGTAAATGATGAGAGGGGGGCTGCAACTCGGGTGGATTTGATGAAGTCTGAGGTGGGCTGGAGTATCCACAAGGACTTCAAGTGGGAGATTGTTAGGGTTGTGAAGACTTGCACAGGAATAAGGTGGGAGCCGGCCCTAATGGGCTTGAGCCCGGTTATTAGTTTCTTGTTAATTAAGTTATTAACCCTAATACTAGTATTATAAATAGAACCTATGATGTAACTTGTATCTCTGAGCACCTAATAATAAAGAACTCTAGTTGCAAAGTGGACGTAAGCCAATCGAGGTTGAACCACTATAAATTTCTTGTGACTTTCACTTTCTGTTTATCGATTGTGTGCGTGTGTGTGATTCCGTTGTGATAACTACTCTTGATGCCTAACATTATTCACCATAGAATGTGAAATGGGAGAACCGACTATCCTCAAAGACATGAATTTGTATTGCTTTATAATGGTAACTAGTAACTGTGACACGTGCGTTACCGCCGAAACCAACTCTATAGCAAACAACCAACCCATTCGTTAAAGAATTTAAATCAAAAGTAGACTCAACGAGGTAGTACTGTGACATTAACGTAGTTAACTACATAATTAAGCCCACTCGCCGCGTTTGCGAACCTCGTTATGCGTGTTGTGGCGGTGATATTAACGTTGTTAAGTATATAAAACAAACATATGAAGTTATATGACGGTTCAGTATATATAGAAAAAAGTATTACATGGCACGTTACAAAAATTGGAAGAAAAAAATTGTCTTTAATTAGCAATGGGTTTCAAACCAGAGTGAAGAGGTAAGGCAAAGAAAGCGGAAACCACCGGACAACAGCCAACTTAGTTGTTTGTTTCAGTTTACTTCGGTTGTTATACAATAAATAATTAAAAAAAAATAAGATTCAAGCATTAGTAGCTTATGTTGTAAAAAAGGAACAATACCTTACCCTCACAATCAAGATTTGCCATTTAATTATTTATATAATGTGTCTTAGTAATTTCCTACAAGGGGCCTAAAAAGAAATGCCAAAAAGATCAATAAGAAGGCAAGAAGCTAGAAAACTTGCCATGAAGAATATCCCGAAGAGATCCTTTTGGAGCATATTCGTAAGCGAGTAATCTCCTACGACCATCTACACAAAATCCTAGCATCTGAACAACATTATCATGTTTAAGCCTCGAGAACATCGAAACCTGCAATCATACACCACATGTATTATACCGATTTCAGTTGGTATTACTATATATAGGTACTAGGTTAAACTCCCGTGTGTTACACTGGTTAAATAAATTTATTATAATATTATATAATAAGTAATAAAAAATTTATTTTTTAAAAACTCGTGTTTTTATATGGGTTGAATAACCCGTGAAATACAATATAATTTATTAACACATACACCTGTCAAAATATGTCGGAAAATTTATTAATACAAAGATTATTATTTTCTTAAAATAATATTATTAATAAAATATAGAGGTGTATTTAATAAGAGATGTGTGTTTAATGAAAGTATAAAGGTGTATTTAATAAGAGATGTGTATATTTAATTAAAGTATAAAAGTGTATTTAATAAGAGAGAGAGTCGGAAAAAAAATGATAAGAATGAATATGAAGGTAACATATGGCACTGAAAAACCTTTATTTATTATATAGCTACCCAGAAGTCAAACCTGATCTAAAAATTCTTGGTCTAGTTGTTCCATTGAGTATAAAATTTTAATTGCTGCAGCCTGACCACTTCTTAAGACACCAACGTACACTTTTCCATATAATCCTTCCCCAATTTGTGATTTAATACCAAAGTTATCAGTAATTTCCTTCAACTCACCCAATGGAAGAGAAGGGACACCAACAGACTGGACAACTACAGGCTGCTTGTCTGTTGGTACCGCGTTAACTTTCTTAAACTTGACCATTTGAAGAGCAATAGGCCGAATAACTACAGGCTGTTTCTCTGATGGTGCTTCCTCAATTGCAAGATAACCTGACTGGGACAACTGAAATCAAAGAAACAGGTTAAATTAACCAACTCACTTGCATCGAGTTATAAATTTTTTTTGATAGGCGACTTTCATTTTTAAGTGGCAATCGCGTCTCCTAATCGGAGACCCGCACCTCTCAACCTGACCACTACGTTGTCTGAACCGGGCCCGCGGGTTCAGAACGAGAGGCTGGGCTATCACCGGGAAACCATGGAGCCTGCTGCCACTTGACAACAGTTGCGCCGCTACACGGGCCAAGTCCCGCTAGCGTAACGCACTCCGGACTAAAACCCGGTTTGGCTCGGGATCGAACCTGCGTGGGCAGGTTGATCCTTCATCGCCTTAACCACTGGACCAAATCCAGTGGTTTTTGCATCGAGATATAATTAATATGGAATAATCAAATAAACCTTCAGAAATAAATAAAAAATCCTAATAAAAAGGAATAAAAGATGAAAAACTATATTAACCAACTCACTTACCTCGATTTTCAGCATTTCTTCAAGCTCTTTTATTACAACATCCATAGGAGGCCGTTGTTCTCGATCATCTTGCAAGCATCTATAGGCGATTGCTGAAAATCTGTACATGGAAGATGCGCTTATTTGTTTCCTTAATATAGGATGAACAATCTCGTCCAATTTACTCTTTTGGTAGTATTCTATAACCAATTTGGCTGATAAAAATAAGCCATCATCCTCTTTAACGGTACACAACCTCCCACAAAGAACTTCAAATAGTACCATACCAAAAGAATAAACATCTGATTTTTTCGTCACGATGCCGCTTATAATGTATTCTGGTTCACAATAGCCAGGAGTGCCACAAGCGTGGGTAATAACCGCGCTTCTATCTAAACCTGCTAAACTTAACTTGGACAATCCAAGGTCTGAAATTTTTGCAACCCACTTGTCATCCAGCAAAATATTAGCGCTTTTTACATCCCTGTGGATTATGCTTTGATGCTTTCCGACATGACTATGGAGGTGATCTAGCCCACGAGCAGCACCCACACATATTTTGAGTCTTTCCAGCCATGTAAGACAATAAGTGGTATCACTAGGCCTTACATACTGATCCAAACTTCCACGCTCTGCATATTCATAGACGATGATCTTCTCGTTACCCTCGTGACAATAACCTAGAAGAGAGATGAGGTTCGGATGCTCTTGACCCGTGAGCAACTGAATCTCTGTCAAAAACTCCTGTAACCCTTGTCCGAGATTCTCATTTAATCTTTTTACAGCAACCACGGTATGTTTTCCTGCTATGAAGAGTTCTCCTTTGTAGACCCGACCGTATCCACCTTTTCCGATACATGTTAGGAAGTTTTTGGTTGCTACTTCTATTTCTTTGAATGGCAGTTTGAGGTGTTGCGACTGTTTAAGTCCTGACATCTTATGTGTTTATGTACAATCAACTTATGAAGGGAGAGAAAGGGATTTCAAGGGGTGGATAATAAAGAAAACAATGAAGGATAACGTTGATCTGGGAGAACAACTTTTGTGATCTACCTCTATAGACGTATCCCCAGATTGGGCTCAACGTTTTACCCAAAAATGGCTTTTAAATTTTACTTTGCAAATTGCAATAGAAATAATAGAAGCTGAAACGTAAACTACAATCTTAAAAAATTGAAATTCACCACCAAGATTCAAATCTATGAAATTTAACAAACTCTACCATTATATTGAGTTTTAAAAAGCAGCCACTGAAGTGTGAGTTCAAGATGATGGTATGGCATCCACATGCAAGCAAAATTTCAATGCGGCGTTAAATGTTGACCGATTCAACCCGTTCTTGTTTAACCACAGATATTTAATCCAGTGCTATCCCATAGTCTTTCTAAAAATATCTCCTAGAGATTATATTTATATATATATATATATATGTGGGAATGATCATAAGAAAACTTAAATGAAAAAACTACTTATTTAAGGTAAAAAAAATAATAAAAAAATCATAACTTAAAAAATATATGCTTCGAATACCTTGTTTCCCACGTCGTCCTCGTTCAAAAAAAGAAAAACTCGAAAAGTAGTGGGTTTAACTTTTGGGTTTAGTTTAACTTTTAAGTTAGGTTTTTGGAGGGGTGGGGTGGGAGGTTTAGGTTTTTAGGGGGTGAGTGAGGGGGTAGGTGGGGTGGGAGGTTTAGGTTTTTAGGGGGTGAGTGAGGGGGTAGGTGGGGTGGGGGTGTAGGTTTTTGGGGGTGGGTTAGGCTTTTTGATTTAGTTTTTGAGTTTAGTTTAGGTTTTTGAAGGGGTGGGGTGGGGTGGAGGGTTTAGGTTTTTAGGGGGTGGGTGGGGGGTTTAGGTTTTTGGGGGGTGGGTGAGGGGGTGGGTGTGGTGGGTTTATCCGAATTATCCGTACCAATACAACAACCGACACCGTACCCATATTATCCGTATACTCAAATTCCCACACAAATGTCCTTAATGACTACCAAATTGCACCCGGTCAATACATCTATCCATTATATGATCAACTTACTTTTGAGGGTTTTTTTTTATTTTAATGCACTTTTTTTTTATTTTTATTATACTTTTTTTATTAATGAATTTATTTTTATTATTATTAGTATTTGTTTTACTTAAAAAAAGAAAATAAAATAAAAAATAAGAGTATTAGGGTTATACCCCATTCACTTTAAAGTATTAGGATAATAAAATGGTTAAAGTAAATTGACACAACCTCATTAAATAGTTTTTTAAGGTAAGTTTTTGGAGAGGTTGGGGGTTTAGGTTCTTGGGGGGTGGGTGGGGGGTTTAGGTTTTTGGGGGAGGGTGAGGGGTGTGTGGGGTGGGTTTAGGTTTTTGGGTGGGGAGGTTTAGGTTTTTGGGTGGGGGTGAGGGTGGGGGGGTTTAGGTTTTTGAGGGTGGATTAGGTTTTTTGATCTACTACATATATGCAGTAGGAGTTTTTTTGTTTTCTAATGAAAATGAGTTTTCTAGTGAACTCACCCCTATATATATATATATATATATGAGGAATTATAATAAAAACCTTGTTGAGTTGAAAAAACTTTGCAAACCTCATCTAAACCATTCATTTATCATGATCAATGGATGAGATTTAATTTTACCAAAAAGTAATTTATAAATAATATTTTAATCATATTAAAGTACATAAAATGTAAAATGGTAAACTTTAAAAAGAATATCCTCTTTCTCTCTCATACCAAATCAAATCAATACTCAATTGAAGATTTTTGTTATTATCTTTTCTCTCTTCTAGTCAAATCAATCATCTTTAACCAATGTTTTATTTCATAAAAATTCAAAAATTAAATTCTAGAAATAGTTACATACAAAATAACGATGAATGAGATTTGACCTACTAATGTATGCAGTAACGTTACATATGTAACTAAATAATATTTTTTATAACCAATTGATTAGGTATAGTTACATGTGTAACAATTACATTAGATATGTAACTAAGAAATGTAACATATGTAACTATAGTTGTTATATATCTAAAGAAAGGAGGCCCACAACCAACAGGTTGTGTGTTTAAAACCCGTTACTACACAATGGATATAAAATTTAGCCTTTCAAATGGATGTTACATATGTAAATTTTTTATTTTTGTTCAAATAATTTGTTTACAGTTTAATACATATGTAACTAAGAAAGGTAACATATGTAACTAATGAGGATGTTTATAACCAATAGGTTTTATGAATACAACAAGATTAGGCAAACGACAAACATCTAACCACATCCATTTAAATGAAATATATTAATTATAAAAATAAATATTAGACAATGTATCATGTATAACAAAGAAAATCTAAGTAAAATCACCAAACATGATAATAAAGAATATTGTATATATAAAAAAAAGTCCTATGAGGTTAACAATTGCAATATTAACATTAACGCAACAAAGTATTTCATACAAACTAAAAAAATGATTCAAAACTATAATAAGTTAACAAAAAATATAAAACCTAAATAGGCTTAATTTCTTGATAATCATCTTCATCTTTGACACAAAAATCCTTCACATATGAAGAAAACAAGTTCATCAACTTAATTACATATATAAATATAGATTATGTATAAAGTAACTTAGAATGAATTTATCACTTGTAACATAAGTAAGGTTAAGTATGTTATAATATAACTTTTATGAGTTTAAGTATGTAAATTGTCAAAAATAACTTGTGGTCCTGTAAAATTACGTATGTAAATTTACAGGTGGGATCGTATAGGTAACCAACAAATGTAACATGTGTAACTATATATATTAAAGAAACAATATTACCCGATTGTAGTCTTCTTGTTAAGCGTCTCTTAGCCACTGCAAAATATATGCAAAAACTTAACGAGTAAATAATGGTTAAATACTAATAAGTTGAATTAAATGCTATGAGGTATTATGTCATACTATTTTAACAGACTTTGTAGTAAGGCAAAGGAGATTACGTATGTAACTAGCAAATTTTAACATATGTATAATCAAATGTTAAATATGTAAGAATCAACTTTTAACATATGTCTATGTGAAAAAAATGGGAAATGAAAAACATAAAAAGGTTATAATTTAGAAATTAATTAATTATCAAATGAGTTTGAATAAGAGATCTCGAAACCATGCTTCACATATTATTTTATACAATAGAAATTATGAATATTATATTAAATTAAGATATAAAATGAAAGTGATTTCTAAATTATCAGATTTTATGCTAATAAAAATGTAATTTAAATACGGTATGGTATAACAAATAAAATTATTAGATTTTAAACTAATACTATTTTATTTATACAAAGAAAGAAGGATACTCCATCAAGAAAAAATCATACAATTTTATTTATACAAGGAAAGAAGGATACGCCATCAAGAAAAAATGCAATTGTTACAAAATTCAATAAAAATATTTGTTTGTTTTCTAAATGTCTCTTGATAAAAATAAAAAAAGAAAGAAACTTTCAACCAAGATGCTAACCTTATGGTAAAAAAAGAATGTCCACATGCAGTAACTACAAAACAGTGATGCTTTCTCCTCATGCCAAAGCTAGACTCCCCTCCCCATTTGACTCAGAAAGACTTCCACCCACTAAATCTTGTGTTTTTCTCCCCGCCACCACCTTCAGAATCTGATACACCGTCGCCACTCATGCCGCTAGATCGGCGTAGTACCCTACGCAACCTGCACCTCCGCCGCCTACCACCATCTTCTACTTATGTCGTCGCCATAGTACGGCTTGGAGGGGTCGCCGGAGGTTGGCCGAGACCCTCCACTTCCGGTCTTCTGTATTTCTCGTAAACCCCCTCTATCTAGAAAGTGTGTGGTGCTAGGGTTTGTGCAAATGAGATTTGTGGGTTTATTTGTGCATTCTCTCCTATCTGTTTCTTGAATTTGTCTAGATTGAATTTGTGTATTACATTAATGAGTAGGTGAGATATGGAACAAAATAGTACTAGCTGAGTGATGTGCATCAGTTTCTTCAAACTAGATATCTCAAGATAATTGTGAATTTACTAAACTACCCATGAACATAATATTGAGAATAGGACACGTGGCGAATTATAGACCAAGAGTTTAGGTTTGCAAGTTTCTTCAACTGGGGTGGGTTTTTGTTTTACACTTCCCATATATATATATATATATATGTGTGTGTGTGTGTGTGTGTACACACACATAGGGAGAGGTTTATTATAGAACGCTAAATTACTACGAGAACAAAAAGAACAAACTTTGATCGTTTAAACTTTTTGAGCTATGGTTTATATTTTTGAAAAGTTGTACTTCTTACATATAAACATTTATGTTTATATATTTAAACGTTTACCTATACATGTGCGGTACATGTATAGGTTATGTACATACCGAAATGTGTTCATTTTTTGTTTTGAATTTAATAAGAGACGAATAAAAACTGCATTTATATCATTTTCTTATATTTTGAAAAAAATTAAGATTGAAAAAAATAAAGTATTAATTTTGTTCAACGTGTTCTCGCAATATTTAGTGTTTTGATAGAAGTCTCCCTTATACACATATACATACACACACATATTATATATATATATATATGTGCGCGCACACGAAAAATAACAGCATGTATATTTAGGGTCATTTTTTAACCAAAGAGTCATTTACTCATTTTGAACCAAAGAGTCAAAAGGTAAGACTTCTATTAATTTTCTTTCTGCAAATCATTTTCATCCATGCGGAATATATATATATATATATATATATATATATATATAGGGGAGGGTTCCAGAGAAAACCACAAGTTAGGCGAAAACCGAGAAAACCACTAAAAAAAACCAATTTTACTCGATCATATAATAATTTTTATTTTTTGTTTTGTTTTATTTTTATTTATTTATAAGAGTATCAATGTAATATTAAACATTTTTACCAAAATACATTTTTACACATAGAGTTACGTATACGTAAACATAAAACAAAAAAATTGCGGTTACGTATACGTAAATCAAAAAAATTGATTTTGGATACGTATACGTAAATCAAAAAATTGCCTAAAAGGATGTGGTTTTCTTGGTTTTCGCCTAACTTTGTGGTTTTCTCTTGATCTTTCCCCTATATATATATATATATATATATATATATATAGGAGATGAGTCAAGAGAAAACCACAAAGTTATGCAAAAACTGAGAAAACCATATCATTTTAGGTAATTTTTTTTATTTATGTATACGTATCCAAAAATAATTTTTTTGATTTACATATACGTAACAACAATTTTTTGTTTTATGTTTACGTATACGTAACACTATGTGTAAAAATATTTTTTGGTAAAAATGTTAATATTATATTGATACTCTTATAAATAAATAAAAATAAAATAAAACAAAAAAAATATTATTATATGATTGGGTACAATTGGTTTTTTTAGTGGTTTTCTCGGTTTTCGCCTAACTTGTGGTTTTCTATTGAACCCTCCCCTATATATATATATATATATATATATATATATATAGGGGAATGATCAAAAGAAAACCACATAGTTAGGCGAAACCCAAGAAAACCACTAAAACAATGTGTAATACTATGAGTTACGTATATGTAACCGCAATTTTTTTGTTTTCTGTTTATGTATACGTAACTATGGGTTACGTATACGTAATCCAATATTCAAATGTTTTTTTGGTAAAAATGTGTAATATTACATTGATACTCTTATAAATAAATAAAAATAAAAAAATAATAAAAAAGAAATATTATTATATGATTGGTTAAAATTGGTTTTTAGTGGTTTTCTCGGTTTTCGCCTAACTATGTGATTTTCTCTGAAACCCTTCCCTATATATATAGGGGATGGTTATAGTAAAAACCCACTTGAGTTGAATAAACCTACGAAACCCCGTTACATATGTAAAAAAAAAACTTTTATTTTTTAGATGTATTCTACATTCAATTTTATCACTTTTGGTAAAAAAAAATTATGAAAAAGTGCCAAGCGGTTTTTATTTATTTAAAATCTGACGTTTATTACATATGTAAACTCAAAGGTCTGACGTTTATTACATATGTAAATGCTGACGTATTGCATACGTAATCAAAAAAACGTTGAGTTTAGTTAATTTTTACATACTTTTTATTTATTTTTTTATTCGACATTTTTTTATTTTTTATTTACGAATAGGATTGTATTTATACAAATAATCAATCCCAAATTTAAAAAAAAATCTAGATTTTTCTAGGGTTTAGAGTGTTTCTTCCAACTCAAGAAGGTTTCCATTTTATACTCTCTCTCTCTCTCTCTATATATATATATATATGGGGAGGATCAAATAAAAAGTATGTTTTCGTTAAGAACTCTAAGAAATGACCAAAACGCTTAAAAACGATATCAAACGAACTCCGATTGAGCTCATTTCAGCGGCGTTGGAACCGTCTCGTCGAACTCTATCATCTTAGCTTTTAGGGTTTAGCTTTTAAGGTTTAGATTTTACGTTTGAATTTTAGGGTATTAGCCTTATGGTTTAGCCTTAAGGTTTAGCTTTTAAGGTTTAGATTTTATGGTTTAGGTTTTTTTGAGGGGTGGGGGGTTTAGGATTTTGGGGGTGGGTTTAGGTTTTGGGGGGTGGGGGTGGTAGTTTTAGGCTTTTTGAGGTGGGGTTGGAGGGGGGTTTAGGTTTTAAGGGGTGCGGGTGGAGGGGGGTTTAGGTTTTTGGGTCCGGATTAGAGTTCGATGAGACGGTTCCAACGTCGCTGGAATGAGCTCAATCGGAGTTCGTTTGACCCACTTCTTAGCGTTTCTTAACGAAAAACCACTTTTTAGTGGAACATTCCCCTATATATATATATATATATATATATATATATATATATATATATATATATATATATATATATATATATATATGGGAAGGCTCCACTAAGAAATGGTTTTTCGCTAAGAAGTCGGTCAAACGAACTCCGATTGAGCTCAATTCAGCGGCGTTGTAACCGTCTCATCGAACCCTAACCCGTACCCAAAAACCTAAACCCCCTACACCCGCACCCCCAAAAACTTAAATCCCCCTGCAACCCCACCTCGAAAAGCCTAAAACAACCACCCCCACCCCCAAAAACCTACACCCACCCCAACCCCTGTAACATTTCTGATTTTTAGTATCCGTATTTCAATTCAATGTAATGCATTTCAAACTCAATACTAGTGCACTGTCTTATTCTATTTTGTGCCATAAATTAAATGCAATGATTCGATTCAAATCCGTAAACTTTTACTCGGTTATACTCTACTAAAACACTACATAAGTATCTATTTATACAAATTTGTCAGAAACTAAAGTTACAAGGGCTAATGTTGAAAAATAGCAAGAAACCCTAATAGGCACGGTCGCGCCTTGCTCTGGCACGGTCGCGCTAAGTGCTTTGACATGGTCGCGCGACTTGCTTTGGAACGATCGCGCCCGGTGCCTTGGCACGGTCGCGCCTCGTTTGGGCACGGTCGCGCCTGCGTATCAGTTGAAACGTAAATGCAACTTTAATCACAGGAACGTTCGTATTCGTAACTGATACCCGTGTTATTACCATTAACGAAAGTAAAGACACTATCAATTATCCCATTTACAATCAAATAACTCAGAATTCGTTTAGCCTCAAAAATTCTCTCTCGAGACCACAAATTCCCCTTTGCAATCCAAATACTCTCGAGCAAACAATCGCTATACAATATACGACCCTCTCTGAAACTCCCGAAACCTGTGAAGCGGCCGGAATCGCAGCAGAAGACGCCGGAAGCCAAGCTCGCCGACGCCGGAACTCATTCTACCCGTCCCCTATCAATTCGCCACTATTCCGGGTAATTGAAACTCGGTCCTCAGTCTGTTTAGTCTCTGGATCAAAAGCCCCAACATAATTGGGGTTACAATATAGAAATCATCCCGAACCCGAATCTATATTTTTATTCAAAATGGTTTGATCGAATTCGACTCTGGACATGTTGTAAATACAATTAAAATATCTCAATATACTCGTAATAACGCTATAAATAAAAGCCCTATGATTTCCAACACTAACAATATAAGAATCAGTCAATTCGTTCCTGATTTGGAAGAGACACGGCCGCGCTAATCATCTAGCGCGGTCATGCCTCATGAGACACGAACGTGCTGGCTTCCAGCGCGGTCGTGCCTCCTGCTCAGATCAGTCATGCCCTTTTTGGCTAGACTTAGTCGTGCCTCAGAGTCATAGACACGGTCGTCCCTGTCCAAGGCACGGTCGTGCCTGGTGAATTGTCTAGTTATGCCCTCTGTTTGATCAACCCGGTCGCGCCCTGACTAGCACGGTCGCGCCCGTGGTTCGAGCACGATCGTGCCCCTTCCCAGGCACGGTCGTGTGTGAGTTAGATTTCCTTGGCAGAATAATATTTTCATATTTTACAAACAATAAATATCTCAGATTAATTCTCAAAATAAAAGTAGTTGATTTTTATAAAATTGTATTTAACTCTATTTAAAAAGAGCAAATAATTAATCTTGAAATAAATAGAAATTATTTATTTAAAGTTTATAAAATTAAATTATACTTATTGTTAAACCTTACATTTAAGTAGTATTTTAATGGTTAAGTTACATATTTTATAAATAAATAAATAAAGTAATAATTATTTATTTAATTTATATTTAAGCAAAAACATTTATTTATTTATACTTAATTACATCTAATACTTACATTATTTTCATAAACAATAATTATTTAATTTACATATTTAATTATTCAAACTCAAACCTTAATCAAAATGTGCTAAAAATGTTTACCTTTTATTCAGTACTTTCAAGTACAAACCAATAACTTTATACACTCATCCAAATTCAACACTAGACTTAAACTTTTGTGCACACTATTGATACAATATACATTACACTTTTGGTTAACTTGTGCATTTCAAGGATCCTTATTACTATCTGGTATCTTGTGTTATCTACGCCTTCGAATCAAGTGAGTATACATAGCCCCTTTTACTCTTTTACATTTTTTTTGGGGTGAAACATGAACACTACTCAAACTACTGTTTACATTTACACAAACAACACAAGTACAAATCCTATTTACATTCATGTGTGCAATTTGAGCTTTATGCCCGAGTGCTAGGTGTGGTAACTTTTGTGAACAACTTATGTGCAATCATTAACTATTCAAGCCGACGGTTTTCAATGATAGATCTATTGAGTCTGACAAACCCACCCAGATTGGGGTGATTGTTACCGACAACACAATTTTGCATGCTAGTTACAAATGTTTGATTGTACTTGGTTACACAATAGCTGCTCCCCATAAATGCTTTATTTATCATGTTATGTAAGGATTTGTTTTTCACAACCTATATGCTATCTATATACAAACCTGTGTTATACTCACCAACTTTTTAGTTGACTTTATTTTATTCATGTTTCAGGTACTAATGTGTGACTTTGATCAAGATATGCTACACATAGTCTTTGGACTTAGTTAAATTAAATAAAGAATTCTATGTATTTCAATTATGTTTCTTTCTTGGATTTGTTTGTCTTGAATATTTGAAATGAAATTTGATGTTTAATATATTTCAATTTAGTCAACATTGTGCTCATGAACAGTCTACATGTCCCGCCCCAATGTGGGGATCATTCATAAGTGTACGTGAAACATCGCCACAAAACAGTGTCATTCGTCATCCATCTTTTGATTGGTATTTCATCCTTTTTTAAGTTTATCTAATTATAGAGCTAATTTCATAATCAATTTTTTGTTGATCAGGTTCTAGGTATGTTGTGTAGAGGTGCAATAATGTGTATATGACATTCAACAACAAGGTACTTAATTTCGGCTTTGGTCTTGCAATTATTGTAATATAGTGGCACACGTTTCTATCGACACAAGAGTTATTTAGAGTTAATAAACAATTTGTAGTTATTTGTTATTGTAAATGGGGTTCACCATTGTTGTTGAGGTTCCTTTATTTAAAATTTATGGTTTTAATGGATAGTTGTGAAATTGAATCGAGTTGATAACAAGTGAAGAAAGCTAGTTTTATTTTAAATTATTGTTCGAGTACAAACCCGTAAATTGTACAATTCGTCGCAACGCGCGGATTTCCCACTGGTATATATATATATGACAACACATGAAAATAACTTTAAAATATTAAAAATCGTTCTTGATGAAAAAGTCTATTAGAGATGTTACATGATGTACGGGTTTTCTAGCTTTTATTGTAGTCTTTATGGTGATCTTTTAGCTTCTACTGTAACATCCATATAATACTTTGTATTTCAAATTGCTTATATGATTAAAAAAATTATACATGTTGGAAATCAAGCCCAACAACACGAACACAGAATTTGATCTTAAACACAAGATCGACTCTTTCTGTTTATTATAAAACTTGACACTCTTGTTACATAGACCCTAACCCTCTGTTTATATTAAAACTAGGTTAGAAACCTCATGTATTACACGGGTTGAATACAAATTTTATAAACGTCATATTGTTAGTTTTTAAAAATGTTTTATAAAAATAATGAAAAAATGTTCAATTTCTAAAAATGTTTTATGAACAAACCTATATTTTTTAAAATAAAAAACGTTTTATTAAAAAAATTATAGAAATTATTATTATTTAATAGGAGAGAGACGAAAAAAAAATATTAAAAAATAATTAAAAAAAAATTATGCAATTAATAAGAGAGAGTGACGAAAATTTTTTTTTCACCAAAACCTTTATTTATTATAGAGTATAGATTCTACCTTACTCACCAAGACACCTAATTAGACTCGAATTAGAAAACAAAATAAACCTTAATATTCTTACCATACCAAAGTAAACTAATCCTATATTTTAACTCTTTTATGTTTCAACCCCTTTAACTTTCACATTCAAACTAATTAGGATTAACTTCCAATAATACAGATATACAATCAAAACTTTCTAAAAATGTATCTTTTCATGGTATCAGAGCCACTACTACAAGTAAAAACCAGACTTTGTAAACTCAAGATAAATCAAATTCATAAATTCAATCAGCAATGCGTTTAGTAATTCATACAGTTCAGAGTCAAGTTTGGTTCATAAGTAATGCATTAAGTAATTTATACCTTAGAGTGGATGTAGCACCTCACTAGTGAAACTTTTGATTTCGCTGTTCTTGTAATTTCATTTTCCAATAATATCACCGTCATTTCATCTTCTTCATCAAATACGCAACTACCTAGCCCTAATTTCGACACGGAGGCGGTGACGCCTGATCCACTTGCCACCGCGGTGAAGCGGTTGAAGAATCCTCAACGGTTTCAAAATAGATGGATACATCGAAGATTGATTTGGTTGCTGATCGATAATTTTCTGAAAGTTACAGATTCGAACCAGTTTCTTTAATTTTAGATTGTGATATGGATCCTGAATCTGATTTTTATAAACAAAAGAAGCTTCGACTCAACGGTCATGATTTTGGCCCATATTTATCTGCTAAAGGCCCAAGTGTCAATTATGGTTTGGGCTTGACGTAGATTTTTCAAATACGCGTTTGATAGTTAACTAGAAATGTTGCTCCGCGTTTCGTGACGGAAGGCGACCTTAAATAGTTGAGGCGGTTACATTAACGTGACTAAACACAAAAAGAAACGTATGGAATTATGGTGACTCGGTTGTAGAGCTCGAAACATAGATAAAAGACGGTTATACAAGGTACCGATTTTTTTCAGTCGATATCGATCTCATTCTTTACGGTACCAACACGTCAGTGTCAGTCGATATAACCCACAATACCTAAAAATGGTATATTTCGAATACGACTTCATTTTTAAAAAGAAAATATATTGGAACGTTAAAGAAAAAAATTAAACGAACAAATGAAAATTACTAAGGGAAAACAAATTATATATACTACAGGAGGTAAAGTTAAAACTTTAAAAACTTTAGGGATCAAAGTAACAAATTACCAAATTGAGGGGCCATTTTTACCATTTAACAAAGTAGAGAGGGTGGTGTTGTCGGTGACAAATGACACCGACACTCTTTTAAGGTTATTGATAATAGATGGATTCTTGAATCTAGAGCTATGACTAACATGACTTCAGATATTAGAATTGTTCGAGATGCAACATCGTACCTTGGTTTTGAAAGAGTTATTGCTGACAAGTAGGGCATTCACGGTTTAGTTTTAAACTGTGAAAGTGTCCAAACAGGTCATCGGTTTGGTTTCAGATATTAAAATTGTTCGAGATGCAACATCATACCTTGGTTTGGACAGACTTATTGTTGATGGTTTTCAATTTGGTTTCACGGTCGGTTTTTTATATTAACTTTTGGTTAGTCGGTTTCAAAAATTTCAACCCGTAACAAATGGTTTGATTTACAGTTTTAAATTATTAAACCGTAACAAACCGGACCATAAAATTTGAATAAGTTTTAATTATGTAGATATTTATATTGCATATACTAGACTTCACGGCTTGACTTTATAACTACTACTAGTTTAGATCACGTATTTACACACAGAGTGAAAATTGAAAAATATTAATATATAAACTTTTTAAATATTTATGTATATATTTTACAGGTGTAAAAGCATATTACATATACTAATGATGGAAACAAACTCAAAATATGTAAAAATTAATATATAATTGAGTTTCAAATATTTAATGTAATTTATCTTTTATTTACTATTTGATTGAAATAAATGTTACAAAATTAAATTTCAAAGTTTTTTATAATAAGAGATAATTTAAAATAAATGTGTTTTATTAGTATAATTAGTTTTTTATTTAAATATATATTATTATTAAAAGATAGAAGTTTATTAAATAAGAGAGAGAGACGGGAAAAAAATTATAAGAATGAATATGATGACGACACGTGGCACTAAAAACCTTTATTTATTATATAGTATAGATTTTTCCGATTCATTTAAGTTTAGAGGCATATCCATATCTAATTGTATTGTAAATACTCTCAATTACAAGTGTTTTGGTGGGTTTCCCACACCGACGTGCCATGTGTCATTAATCCATTGGGTTTTTCACTTTTTTAACTTTTTTTTCTTTTTCCGGAAACAAATAGTTGTTGTATTTCTTAATTTCTATTACAAAACTTAAATATGGGATAGAGCAGCTGGTAGCGTTGTTGTTTTCATTCTGGTGGTCACGATTTCGAACGCCCTGGCCTAGATTTTGTGTTATTATTCTCATTTTTTTTCCTTAGACTTTTCTTAGATTCTTTTCTATTAAATTACTTTTTTTTTTAAATTATATACCGCAACGTTTGGGACATGATAATGTTTTCTATAGATGTTTCAAACTCCATAACCGATTCACCGTAACTTCCTACATTTCTTTTAATTGTATCGCTCAGCCGCAACGCGCGGGTACCGTGAAAAATGTGATCAAAACCGAATGAAAACTGTCGCTACCGTCACATAATTGTTTTTATATACGTTTCGATCTCCATAACCGAGTCCATGTATTCTTTTATGTATATAACCATGTTTTTTTTTAGCCCCGTTAAGGTCACTGTCACAACCGTTTAAGGTCCGACTTCCGTCACAAAACACGGGACAATTTCTAGTTCTTACTTCATATCTAGATACTGCTGACTTTCACGTGGACTTCATGATTCATAGTTTCTATTCACATATATTAATTGCCATTTGCATTTATATGTATTTCCCCAATATATATGTTGTATTTTACATAAAGAAACAATAAAGCCTAAACTATGAAACTAAATCGCAACTAAATTGTTAGTAATGGTTCGGTTTTAATTTTTAATGATTAGGTTTTAAATTTTAAAAATAAAAACCGTTACCAACAGTTTGGTTTACAGTTTAACATAAAAGTTGTCAAAATCGGACCATAAACACCTTTGCTGGAAATCGTATGACACTCCTCACTTCGTTTATCTCATCATACACATTTAATTAAAAAATGTGGTGGTTGTTCTTTAGCTAACCAAGAATCTTTTATCCATTAATCAGCTTATTAACAACCCAACATCTAGCTATCGTCGGTGCGTCTATTCACTCATGTGAGCCAGATTCTCCACTACATATGACCTAAATTGTATCAGTTATATTCACTCACCACTTCTATATATGTTTTTCGTGAGTTGTGGCACTCAACTCTTCGGAGTCTGTGTTATCATTGATTTCTTTTCTTTATTTAAAAGGGGGTTGCAGCGCAACTTGTTATCCGTTTACCTATCAATTTATTTAATCGTCCTTCTTTAAAAAAAAAACAAAAAAAAATTTGTAATCCATGCAGTATTTCAAAATCTACTTTTTTTTAACCGCAAAATTTATTTTATTTTAATTTTTTTTCTTTAGCAAGGTTTGAAGTATGACTTTCCTGCTGCCGCTAGACCCCAACCCCTCACCCCTATTTCAAAATCTACTTGATTACCATTTTATCCATTTTTAACCCCTTTATTTTGTTCACTGTGATATTTGGGGACTTTTTCTTACCGTTTCTCATTCTGGTTACCGCTATTTAATCACTTTCATGGACGATAAAAGTCATTTCACTTGGATGTATCATTTGTTACATCGATCTCACGCCATTGAGGCAATTGGGACCGAGAGTCGTGGCCTATTTCAAGAGCTTATTGATTCACTTCCAACTACAAGATACAAGTCTCGTGGCTTCTTTTTAAGAAAAAAAATCTCTAGAGAGCTTAAGATCACCGTTTATGTTTATCCACCTGTTATGTACGAAACTAATTGATTCTTTTTTCTTCTGAGAATCAGAGAACTCACAGGACTCACCAATACCCTGCTAACTAATTAATCAATAGACGTCCGACATACTATTAAATATTAATAACATTCAATCTAGTGCCAAAGAAACTTGCATTTATAAGGAGACTAGCTTAGACCCCGTGTAATACACACGGGGTGAAAAATATTAATACATAAATTTCTTAAGTTTTATTTATATATTTTATAGGTATAAAAATGTATACTAAGGATATAAAACAAAATTTAAAATATGTAAAAAAATAATATATAATTGTGTTTCAAAAATATGTCAATTAGTATTTAATGTAATTTGACTTTCATTTACTATTTGATTGAAAATAAAAGTTACATAATTAGATTTTAAATTTTTTTATAATAAAGGATAATTTAAAATAAATATGTTTTATTAGTGTAATTAGTAATTTATTAGAAGATATGAGTGCATTTAATAAGAGATAGAGACGGGAAAAAATGATTAGATTGAATATGGAGGCGACAAATGGCATACAAAAACATTTATTTATTATATGGTATAGATATGCACATGTGATATCGTAACTCCGAAGTTGTAGCTTATACCTGCACCACTCGAAAAATAATTATATTCTTTTTGTGTAGTTGTTTTAAGCAGGTGTGTGCTTCTCAGTTGAGATGCAAGGGAGGGGACAGACTAATCAATTTGCCATGCAATCATATTGAATGTGGCTCAAAATGGTTCACCATCAATAAGGTAATTGATTATTTGTCAGAACCTGGCCCAGCCCGGGTGTACAAATGTGAATATCTTAGAGGGCATCAAAATACAACTCGAACCTAACACGAATGATACCATCAGTGTTTGGGTTTAGTCTAAACAGGTTCATGTTATTTTCGGGCCAAACCCATGAACACATTTCAGGCTTGGATTAACGTGACGAGTTTTTGGGTTGACATGTTTAGTATTATACTTTTTAAAATGTGTTTTATATTATAATTTAAGCTTATTTTGTATGTTATACCAAAATTTGAAAGATACCAGGAAAATAATTTTTTGGGTTAAACAGATCGTGTTTGTGTCAAGTCACAAAAAATCATGTGGTGTTTAGGTTCATGTGTCTGAACCCTATTGCCAGGTTTTATAGGACATGGCATTAGGTTTATTAAGGTGAATACGAATTACTCAGATTTGATCAAATTCTTTTTTGTAATCATTAGAACCTGTTATTAAAAATATCGAATTGAAAATTCATCTTGTGCATTATCGTGGAAGCCTGAAGAGGTCCCAAAGGGGAAAATATGTCTGGTCACATGTGAAGAGGGTGCTTTCTTTTAAGTAAACACTAAACAGATACTTTCTATTTCTCAAACAACAAGATTTGTCTTTTTAAGGTGGAAGGATATCTGGATATGAAGACCTAGCATGTGTTATGTTTTTTTCCCTGTAAAACAGAGATATACGTAAAATATTCTTATTATAATAAATAAATAACTTTATCTCTCACGTGTCGACTTATGCTAAAGTCTATATTTTTATTTATCGTCTACCTCTCCTATTAAATAACTTTTTCTCCTATTAAATAATGATAATTTTAAATGATTAAATATTTAAAATTTATTTTAATATTTTATTAAAATATACTAAATCTTAAAAAAGATTTCAGTTATATTTTATCTTAAAATATAGTTTTATAACTATTAAAATTTTCATTATTTCTTATTTCACTAAAGGCTCAGTCCGACCAGTAAATCTCTAAGACGTCCGGTTCGATATCCGGTCCATTTTAAAAACATTTGTTTATACTTTATAATAATTGCTGCAATTTTAGTAACAAAAAATTTAAAAACTAATCAACAACATAAAGAAAATTCACAACAACCCAACAGAAACTTATTATGATAATATGAGATAACAACACTCATGGAACACAAAAAAACTTGTTCCAAAATATAAATAAAAAAATAAAAAATATATGTATGTATACAATCCAACAATCAAGAGTGAGTTGATCGGAAATTAACGGGTGGAATTGCAGAGCATACAATCGAAAACCCTAGAACAAGCATACCGTAACCCTGGGAACATCCGATCGGTGTAATCGGTGGACTCCCGCCATATATATACCACGGATGCGACAAACAGATTGAAGTTTCTAATCGGAGGCATGCCCAGAAGCAAAGGCGCCGCCGTTGATCCAACGGAGAAGAACAGATCAAGCATTTTCACAGTTTTTTTTTTTTTTTTTCAGAATTGATCTCTGTATTTATAAGTATAGAGTTATGGATGAATGAATGATTGAATGTTGCAATTAAGACCTTGGAGATTTGTGGTATTGGTGTTAAGGTCCCTGTGAGTTGTGGCTTCTTACGTTACTGGTTGGGATGGAGACCATGTTTGTTTTAGGCTTTTAGCACGTTGCTTTTGTAGGTGTTTAGGTCGCATTTCTTTTTCTATTCAGTCGGCAGCTTTTTTAAATAGTTAGTGTCGGCCTGTCAGGCGACTTATAAACTAGTTAGTTAAAAATCAATCTTTTTATAACTAGACTAGACGTTAAATCGGTCTTTTTACCGGTCCTGGTTGAACTGGTCGGATCGAATTTAAAAACCGGACGACATAATGAATATTATAAAAATAAATCAATCTAAACAACTATTAATCTTTCAAAAACAACCGACAAGTTAATTCCAATAATTTTAAACTAACGATTAGCTACGAAATGCGAATCTCATCATACACATTTACTTTCGACACAGAGACGGTGACGCCTGATCCACTTGCCACCGCGGTAAAGAGGTTGAAGAATCCTCAACGGTTTCGAAATAGATGGATACATCGGAGATTGATTTGGTTGCTGATCGATAATTTTCCAAAAGTTGCAGATTGGAACCAGATTCTTTAATTTTAGATTGGATGTGGATCCTGAATCTGAGAGACTTGTAAAGGATTAAAAAAATAATTATAAATAAAAAAATATTTGCCAACTGGCCCCGCCATCGGGTTTCCAGTCCGACCGCCAGGTCGCTGCAGGGTCGTTTTAACACACATAACCGAACTGGCTAAGTCTCCGATCCGGTCCGGGTTTCAAAACATTGTTAAAAACTTAATGCATTTTGGCTTATACTGATTTGACTCGACCTTACGGACAACTGACTTGTCTAAATGTTTGAGTCAAGTTTAAGATGAAGGTGGGTTGTTTGTATAAAAATTCAAGTTGGTTTGGCTTAAGTGTCTTGGTGATTTTAGTGTCATCCAGTTATTTTATGTAACTTCATTTACTTGAGACTAAATTACGGTAAACGTCCTTTACGTTTATACGAATTTGCAAGTTCTATCATTTATCTTCAAATAACACGTTGAACATCCTTTAAGTTTAAGGTTTGTAACAAATTACGTCCTTTATACTAACTACCGTTAACTTTTATGTTAAATGTCATATTAAATGACTAAACTGCCCTTGCTAATAAAAAAATGTATCGTATATGTTAACTTAGAAGGACTATTGGTGTAAAAGAAAACCACTCCTCAATCTTCATCTTCTTCCATCATCGCCCCCATAGAAACGAAAACCCCCAAAACAAGAAAGGAGCATCCTTTAGGCAAAGAGATGTAAAAACCATTAGCATCAGTTGGGGTCGAAGATGATGAAGTTTGATCAACAATTCTTTTAGTTTTATTTTGGTTTTTTAATGATAAATGTAGTAATTGTAAGGGAATTTTGGTCTTTTTTTAAACATTTAACAGAAAAGTTAACGTTAGTTAGTCTAAATGACGTAATTTATTACAAACCTTATATTTAAAGGATGTTTAGCGTGTTTTTTAAAAATAAATAATGAAACCTGTAAGCTCATATAAATGTAAAGGACATTTATTATAATTTAGTCTTTACTTATTGACCTAAAGGAAAAGTCGATCTTATGATTTGTGATAATAAATACTTATTAGGTTT
This sequence comes from Smallanthus sonchifolius, assembly GCA_023525975.1. NCBI lineage: Eukaryota > Viridiplantae > Streptophyta > Magnoliopsida > Asterales > Asteraceae > Smallanthus > Smallanthus sonchifolius. The sequence goes on along the minus strand of CM042046.1, from coordinate 44,083,125 downwards.
CTTGAAATCTTGATTATCTTCTCATCGCCAATATTAAATCTGTGGACCCTCGTAACATGGAAACCTTATCTTTGTTTGCATCTCCTCAATCTCAATAAATAACTTATACTCAGCCTTAAAAATTTACATTAAAACAGATGTTTAAAATTAGGAAAAAAGAAAAGAAAAGAAAAATGAAGGAAGAAATTTTAAAACTAATGATGACTAAATTACAATAATAGATAAGATAATTATGATTATTTGATTATATATGGTCAGATAATTATCTCTTAAAAATAAACTTAGCATCCGTTGTAATTAAAAATAATATTAAAAAATTAAAATGCCTTATTTTATCCAATTGAAGGGACATTTCACCGACTTTCCCGTTGTTAATAAAGTAATAGAAAGAAAAAAGAATACTAATTATATATTAGATTAAAGTACACAGATATCCATGTGATTTGTATATGATTTTCTGAAAGACCAATCCTAAACTACCCAAATCTTCATTGGGCAAAGGGACTGTATAAATGGTGGAGACGACTAATTGTGGTATTTAAAAGGCGTTTACCGGTCTGAGGAGTAAGATCGGAAACTCAGTTTCTTCACTGGAATCTATAGCGATAGAAAAGAAAAACGAGAGGATAGCGGCGGGTTTCATGTGAGGGGTTGGTGGCGGATTTCAGGTGGGTTATAGGGCAGCGGTGGGTTTCGCCGACCTTCCCTTTTTAGAGACAACCCAGAGCTGCCATGGATTCTGGTGAAAAATATAAGGTCCGGCAGTCGAAGATGGCGCCTGATTAGTTGAAGAAAGAGATTGATTCGTTTATTACATCCTTCCGCTACCTCATAAATATTTAGTTTGTTTTTGCTTTTATTATTATTTTTAATTAGGAGGGTATTTCAGTGCCAAAGGCATAATAATCTAGTCGCATCTTGGTGGTGAGATAAGCCTCAGTGACCATAAGGTTCTGAGTTCGAATCTCACAAGGGGATTTTCTAATAAAAATTAGGTTTCCTCCTAAATTCGTGACTTGGTGTTGTAATATGATCGGGTGGTACCACTGATAGAACGATGACACTCTAGTACTCCGTCAGTGATCCAAATTAGTCGTTCAAAATTTCAGTATTTTTTACATTTACTTAACAGAAAAAATTAACCTTCATCTATTTTAGGAAACTCAATAAAATCAGTTATAAAATAGTTGGACTAAATATGTAATTTCTTGAAATTGGAAACTAAATCTATAAACAAGTACCATCCGGCAAATTAATTCTTTGTTTTAACAGGAGTACAGGACAGAACATGAACCACGTCTACGGTTTACCAATTTTTTAAGGGAAAATCACCGAAATATCATTTGACCAACATCAATTATCAAAATAACCATTAATTTTTAATTTTATCAAAATATTCTACCAATGAAAGGGTGACATTTGGAAAAATGACGAAAAATTAGGGGAATTTTTCGCTATTAGCAAAAAAATGTCAAATTTTAGCCAAAAAATAAAAAAATCGCTGACAAGTTTTAAAATTTTCGCTAAAAAAAATACAAAAATTCAAATTTTCGCCATTTTTTTAAATAATTTTTTTTCAAAATTTTAATATAATAATTATTTTTAATTTTTTTACTAGGAAAACGAAATTTAATTAAATATTATTTTCAAACAAATATTTATACCCCTCTCTACCTTTCATTTTTCTCAACCATCAAACTTAATCCACTTATCCATACATTTTACTATCAAACTTCTCTCCTAAACCTCATCAAAATCTTATTTGTGAAAGATGTGAGTTTATCAATGGAATACGTTTTTCTTATAAAACGAAAAATGTCTACTTACACGCATTCAATTGAGGGTGAAGGTGTCACAACCCTCATAAAAAAACTACCCTAACAAAACTAACCAATGAGATTGTGCCACCTCACTTTTACCATTTTCCTACCCTAATACCCTAAAGTGAAGGGGGCACAACCCTAATACCCTCATTTTTTTTTCTTTTTTTAAATTAAAACTAATAAATAAAACACATTTTATTTATTCAATAAAATAAAAATAACAAGAAATACAAAAAAATACATAGAATAAAAATAAAATAACATAAAGTCAATCTAATCTTCGTCTATAACTAGATCATCCAAATGCATCGTGCTATCAAAATGTTCGACAAGATCAAATCGTAGCCTAAAATGTGTACTCGCATCGTGCAACTCCGGAAGGACATTATCGTCTATAACTGGATTGATCGGAGGATCCCTAATATAGACCGGTGATATTGCATTTCCGTCATCTTTTATGATCATATTGTGGAGTAACATGCACGCATAAACCACATTCCTAATCTTTCCCGGCTTACGAGAGTGAGCGGGTCGCCTAAGTATACCCCATTTAGCTTTTAAAACATCGAAAGCTCGCTCGACGTCTTTTCTTGCCGACTCTTGCACCTTTTTAAACTTTTTTTCTTTTGGATCGGTTGGATAGGCGAACGATTTCACAAACGTAGACCAAGTAAGGTATATACCATCGGTAAGATAGTATCCACGTTTGTATTCTCGCCTGTTGACATGAAATGGACATTTAGGCGCGGTTCCAAGTTGCTAGTCGGTAAATAATGGAGACTGTTGTAGAACATTGATGTCGTTGTTTGAGCCCGACGGACCACAAAATGCATGCCAAAACCACAAATCAATAGAAGCCACCGCTTCGAGCATGATCGTTGGGTATTGGTGATCACCTCGCATATATTGTCTACGTAGCCTTGTATGACACATTCTCCAAACGAAATGTGTACAATCGATGCTACCGAGCATACCCGGAATGCCATGTTTTTCTTCATGCGCGTTGTACAAAAGTGCAACGTCGTGGCTTGTCGGTCTGCGTAAAAACTCTTTGCCATATAGTATAACTATGGCATTACAAAAATATTCTAGGCATTCACGTAAGGTTCTATAAAGCCATAATTAAATACTCATCGTATTCGTCGAGAGGATTACAAGTTGCGAGTTGTTTGACCGCAGATGTGTATTTTTGTAATGCCACGAAACTCTTTTTCTTCCTCCCGTCTAAGACCTCTTGGAACATTCAAATTTTGATTCTATATCCGCAACAATTTTTAAAAATAAACGTTTTGACATCCGAAATCTTTCACGAAACGTACCTTCATCAAATTTTGGATTTTCGTCGACGAAATAATCGTTCATTAGAGTTTCAAGGGCTTGTTCATGATCACGTAGCACATATCTTTTTTTAGAGGTTGCCGTTTCTTCTTGTTCAACTTGGGCGACAATATTTGTTAAAAATTGGAGACTAGACCCGCTATCGTGAAGAAATAGCAACTCGTAGTAACCGGATGATTCAGGAGGAATCAACAATTCACGATCCATTATAGTGTATATTGAGTAGAAAAATAGATGAAAGAATTTTTTTTGGTATGAAAAATATTGTTTAGTTATATGGTATTTATAATGGTAAAAAAAAGTTTTTTTTATATATTTAATGCCCAACGGCATTATAGCCGTTTTTTTGTTTGAATTACATTCGGGTACATATACCCACAAAAGTCCCCAAAAACTCTCGGGTAGTAGGTCGGCGGCGGTGTACCCGCTGGTACCCGCTTACCCGCAACCCTTACCCGCGTACGCCCCCTTCACCCTAATATATTGAATAATAGTGATATTTTATTTTTCATAAATGTTGTTTTAAATGATCCAAAAATTTTGCCATTTTATATTTCCAAAAATTATCATTTTAATTTTAAAAAATTACCATTTATATTTCCAAATCAAATGTTTACAAAAATTTCGCCATTAATATTTCCAAAAATTTCGCCATTAATATTTTCCAAAATTTTCGAAAAATCCTTCCAAACAGAGAAATTTATGGCAAAATTTTTGAAATAGCGAAATTTATGGCAAATATTTAGAAAAATATTTAAAATAGCGAATTTTTTGAAAAATATTTTCGAAAAATTCCAAAAATAAAATGTTTTTGAATTGGTACTGAGTTTTCACCACTTTACCCATATTTTCACCACTTTAATAGATTCTCTATTTTTTCGCTTTTTTAAAAAAAAGTTTCTCTACTTTTTTCGTTTTTTCGCCCCACAAAAAACTGAAAAAAAAAATTAAAACAAAAAAATTTATATTTTTTTTAATCCCGGCATATTTTCGCCATAAAGGCTATGTTCGCAAAATAAAAAGTCAAAGGCTAGTTTAGTAATACATCTTGGTCAAATGTTCAATTTGGTAATTTTCCTATTTTTTAAGGGGACTACTAACCACACACGGGAAATGCTAATCGCACTTGGTCATATACGCATCGTATAGGGTAATACGATGCGTATAGCCCTTCACAAATTCTCGTGCCCGACATTCTCTTACAACCTGTCATTCAAACCTCGTATACGCATCGTATAGGTCAATACGATGCAGTTTAGGATACGAGATTCCTTCTGCCACTAAACCCATCACATCGTACCTTATACGCATCGTATTGGGCTATACGATGCGTATAGGGCCCAAATTTTGTGTGTTTAACAATGCAGAATTCTCATTCGAACCGAATGAACGAACGTATGCTTTCAAAAAAAAAAACTATAAACATGTCTTGGTGGTGGGATGGTAACTACGGTTTTTAGGTATATTCTAACGAGTCGGTGGAAAACAACCCGCAAAGTTCTGGCGTTCAAGAGGTGAACCGGGAGGAGGTCTCGTCCGACGTTTATTCTCATCAACGGGTAAGGCTTCCGGATTTGAACGAGCCACTGAACAATCCCGAGTTCGTATATGGTGAACCGTCTTACCTTACACAGCCCACGAACGACTACGTATACGGTGAAGTCTCATACCCGACACAACAAACCGACGACTACGTATACGGTGAAGTCTCATACCCGACACAACAAACCGACGACTACGTATACGGTGAAGTCTCATACCCGACACAACAAACCGACGACTTCGTGTCCGAAGACGAGGAACAAAACCATCAAAACGTGTCGTATAAAACTGACCAGAATTTTCAGTCTCGTGAACAGTTGGTGGATTGGGCGGTCAGGATAGGACGTGAGAATGGTTACGTCCTTGTCACCCGACGATCGAGGAGAAAAGGCGACGATCCGACAGAACCGTTTATCAAGGTGTGGCTTGTGTGTGAACGTCACGGCGAACGTCGTCTACTGCCACGGTTAGACGTGCCGGTAGCAAGAAAATAGGTTGTCCCTTTAAATTAGAAGGAGAGTACCAAGAAAATACTGGTGATTGGAAATTAACGGTGAAGGATGACAGTCATAACCACGATCCTAGTCAACATCTTGAGGCGCACTCCTTTGCGAGGAGACTGTCTCAGTTGGAAAAACTTTTGGTGGCGAAGTTATATTCGCAAAACATGTTGCCACGAAACATTCTGGCAACTATAAGGGAACAAAACCCAGAGAGTAGTTGCATTAAAAAGGACATTTATAATGCGATACAAAAGATAAAAAACGAAACGAGAGTCGGTGAAACTCAAATGCAGATTCTGGAAAACCTGCTTTCTTCTAAAAAATACGTCTACTATACTCGGGAAGATCCTGCCACAAATATTGTGGTGGAGATATTCTTTGTTCATCCGAAATCGTTTGAGATGTGGCGTGCGTTCCCGCACGTGTTGATGATCGACGCGACTTACAAAACAAACATGTATAGACTTCCATTTGTCCAAGTGGTCGGTGTGACCTCCACACACCAGTCGTTTTGCGTCGCTCATGCATTTATATCAAAAGAACGAGAGGAAAACTTCGTCTGGGTGCTACTGCAAATAAAAGCAATGTTGGAAAAGTGTATGGAGCCGCGTGTGATAGTAACAGACAGGGACAAAGCTCTTATGAACGCATGTGATAAAATATTTCCGGATTGTTCGAAGAACCTATGTCGGTGGCACATACACGAGAATATCGCAAAACATTGCAGGGCATCATTTACAGATGAAGACTGGGCAAATTTCAAGTATTCATGGTCGGTATTATGTGAGTCTCCCACGCTAGATATATACCAGTACAACTTCAACCGGCTTTACGAACGACTGTATGCTGCCAAACGAGGAAGTAAGTTTTGAATATTTAATATTTTCAGTATTGAATAATTATTAAATATTTAAATATTTATTCGATATTTTTCCAGGAGTTATACATTATGTGACTAAAAATTGGTTGGACCCATATAAAGAAAAGTTTGTATCCGCCTGGTCCAACAAAAACCTCAATTTTGGTCAACAAACAACGAACCGAGTCGAGAGCCAGCATTCGCTTTTAAAGAGTTATCTTAGAAATGCTAACAGCTCCCTAGATAGACTTGTTGGGTTTGTTGATGAAATTGTAACAGATCAATATTATCAATTACAGTTTGCGTTTGGAACAAGCCTCATAAGAAAAATGGATAGCCACATAGCTATTGAATTGTTTGATAACCTGCACGGTAAGGTTTCACATAAAGCTCTAAATTTGTTAGAAAACGAGTGGTACAAGTTATCACATATACGGAAACAAAATGCAACGTGTGGTTGCCAACTTTTCAGTAGTTGTGGGTTGCCGTGTGCTTGTCGTCTGGCAAGTATCGAAGCTAAATGTAAACTGTTTTGACTTTGGAATTTGTGAATGTTTAATTTTCAAAATTTTCTGACTATTTCGTTTTAATACAGGTGGCAGAATCCCGCTAGATGCGTTGGACGTCTTCTGGAGGAAACTTGATTTAAAACCGTCGTTTGTCGATGATGAAAATGTAGACGTGGATAAAGTACTTGGTCAAGTGAGAAACAAAATTATTTCAGAACCTGATCAGGTCAAAAGAAGTATGCTGTCGAGAATCGCAGGGGTGGTCTTTCCGAGCAAAAGTAACAAGAAAGCGCCTGTGGTACAAGAAGATACTCGCGGTCGTCCAACTTTGAAAAAGCAACAACAAAGGAAACAGGATGTTGCGAGAAACAGCTCATTCACAGGATCCCAACAAAGCAAATGTGACCCTGCGACACACAGCTCGTACATTGCGTCACAAGACTCGATACAAGCGAGTTCGGTCATTCAACACCGTCGTCCAACGAAGGGTAAAGGAAAGCAACCACAAGATGATAACGCCTATCTTGGTTTTCCATTGATTATGGGGAAAGATGCGGTTAACAATATAAATTGTTTTAAGGATTCGATACCGTCTGTCTTTCATCCGTACATTTCACATATACAGGATGTAAATCCCGACGGTAAATGTGGTTTTTGATCGGTAGCTTTGGGCTTAGGGTTAAATGAAAACCGGTGGCTTTTTATCAGACAACAACTTCTACAGGAGATGGACAATAAAGAGGAATGGTGGAGAACTGTTTTTGACAGAGTCGCCTTTCAAGAGTATGATATGCTACGTCACACAATAGATTGGCAGGATGTGAAAGCCGCACCAGTTAGTCGTTGGATGTCGATGCCATACACAGGACTCCTAATTGCTCAAAGATTTGGGGTGATTGTTCATCTTTTAAGCATCGCCGGTAATCAAACATTTTTTCCATTGTGGTTTGGTCCAAACGTTCACGCTCAACATCAAACTGTATCATTAGTTCACGTCAACAGGGCTCATTTCATCCACGTCAAGTTAGACGGAGATTTTCCGATTCCCACGCCGAATGCACTTTGGAATTTGCACCGAAATGATGATGCAGCAAAATGGGAAAATATATACAGTGATCGTATTGAACGATTTAAGAAAATAATGGCTACTAATGGATCTACATTTCCACAATACTTCATGACTCATGGATGATGCTTTATTAGTTTTTTATTAATTTTAAGTATATGGTCAATTTAATTATTTTAAATTTTAATTATTTGTAATTTTAATTATTTTAAATTAATTTTAAGTTAATTATAATTAATATTTTATTATTTTTTGATTAATTTTAATTAAATATAACTAATTTTAATTTAATATTCTATACGCCACGTATAGGGCCATACGTGGCGTACAGAATACCAAAAGTTGATTGCTATACGCCACGTATTGATCTATACGCGGCGTATAGCCACTTGATATACCAGGAAAACGCAGCGTACAGACCCAAACGACCCAAAACAAACAAACACAAACCCATACGCATCCGGCAAAAAAGCTCGTTGATTGGGATTGTCGTCTCAAAAAAACTTCGAAAAGGTACATCTCTACACCCACGATCATTAATGTTAGGTTTATATTGAATATTAGCGGGTAAAACTGGGTAGATTAGCGATTTTTAGGTTTGAACTTAAGAACTATACGCCACGTATAGGGCCATACGTGGTGTATAGTTCGTCTTAGGAAGACGATGAAGCCATACGCCACGTATAAGTCTATACGCTGCGTATGGCTAGGATTACCTGGTCACTTGCCTGCGTATGGCCTGGTTTGGGTCGCGTATGGCTTGGTTTACCCGGCAACTCGCCCGCGTATGGCTTAATTGGCCTGCGTATGACTTATTTTGTCCGGCAACCGCCTATACGCCACGTATAAGCCTATACGTGGCGTATAGGTTTTTAAAAAATTAATAATTATTATTATTATTATTTATTATTTAAAATAAAAAAATTAATTATTATTATTATTTATTATTTAAAATTTAAATAATATATTATTATTATTATTATTTAATATTTCAATTAAAAACAATATATTATTATTTATTATTTAAAATTTAAATAATATTATATTATTATTTATTATTTAAAATTTAAACGATATATTATTATTATTTATTATTTAAATTAAAAAATTAAAAACAATTAGTTATTATCAGATATGGCGGATCATGATGATGATATTGAGATGGATCAGCTAGACGATCTTGCGCACTACCCTTTTCTGGATTTTACGCCCGATACGGAGGCTTATTCCCGTTGCCAGAAGCTCCGGGAAGTGCAGATGGGTCCAGGTACGGCGGTGGATTGGGCCCTCCTCGAGGAGGTGCAAGAGGCCGAGCGAGCTAGGGCCATCATCGGTCAGGACACGCCATGGTCGCGTCTTTTTGACCTTTCTTTTGAGGATACATACCGAGAGCTGGTCGTCGAGTTTCTTTCGACGTTCATCTACTCAGAGACTGGGCTGCAGCCTTTACCCGGGGAGGCGCCGGATATTGATCCGGATCGTATTTCTTTTTCTATTTTTGGGGTCGTTTACCGTCAGACCCTCCGTCAGTGGGCCGTCACGACGGGCTTATACTACGAGCCTGAGACGGTCACGCCGCTTTTCACCGAGGCGGTGACGGAGGTGGACAAGGAGGAACTCCTTGTTTATTGGGGCTTGATTTCAGATAGTCCTTGGTTGGGTACCAAGGGGAGGGTCTCGGGTATTAGGGACCCTTTGTATAGATATCTGCACCGGCTTATTTTGACGTCGATCGCACCGCGTCTGAAAAGCCATGAGTGGTGCACTGATAGAGATCTTTTCTTCCTTTTCTGCCTGCTTACTGGGAGGCGGTGCGACCTGTCCACGAGCATGGCGCTTTATTTTGCTTCTGCCTATAAGCGACAGAAGCGCGGACTTTTATATGGCGGTGCTTTCATCACGCATATCATGTGGTCGGTCATACCATTTGACGACCATGAGCCTGCGATGTTACCGCCCATTCCCCCTGTCCGATTAGACCGTCGCACGGCGAGCCGCATGCGCATCACGCACCGATTCCCGCAGGGCCTTCGGTTCGTGGGGGCCGTCCAGGACCAGGTTTGGGTCCCGGTCCCGGTGCCGTCGCCGCAGATGCCTGGACAGGGGGACCCGCCTATGCCTCAGCCGCTACAGGGTGTGGCGATTGAGGACGAGCCGCCACACGTTGAGCAGGTCCACGAGCATCCGCCACAGCATCCCCGACACGTACGTCGGTCTGTTAGGCTGGATAGGGCTACCCAGGCATTGCTTGATGGCCTTGTTGCCGACTCATGGCGACAGGGTCGTCAACTCGATCGCATGGAGGACCTGATGATGTGGGCGGTTGGACAGCTCGTGAATTAGTCACGAGCCGCCGGAATCGAGCCACCCCCACTACCACCGCCACGTCATTATCCGGACGACCCCGTTCAGGGTGAGGGCGGGGCGGGTCAGGGTGACGGCGGAGCCGGTCAGGTTTAGTTCTTTTATTTGTATTTTGTTTCTTTCGTTGTTATGTATGTAAAACATTTTGATGTATATATTTAATTTTTTGATGTAATGTATATAATTTTAGTTTATTTATTTGGTTGTAATGTTTAATATTTTGTTTGGTTTGTAATGTTTAATATTTTGTTTGGTTTGTAATGTTTAATATTTTGTTTGATTAACAAACTTATATTAACAAAATTATATAAATTAAAATAAAAATAAACAAAATATAAATAAAATAAAAAAAATATAATTAAATAAAAAATACCTATACGTGGCGTATAGGTCAATACGCCACGTATAGGATTCATAAAACTCCCAACCCTTCCAACTTTTGAATCAAAAATATAACCCGTGCCTCATACGCTGCGTATAGGTCAATACGCCACGTATTGGACCAGCCGCCGGCAGAGAATGACACGTGGCATTCTGTTGGCAGTGACTGAACTCTATACGCCCTCGTATTGACCTACACGAGGGCGTATAAGGCGACGACGGGTCCAATTAACAATATTCCGTGTGCTGTTAGAATCACCCTTTTTTTAATGCCTTCTAGGAGATTCATTGACGAGTTTTATCGTTTTGTTTTTCTTTTGATTTCCGTTATCTTTTGTTTTCAATTTATGCAACCATAACGTTTTAAATTTACTCATTTATTATTTTTGTTTTTTGTCTTTTTTATGTCATTTCTCACTCATATAATTTAAGATGTTAACTTGTTATTAAAATAAAAGTAGGGACCGTCAAAATTGTAAAGTCCATCTCATAAAATAGAGATTTATTGATCTTATTTTTGTGGTCTTAAGGAGTCAGACAAAGAAGTTTTCTACGGTATCATTTTTGTTTTCTTTTGGTTCTTGGCCACATAGGAAGGAGAAGAAATTTTCTAACAAGCCCATCAAGATCGAAGATATTATCCATCACATCAAGGCTACCGTGTTTTTGTGGTTCTCCAATAGATCTAAGAACAAGTCCATCTCTTGGGCTAGGCGGTGTAAAATCGAATTGATGTAATTCCATTTTTGTTTGCGGGTTTGTGCCTTCCCTGGTCGTTTTTGGGGCGGGTTGTGAATAAAATTTGTCTTTCAAAAAAAAATTTGTAAATAGAAAATGAGTAAACTCGTGAAGCCAAGACGTGGCTGGAGGTGGAGTCAAGCTGAATGTGGTTTTATTTTGTTTAATGTTGTATCTATCCTTAGAGCAAAAGTATGGGTGTTATTTATTATGCAGGGTTTATCTACAAGTTTCAATTTCAAAATTCTTTTAATTATCTTTTCTTTTATTTGAATTGTTAGTAGGTTATTATCGTTTATTTTGAATTTAGTATTATCTGTTAGTTTTTCAAGCACTATAAGTATTTTAGTTTTTCATCTTAGCAAAGGAGATTAGTTTTATGATTATTCGATATTGGAAAAACACCTTTTGTTTTTCTTGAAGCTTTTGTTTAATTTTTGAGTTTCTAGCCATTTGATTGCTTCCGATCCTGTATCATTTGATATCAGAGCTATAGTCATCAAATGGCTGCTTGTGGAGAAAATCGACGCTCTACTCGCAGAACTGCCGACCGAGGCAACAAGGGAGTCTATTCCGACCCAAGAGATCTTAAGATTAAACGGCTCCGACAACGAGTCCAAGATCTTGAAATACAACTAGAGATCAAACGGCTCCGCCAAGGATTCCAAGATCTTGAGTTACAACATGGGATGTGCAGTGCGGAAACTGAGTCGAGTACCGTCCTCTGGGATGAAGGTGACGACAAAGAGGAGCATCCGTTCGCCCATAACCCACCCCCGATTCTACGAACCGATCTATCGGGAGTGTTTGTCGGAAGACGAACCTAGTTTCGATAAAGACGAGATTGAACCCAATGAGGAAGAATGCTTGTCTGTGCAAAAGGTTCTTAGCGGAGTTACGGTTCAACATCACGAACTGATGAAAGACAGAGACGATTACCGATCGTGAGCTTAGGCTTGAAGTGTTAGAATATTCATCGGTTTCTTTGGATGTTAATGAAGGCGGTTTCCAGTAATTTCCAACAATACTCATGTGGTCTCCTTACAAATACGAATACAACTGAAAAATCATAAAATACAAGAACAGAATTCCGATTTTGACCGAGGATCGTGTTTGACACGGTGCCCTCAAAACAAATTCCGGATCTCTCCCCGTTTTGTTTCCCAGGGTACAACGGCCTAAGCAGTATGTACAACTGCAGAGGGCTCTAGCACCCGAATTGTACCTTAAAGAAAATGGATGAAGTTGATCAAAGAATTGTTAGAATTCTTTAGAGAGAAAGAAAGAGAAAACACTAGAGAGATTGTGTTGTTTTGTGCATTTTTTAACCAAGGAACACCTTGGTATTTATACTTGAAAAAAAAGTTGAAACACCCCATTCTCCATAAACTCATGAGTTGAAACACCTCATGCTTCATAAACTCATGAGTTGAAACATCTTAAAACCTTTAAGATTTTTGACTAAAACATTCAACTTTTAAAGACATGTTGAATGGATTTGAATTAGTCATAGATGATGTTTCAACTAAAGAAATTCAAGTTAATATAATTTATATTTTATTTTCACAAAAACTTTTCCAAACATATAAATCATATAGTGATTTTGGTTTTGAAGTATTTCTCATAATGTAAATGAAATGATTGGTACCGCAACGATGGTGATGACGGGTCACTCCCACTTGATGAAATCAAGAATACGCTACAGTGTTCTTACTTCAACGATTCTTACCGATTCGATCTTGACATTTCAAAGCACTTGATTGATCAAAATGAATTAAAAAATAGTAAGAATCCAGAAGTACTTAAAAACAAAACGCTTTGTATGTTTTCTAATATGTTTCATAAAAAGATAAAAACATGTATAAAAGAATAATCTTTTAAAATATTTTAAATATAAAACTTTATTTAAAAGGAAAAATATCAAACGTTTTAAAAAGTTATATTTCTAAAAGAAAGCTCTTTAATATTGTCGGTACTACAACTATATATCATCAAGCCCTATAGGACCACAAAGTTAATGAAACCGTCATCATTCGTAGCAGTTAAAAAGACACTTGTATGTCATCAAACCCTTAGGGAATTTTATTCCTTTTGGCATTTTTTATTAAAAAAAAATACCCAATTTCTTTGAATAAGGCACAAGATCTATCTTTATGATAAGGATTGATGTACAAAATTCATGATAATCTCATGCATAATATACGTGGTTATGTTATGGTGTATATAAAATTCATGTAATAACATGAAATAAAAGGTCCATTTTAAGAGTTATTTCAACCAAAGGTCACAAGTCTTATTTAAAGTCTATAATATATAATAAATAAATGTTATTTAATGTTACGTGTCGTCTCTATATTTATTTTCATCATTTTTTCTCACATTTCTCTTTATTAAATAAATCTCTATTTTTTAATAATAATATATTTAAAAAAAAAACACTAACTACACTAATAAAACACATTTATTTTAAATTATCCTTTATTGTAAGAAACTTTGAAATCTAACTATATATTTTTTTATTCAATCAAATAGTAAATGAAAGTCAAATTATATTAAATATTAATTAACGTATTTTCGAAACTCAATTATATATTAATTTTTACGTATTTTGAGTTTTGTTTTCTATTATTAGTATATCTAATACATTTTTACACCTTTAAAATATATACATAAAAAATTTAAAATTTTATATATTGATATTTTCACCATGTGTGTAGTACACGGGTTCTAAGCTAGTATCTATATCTATACTATCTAATAAATAAAAGTTTTTACTACCACGTGTCGTCTCCATATTCAGTCTCAACATTTTTTTCCCGTCTCTTTCACTTATTAACTACATCTCTATTTTTTATAATAATATATTTTTAAAGAAAATGTTAATTATAGTAATAAAACACATTTATTTTAAATTACCCTTATTATAAGAAACTTTAAATCTATTTATGTAACTTTTATTTTCAATCAAATGGTAATGAACGTATATGTAAAATATGTAATTTTTACATATTTTGAATTTTGTTTTCTATCGTTAGTATATATATATATATATGTGTGTGTGTGTGTGTGTGTGTGTGTGTGTGCGTGTGTGTAATACATTTTTACACATATAAAATATCTACATAAAGATTTAAAAAATTTATATATTAATATTATTCATCCCGTATGTATACACGGGTTCTAAGCTAGTAATTTATATATGATGGAAAGTTTAAGAAAGATCCATGCTATTTTTATAAGTTCCCACCTCCACTTCAAATTGTTTCTTGTTTCTAAAACTCAAATAATTTTAATTCCTAAATATAAAAAAATATAAGGATAAATGTAACACATAAACACCTCAAGTCCTCAAGGACAAGGTATGCCTATATATATTATATATAATTTTAATCACATTAATATTTCATGAATTTGACTATGTGACATGTTTATTGTTAAATACGTTTTAAAATATAATATCCTGTTAATTTTAATATATTATTTAAGGTGTCCTTTACTTTTTTCTTTAACAATAGTTTTTTTCTTATAAATACCATATAAACCTGTCACTTGCAGAATTTAAACATACATCGTTATTATAGTACGTAGACAATCATCAATTTCACTAAACTACCTAGAAGAATACGGGAATCTGTCTCCAACTAGTTTTAATGTTTGATAAACACTTGGTTAGATATGTGCAAATAAAAAATCACTCAAATCATTACACATATGATGTAATCATGTCTATTTTTTTGTTTATTAAATAAATAATAAAATATAGCGTATTTTTCTAACCAATTACATCATTAAAAATTAACTATTTAGTACGTTCAAAATAAAACTTAAGTTGGAAATTTTTTATACCAAAGAAATAGTATATTAACAAAACACATAAACTATATTACAATCTAATTTTTTTTACATTACTCTATTTCCTAATAAACCAATTACAAAACAATAAAAGTAATATATTACTTTTAACCTTATAAAATAATTCATTATTGTACTAATAACAAAAAGAACCTTAAGATAAATAGTAACTCATCCGATGAAATTGTGTCACATACACTATAACATGTATATTTTTCTTTTCCCTCCGAGTGATTGTCCGATTCTATTTTATTTTTTCTAAAATGAATATGAAAACTTTAGTGTTGTGTGACCTACCACCATCAATACAAAATACCTTTTATGTTTTTTATCCTTTTTTTTAATTTCGATCGTAAATATAATTTAGAGTTATATTTTACGTAGCAATTTTAAAAAGAAAATACTAAAAATATAATTTTATTTAGAGTTGATTACACGGATAGTCCCTATGGTTTGGTCAAATGACAGATATAGTCCCTAACTTTTGTTACACCCATGGTCCCTGACTCTTACATTCATTTGTTTTAAACGTTAGGTACCCTCACGTGCCTCCCACGTGAGGGCATTTATGTCCATTCACCTACAATTTTTATTTGTTCATCATTTTTTTTAATTCAACAGCATATTATATCATCCTCCCTTCAATTCATCTTCAACATTGTTCTTCATCTTCACCACCGTTCCTCATCTTCATCCATCTTCACCATTTCTTCATCGACTTTATGGACAGTGAGCTCGTCAATGTCCAACATATCAACATAGTTCACCTTATCATATGCATATCTTTGACCCGGAAAATTCCTAAAACATCTACCATGATGAACTCTTAAAGAGAACATACCAGGGTTACGAGCTAGTCAAACAAAGTAACACAACATCATTAAAATGTCAAGTTTAGTACACTTATGTAAAAAAAAAGGTTTTTGTTTCAAATAAAATATCGTATTCTCCTTTTCATCGACATGGTGAGCGATTGAACTTCGTATGCACCACCTCATTATTGATTCAGTAAGTGCAACTCTATCCCTGGCGTCTTTTTAGGGTTTTTGATTGTTAGGAAAGAAAGAAGTTGAAGGGTTGAGCCCTTTGTGTGATGACGACAACAGTGAAGAATGAGAGAGTTAAAAGGGAAATCACAACTGACAAATGCGGATGTAATTACCAATCTGTTCTCCAGATCAATATATGATGCTAAACAGAGATCGAGATAGAGAGATAAGCAAGTGGTTTTTATATAATGTAGGTGAATGGACATAAATGCCCTCACGTGGAGGGCACATACGGGTACTTAACATTTAAAACAAACGGATGCTAGAATCAGGGACCGTGTGTGTAAAAAAATCAAAGTATACTGAGACTAAACCCGTAATTTTTCAAAGTTAGAGAATATATCCGTAATTTAACCAAATCATATGAACAATCCATGTAATTAACTCTTTTATTTAAGCTATGATTGTTATGTTTATTGTTTTGGGTAAAAATTATACGAACTAACTTTGTAACCAAATTTCGAAAATGAGGTAGTGTGCTTGTTAAATCTACGAATGTAAAACAGTAAAATCAACACGAGTGTTTACGAGGAAAGCCCTTGATCCTTGATGATCTCCAGCATAAAACCTCGGGAGCCGATGAAATTCGGGCTGCCTTGATAACTTTTATAAAACTAGAACTGTCGAGTACAAAGAGAGCAAATAAGATCGTACACTAAGTGTTACAATTGATTGTGTAGGTGTTGTGTGTGTTTCTATACGATCCATTGCGTAATAAATACAGGATTTCTACTAACTAACTATCCGAAAATAAAGGTCTTGACTCTATCTTCATCCTTGTGACCGTTGTGAACTGATTCACACGTATTCAACATGTGATCCACGTCTCTTGACCGAGTCTTCAGGTGAGTATTACGTTACGAGTGTCTTACCTGTCATTAATAAAGAAAATAATAGACAAGTAACCGTTAATAACAATATTCAAGATACCGAAAATACCAGGATACCGGATTCTGGATTACCCATCATTCAGGATCCTGCATTGAAACTTAGCCCATAACAATTGTCCCCAAAAATTGACAGTTGTCTGAAGAATTAACAGCTGTTAGTTTTTTTTTAATTCGAATTTCAAATTTCAAATGGGCGACGTGATTAGACGTGGAGCGATAAACGAGGTCATGATAAGTCTTCGTTCAAGGCGGTTTAATTAATTATTCTATAATTACTTTTTTCTTTTCATCTTCGAGTTCCTCTTCTCCAACTTTCTCTTTAGGATTCCAGGTAACAAACTCAACCCTTTTTCTCACTTTTTCTGATTTTTGCTTTCGAAATGGCCAAAAAGAGTACTCGCTCGTCTACTTCTTCTGACGATCTTCTTAGTCAAAATCTGTTGGCTAATCCGGATTCTGAAAGATGTACATTTACCGACCTTGACATCCAATCCCTCAAATCCGGAGGCTTTTTTCATGAAAATACTGTTTTTAGGCTCTTTGATCCCAAAACCAGAGCCGATTTCACCTCGGAGAGTTGGGTTTGCTTTCCATTCTTCCCTTTTTCTCTAGGGTTCACTTATCCGTTTCCCCATCTTACCACTGACTTCTTCCAGAAGAGTGGTCTTAGTTATGCCCAAATCATGCCTATGGTTTGGAGAACCTTGCACACCCTTGAATTCCTGATTCAACATCATGCCATAGAGTTTCTGCTTTGGAATTAATCCATGTTTATAATCTTAGGAGCCAAGGTTCTTCCAGATTTCCGTTTCAAATCAAACCCGACATGACCCACTTGGTACTGAAAACAACTCAGAATGACTGGAACTGGAAAAATAATTTATTTTTCATGAAAAGTGATTCAATCCTAGAGGGGGATAAATTGCCAATCAAGTGGATTGTAAAGGGTAGGATTCTGTCTTGTAGGATCTTTAGAGTTTTGATATCTATGATATTGATTTTTGATTTTTATTTCAGCGCCGAAGTTCGATATCCTTGCTCCTCCTACTCCGGACACAGCCAAGAAGGTTGCTGCTTTTTTCAGTTTTGAACCCATTGAGCGGACCTTTAGATTCAAGGCTCCACTGCTTGAAATTAATTCAGAAGCCTCTTTATCCAAATCGACTATGTCTGGTAAGAAAAATAGGAACACTTTCTTTTATTGGTTATAAACAATAAGAATAAACTAACCTGCTATTTTGAAATAGGCCTTCATAAATCAAGCTCCAAATTTGTCCTTGACGACATTGATAGCATGGTCTCTAAGGGTAAAGTTGTCAAGAAGGAGGCCAAAGTTGTTCCTGCTCCAGTTGCCAAGCCAAGTGCTCCTAATCCTGATACTTCCACTATTAAGCCCTCTTCTAGCAAGAAGCGCAAGATCCAGGATCCCGTTAATCTGAACATCTGGGATTGCACCGATTTCTTTGATGCTCACAAGAAATTGCATAACTTCAACCATTTGGTAAGAAGATCTCATTATCCTGGAATTCGATTATAATCCAGAATTTTGACACATGTTTTAAGAAGCGTTGTAACCTCGGGTTGTCCCCTGTGTATATTTGTCAATTATATTGTATGATCAGTAATAAACTTCAGGATTCTAATAAGTCTTCACTCCGATTGAGAGTCTTGAGTTAGCATATCAATGATAAGCATTTGCTAAGTATTAAACATTTGTGATGTATAAAAAACATGGGCCAAGCCAGTAATGTGGGCCAAGCCCGTAACGTGTGCCAAGCCAGTAACGTGAGCCAAGCCAGAATAACGTGGACCAAGCTAGAATAACATGGGCCAAGCCAGACTTGAGTTAGCATGAAAATGCTAAAAACCTTAGGAGTAACACGTCTGTTTCTATCGTAGAGAACAAGTTATAGCCATCAGTGATGAAATTGTTAGCCACTTTTACATGGACTGGTCACACCACTTTGAACTGTCACACCCCCAATTTCAACTAACGGAGTTTTACCGTTTGGAAGGTGACACACTAGGATCTCAGTCATTAGTTACATCAAACGACACTATATGGGACTTGAAATGTAAAAACATAAAAGTTCAGAGTTAATGCGGAAGCGTAAACGTTAATATGAAATCAAAAGTAATTACACGTAATAGGCGTTAATATATGTAAATAAGTAAACTGTTTCAAATGTTTGAAATGGATGATATGACAGTAGGACTCCTTGCATGCCCTAAGTGTGCAACCTGTGCCTTAGCGACCTGAGAAACATGTAAGAAAAAGTGTCAACACGAGGTTGGTGAGTTCACAGGTTTCAAGTTTACAATAAGAGTGTGTTTGCCAGATTATGTACATTCAATATGCATATCTATAGGTAGCTAACCTATGTTCATGTTTTACTAAAGCGCTCGCAACCGAAGCTGACTGTGTTTATATGCCTCCTGCCAGGTCTATCAACTCTGGCCAATGTGAGTAGGCTAACATTTCACCCGTTCGATATCCAATCGAGTTAGCGCGACTAACGCGGGTGGGATTTGTCAAACCCAGTAGTACTACTAAACATTACCTCGCTAAGATCCATATTAACGGTCCGATATAAGATGAGGACTTTCTGTGATAGTGTGTTACGCTTAGTCTCAACAGTGATATCATATAAAGTACCATAATCAAATAGTTGCGTCATGTTTTCTCCCCCGGCGGGAAAAATAATATTTGCTTGCGTACCTGTTTCTCCCCCACGGGGAAAACAAGTAAAAGTATGATAGTTGGTGTTCATGTTTGTTTCTTCCTCAACAGGAAAACAAGTAAAATACGTTTGTGTGTAAGCATGTTTCTCCCCCAATAGTAAAACAGGTAAAAAGGGGCCGTGAAACTCACCTGCGTTGCGTAGTAGGTAGTATCACACAAGTATGAGATTTGAAATCTCAAGTGTTAGCCTGCACGACTTACGTATGCCCTAGAATTATACACATAATAGTTAGGGATACAATAGGAATATGTGACAACAATACGAGAGATTGAACGTCCTAAAGTAATGCTCTAATAATTAAGAGTAGACGGACGTGTCCACGGAGTTAGGAATTACTTTACGCGACGAATGACAAAAATAATAATAAATATAATCGGGTAAATAATATAACTAATTATGTTATTATTTAGTCTCAATCGATACACGATATGATAAAATGATTCGAAATAATATAAATATATATTATTTAATAATACGGTCACGGTTTGAAATAATATAAACATATTATTTTATACGAAGTTACGGTTTGAAAATAATATAAACATATTATTTTTATTTGATAATAACAGTGATATTTTATTTATAAAAGTGGAAATAATATAAAAATAGGTTACTAATCCAAACCCGAGCCAACTGGTTGTTTCCAGGGCAAAAACACATTTATATAATAATATAATATTATAGGGTTTGATTTTTATTAATTAAATATTAGCAGAAAAATGTTTAAAAATAATTGTGGGAGCCCGGCCTCGAACCCGGGTCTCTCCCACACACGCACACAACTCTAACCAGTCCCGGCCGCTAGGCTATCGCAAACAAACCCGAGACCCATTGCTTTTAACACCCAGGTCCAAGTGGTTTCCTTCCCCAATCCATTCGCGATCGAAACCCGTCCAAAGACCCTCAAATCCGGTCTCGATCCAACAAATTAACACAGGGGTTTTGTGAATCGAGTAACCACGAATCTGTGGTGATGTTTAATTTGAGAAATATCGAGTTTTAGGTCATTTAATTCCTCTTTGAAACCGTCGAAACCCTAGTTTTTGGATACGAGTCAAATCGATGAATTTGTATATTAGAATTAGTTGAAAATATAGGGTTTTTATTAAACGAAGGATGTCGAATCTGACCATGCGGTTTAATTGGATTTATACAGCTGTTAAGATCGAAATCCCCAAATCCCATTATGAACAAACCCTAGTTATATGATCATGTTAAATTCGATGATGATTGAATCAATTTATATGGGGGTTTCAAAGAGTGACAAGTTGCGAATCTGGTGGTATGGTTTAATTTGATTAAAACAGTGTTTGAGACCAAAATCCCCAATTCGTTTTTATGAGTAAACCCTAGATCCAGATCGTAAAAAATTTGATGTTGTAGGCTTAAATATACATGGGGCTTTTACAGAGTTACTGTTTGCGATTCTAACCATGAAAATTAATTGGATTTCGATCGAGTCCAGGGTGGGATTCGATTAAGCCGTATATGTTAAGAACCCTAGAATTGGTTCTTGATCGGATCGATGATATAACCCTTAATTAGCATAGGGTTTTCGATCTATGAATAAAAACGAAGGTAGGGATGTGATTGGTTACCCGAATGTGAATCGAATTAACGGTGTACGACTAGAATGGCCTCCGACCTTGCTTGGTTTGATCTCCGGCACGCAGAATTCTTCACTGATCGAATTGGTGTATGAAACAGTTTTGGTTTGATGTGATTAAAGTGTGAGAGTGTTCAATTTCAGAGAATAATGATTTGGCCTAACGAATTCGATGGTTTTGTGATTATACTTTACGGTTTATGGTTTAACACTTAATAATTGGATTAATTAGTCATATTAATGCACAATAATGTTTTAATGATGAACGTTTATGATGATGATTGTGTATTTCAGTTACATTTGTGTAGAACCAAAGACTGATTGCTACCAAATTATTCTAAGTACAAATGCTGCTGATAGGCTTATCAGCAGCATTCAACACATGTGGCTGCTGATAGGCTTATCAGCAGCATTCAACACTTGTTGCTGCTGATAGGCTTATCAGCAGCGTTCAACACAAGTTGCTGCTGATAGGCTTATCAGCAACATTATTCTCATTCTTGCTGCTGATAGCTATGTTCCTTGAAGACAAATCGTTGCAGCTGACTATCCATGCCAAGCGTCACTGACAACTTTCTGCAAAAGCAACTGACACACTCAAAGCAGAAGGAACTTCAATGGTGCAACCAATGACAGACGACAATGCTCTTCCCCGAGCATGCAAACAATGATGAATAAAGTAAACGCTTCAATAAAGTTAGCTAGTTTAGCTTTAACGTGTATTATTAGATTTTGTATAAAAGATCAACGGTCTGTGTTCGATCTGATCCTTAGAATCAATGGTCTGTCTTGATTCTAAGTTAGTATAAATACTGTGTAAACACTTCATTGTAAGTGTGCTTCTTAACTGAGTTTTCATTTGTAATCGTTTATTCACTAAGCTTAATACAACAGTGTTCTTATCAGTATTCTTTCTGTTTACTCGATTGTAATTGTGCAGTTGATATTGTTTCCGCCAATCTCAACTAAGAACAGAACCATCTTGTAATTTCACAATCCTACAAGTGGTATAAGAGCTTTGGCTCAGATTAAACAAACTCACACTTGTTTAATCACTTCTGGTTCTATTCTAAACTCTCTCTTTGATCAAGTCACCCAAAATCACAAAACAAAATGGCACAAAGCAATGGTTTTGAAGACATCGGCAGCATCAACCGACCACCAAGGTTGGTATCTGGAGAAGACTACGACATGTGGAAAAATCGCATGGAAAGCTTCTTCTGCTATCAGGAGTACGGAATGTGGAAATCCATCAGGGATGGACCATACACTCCCATGGTGGCATCGGCTGACTCTGGAGAACCAACAGTTCCAAAGGATCCCTCCAAGTACTCAGAAGAGGATATCAAGAAAATGGAGGTAGACTTCAAGGCACTAGGAGCTATCCAAATGTGCCTTCCAAATGAAGTCTTTCATAACTTCAGAAGTTACAAAACAGCTAAGGAGCTGTGGGAGGCCCTCGAGAAGATGTTTGCTGGATCTGAGGAAATTAAGGAAAACAGAAGAGACATCCTCAAGCAGCAGTACGAAAACTTCATCTGGAAGGAAGGTGAGTCTCTAATTGTTTTATATAACAGATATACTTATCTTGTAGGTGAGTTGCAGTGCTCAAAAGTGAAGTTGGAGAATGAAGACATTCTTAAAAAATTCATCAGATCTCTACCTAGTTGTTGGACACTCTACATAGTGTCCATCAGAAGAACTGAGAATCTGAAGACTCTTCAGATGACTGAGCTATTTGGTATGCTCAAAACCTATGAATTAGAAATGATTCAAACCAAGGAAGGTGTTCGACATATGTCATGCGCCTGGAGAGAGGGTTCCATATGTTCAAAAGACATTGGAAGAAGCTACATTTGAGCACAACAAAGCTCACCCTTGGAACTTCAAAGACCTTTTCAAAAGAAAGGATTATGTGTATCTTTCAAGGGATAAACTGGCAAAATCATGTTTTGTCTGTGGAAAATATAACCACACTGCCAGCACATGCTTCTACTACCTACAGCAGCAAAGAAACCTCAAGCAACATGCTTTTGAGAAGACAAAGAAGAACAAACAGGTAAGAAGTTTTGAAGCTAAGACAACTCAATTCAGAAAATCTCTTTCTCCACCAAGGGAGCAGTTGTCAAAACCTCAACAATCTTGCATCATCTGTGGAGAATCAGACCACTTTGCTGCAAACTGTAAGTTTAACCCTTTCAACCAGATTCTTCATCAAGCCCCTCAAAGACAAAGGTTAAAGAAGGATCAACATACATCGGTTGTTAGTCCAGTTAAGCCCAAGAAAACGAAGCAGAAGCTTTCAGCAGCAACCAAATCTGCTGCTGATAAGCTAACAAAGTCCGCAGCAAAATCTGTTGCTGATAAGGCAAAGCTATCAGTAGCAAAAGTGTCCACTGCTGATAAGGCAAGATCCAAGGCAAAGCCTTCAATAGCAACAAAGTCTGAGCTGCTCAAGTAAAATCATCAGATACAACGTCTGCTGCTGAAAAGACAAAGAAAGCTGGAAAACCACCAACTCAACAATGGAAGGTAAAGAAAACACAAGCATCATCATCGGTTAAGCTGAATGCATCTATCTTCTGTTGTAAATATGTCTGTCTAATGTTGTAAATAAAAGTTATAAGTCAGCAGCATCCTTTTTGGCTGCTGACAGGTCTGATTCTCTGCAGCAAATGATTTGCCTCTGACTGCCTTAAGTTATCAGCAGGAACAAGTTTCCTGCAGATAGCTTTAAGGCCATCAGCAGCAACATCCCTGCTGCAGATCATTGCATCTATCAGTAGCAATTAAGTTTGCTGCTAACAGACTTAACCTTCCGCAGCAACCAAAGTTGCAGCGGACAGGCTTATTCATCCACAGCAACCAAGTTTGCTGCTGATGGGTAAACTTAAGTCCAAATTAACATTTACCCACTGTAAAAGAAATTAACGTCAGTCTTTACCATGACTGTCTCGGTGTATTACAGCTGTAACAATGAAAAGTAAATAAGGTTGTACTGTACAAGTCATTCTGCTTTTTCTCTCATTTGCCGCTATAAGAACAAATCAAATTTTCCTTACCACCTCTTCACATTCAATTCAACCCTAACCAACTATCACTTTCACCCTATGTCCCCACCACATTCAAAGCTCTCCATATTCTTCATACTCTCAAGTCTCCACCATATTCAAATCATCCCTCCAAAATCAAACGGCTATGGCTGATATCAACAACCCAGATGATAAGTTCTCCACATACCATAACCTAACAGCATACCTTACCAAAGGAAAGAAATCCGATGGTTTTGACGATATGATCGATTTCTTATGTCGATCAAAGATCTACTTTGCCCTCACCACCAACCCTACCATATATATCCCTCATATGGAGGATTTCTGGAGTACCGTCGTCTACTCAACCGAACAGGGGATTCCCCAAACCAAAGTAGACGGCAAGAATATCACCATCTTGGAAGCTACACTCAGAAAACATCTTAAGCTTCAAGATGAGGGAGCAGCCATCTCATACTCGAAGGACGAATACATGAGGACCTTTGTCTCCATTGGATACACTGGAAATCAAACCGAGTATACGATCGAGAAGGCGCTGATGGGCCCTCCATGGAAGTATCTCTGCCACACTCTTCTCCAATGCATATCTCAGAAGAGGAGTGGATGGCATCAGGTGAGCTCTGCACTGGCCTCCGCCTTCCATGGTATGGTCACTAACCAAGGCTTCAACTTTGCACATCTCATTTTTGAGGGTTTGTGATATAACCTTCAAGAGGGTGCAAAGAAGCAATTTTTCATGTACCCAAGATTCCTGCAGGAAGTTTTCAATCAAGAACTAAAAGATCTTTCAAAACCTGCAAGAATCTACATCATGTTGGGTCATAAAAATAACATTTTTCAAAGCATGAGGACTGTTTTCAAAAAGTTCTCAGGGGTCAACGTTCCATTGTTATCTACAATGCTGAACGTCCAAAGTACCCCGGGTGACAGTTCAGCAATCCTGGCTGATACTGATCCCACACCCTCCACCTCACATCCTGAACAACAATCTGCATCCACCGTTCGAACCCCTGTGCATACTACTAAGGATGCACAGGCACAAAAATTACTTACACCTCTTTTGGATGTTATTGTTCAACCGGAACACAGGGCCCCGGTTGCAACAACATATACTAGAAAAAGGGGCAAGAGAACTCCTTCTTCTCTTGCCTCCAAGGCCCAAACCCAACCTAACAGCCCTCACTCAGAATCACAACATTCTGGTGAGAATATCATAAGGGAAAGCCACATTATTAGGAAGACTCCTTCGGATGTCTCTCTATTAGGATCAGGATCACTTCCCGGATCCGTAGAACAGCCCCCTGAGCACTTTCTTTCTCTTCTGAACTTAAGTGTTGAGGAACCTGATCAAGATGATGTACCTTCTCCAACTACCACTATCTCGGAGGTACTGATTGATCTTGCTTCCAACACACCCAACCCAAGTTCATCTACCCTGAAGGTCCACTCTCGGAGTTATGAAAGAGTGGATGTGGAAGAGGCTGTGACTACTGCTGGCCCGTCAAATGACCAGGAGGACAGTGACAACAGTATTAAGACCTCAACCACGGCAACTCACAGTGAGGATGTTTCCTTGGAAACTCCCCTCACTGAGAGGAATCCCAGGCGCCAAGAAACCATGGATGATGGGGATGAAGAGGCTAGGCCTAAGGCCCCATCTGGGTCCAAGGATTCCACAACTGCGGATGAGGACAGACTGAAACTTCATAACTTGGAATTGACGGCCAGGGTGGCTATGCTAGAGGCTGAAGTGTCCAAACTAAGACACCAAGTCTCTATGCATGAAGCCCATCAATGCCCAACTTTAGCCACTCCCTCTCTTGTATCAGTAGGCACCCAAAATGATGCTTACCTGTCTACTTATGCAACCAAAAAGGGGGAGATGGTCTCTATGGAAGAAGACACAGACAGTCTTGACGACTGGATTCAAGAGCAGGTTGTAATTCAAAGCTCACTATTCAAGCCGGCTTTTGTACAAGTTCATGACTTGCCAGTCTCAAATAACGAAGAAGAAGAGACATTTGAAGACTGGAAGTTGGTCGTCAGGGCTGTTGATGAAATGCTGAATGATGCTGAAGACACAGAACAAACAAATACATCATTCAGCATCCTTCCTGAAGCAGCAGCCATCATAAGTCAATCCATTACCCCCCAACTCTTTCAAACTACACAGAAGCTAGAATTTGACTCCATTCTAGCTTGGGGGTATGATGGATCAGCTAAGAGATTTTGGATTGGATGGGAGTTTAGTGGTGTAGAAGAGCTAAACTGGAAATCTCTCAATGCCCTCCAAGTCCTACAACTGCATTTAACTAACTGCATCAACACTTCATCAGATCTCTCAGCAGAACTTGCCATTGGCAGGTTCCATGACTTGATGGAGGATAATCTACCCCACTTCGAAAGACTAATACAAACAGCAAAACGGGTAGCTTATCCTGAATCTTTGACAGCAGCAGAAAGAAGACTGAATCTTAGAAGACTTGACATTATAAGGAGCAGTCTTCTCACTAACGAAGAAATTTGCTGCTTAAGAAGATTTCTGTACTCCTTCATTGTCAAAGACTTAGATGTGCTGGGATGGACAAGCACTAAGTCTCTTGACCACACCTTCTTACTAAGCAACGTCTCCTCTCTTACCATCAACACCAGGAACATCTTGTCACTTCCTACAGACTTTCTCTACAAGATCTTTCAACTCAGGGCAAATATCTGCAATGTTAACTCACTTGAAAGCCAGGCAATGATAGCTACTGTCAGAGCCAAACTTGAACAAGTAGGAAGAATTACTGAGGCAGTATATGTGTCAAACTCTGACACTGATACTGACTCAGCTTCCCCTCGAGTAGACATCTGTACTGCAGCATATGAGTCAAGATCAACTATCAAAGAAATGCTGAAAGAAGTCACAAGTCCTGAGTGCAAATCGAATGAGGCCAATGACCTTCCCATGTTCACATCCCAAATTACCAATGAAGCTGAGGCAGAGATCCCAATAGCAGCACCATCATCTGCTGTTGTGGTCAGTGAAGTTGAAGCAGAGGCATCCAATGTAAACAAAGGAAAGGTAATCATGATAGATGAAGATGAAGAGAGGTTGCTAAAAGAGAAAAGAGAGAGGGAAGAGAAAAGAAGAAGAAGAGAAGAAGAGGAGATGGCTGACATTAAAAAGGCTCATGAAAGAAAAACAGCCATTCTCCTAAGAGAACAAACCATCCATCTGTATGCTAGACAGCTGGATGAACTGAAAAGAAAGATTCCTGCAGTTGACCAGATTGAAGAAGATGCAGCTCTTGCTCTTCAACTGCAGGAACAATTCAACAGAGAAAAGGAAGAATTGGAGAAGAAGAAGAAAGAAGAAGCTAAGTTCAGAATAACCGATTCTGAACTAGCTAAAGAAATGAGGGAGGAGTGGGTAAAGACTCTAGTCTCTCAAGGTGAGGATGCAGACTACCTTGAGAAACTATCAAATAAAGAAGTCTACAGAGCCTTCATGGGTCAGCAAGGTCAATTGGCAAAAAAGAAACAGGCTGAAGAAGAAGAAAAAGCCAAACAACAGTCCAAAAAGACCATTGCCTTTAATAAACGGACCCATGAAGAAAGGAAGGTCATGATTGACTTCCTTAAGGCTAGAGGAGAGAATGGAAAGAGGCTAGGTCCTATGAACTTCATGAACCTGCAAGCCCTCTACTTCAAAGTCAAGAAGGATGAGGAAGAAAGAGTGGGCAAGAAGGGCTCCAAGAAAAGGGTACCTATTCAGGAAGAAGGAGAAACAAAAGCAAAGAAACCCAAGCCTTCTCCCTCACCTACCTCTTCCTCAGTCCAACAACCTTCCACTCTCCTCCCCAAACCTTCCACTCCTCCACCCAAAAAGTCCAAACCATCTCACCCAGCCCTCACTCATCAACAGCCTCCCTTGAAGAAATCCAAACCCACACCTAAACTAGAAGACTCAAGAGACATAGTTGATTGGGTCTATAATCCACAGGATCAAAGGTTTGAGATCTTCAGGGGGAGAACTGAAAGAAGAAGATCTATCTATAGATCTGTTGTTGAAATTCTGCAATTGCCAGATTCAGATCTTGGCAGAATTCTGGAGCTAGGTGAAGCTCATGAGCCTGCAAATGAGAGTGGGAAACTTCTTGTGCTAGCAATCAAACACTACTTCAACCCTAGCAAAGATGTGATCATTGACATCAAACCACTCAAGTCCCACTCTCCATTTGTAAGTTGGTCCTATAATGCTGATTTGGACGAGTTCACCTTAACTTATGTAAGGAAGCAGAAGATGAGATGTTCAAGCAAAACAATCTACAAAATGCCAAATAAAGACATCAAGACTCTGTCTGCACTTCCACTGAACAATCCCAGCAAGGATCCAAGAGGCTATGAGGTTGAAAGGATAGTCAGCCACATGCAAAAGCTTCAACAACAAAGTGATTAGAAGAATTTTGGTTGCATCAGTCTAGGGGGAGTTTGTAGAACCAAAGACTGATTGCTACCAAATTATTCTAAGTACAAATGCTGCTGATAGGCTTATCAGCAGCATTCAACACATATGGTTGCTGATAGGCTTATCAGCAGCATTCAACACTTGTTGCTGCTGATAGGCTTATCAGCAGCGTTCAACACAAGTTGCTGCTGATAGGCTTATCAGCAGCATTATTCTCATTCTTGCTGCTGATAGCTATGTTCCTTGAAGACAAATCGTTGCAGCTGACTATCCATGCCAAGCGTCACTGACAACTTTCTGCAAAAGCAACTGACACACTCAAAGCAGAAGGAACCTCAATGGTGCAACCAATGAAGGACGACAATGCTCTTCCCCGAGCATGCAAACAATGATGAATAAAGTAAACGCTTCAATAAAGTTAGCTAGTTTAGCTTTAACGTGTATTATTAGCTTTTGTATAAAAGATCAACGGTCTGTGTTCGATCTGATCCTTAGAATCAAGGGTCTGTCTTGATTCTAAGTTAGTATAAATACTGTGTAAACACTTCATTGTAAGTGTGCTTCTTAACTGAGTTTTCATTTGTAATCGTTTATTCACTAAGCTTAATACAACAGTGTTCTTATCAGTATTCTTTCTGTTTACTCGATTGTAATTGTGCAGTTGATATTGTTTCCGCCAATCTCAACTAATCTTAACTAAGAACAGAACCATCTCAACTCGATTGTAATTTGGGTAGCTAATCGGTTAGGATTTCGAATTCAAACCAAGAACATTCCGGGTTTGACTTTTTAAAAGTCAAATAGCAACAAACTTAATCAATTTTGACTTTTTAGAGTCAACATAAGTAGTTTAGGGTTATTACAACTTTGATCCCTGCAGTTTGAGTTCAGACATTGACAGAATTTGACCCTATGGTTAGATTTAACTGGGTTTAGTTAACGGGGTTAAGTTTTTCTTATAGGAAACTTAACGGAATAGTTAACGGGGTTAACCAAAAAGTCGAATTGTCACATCATCCCCTAGTTGAAAGAATTTTCGTCCCGAAAATTAAAATATATAAAAAAAATTTATGGGGTGTCACATGAACTATACTCGAACATCGTGCGCTACTGGCGGAGTGTTTAAACTCAATTCGTAGAAAGGTGAAAACTTTTAAACCTTAGAAGGTATGCAGGATACCTTAACGTAGGAGAGATGGCCAATCTCTGTCTTGTGTCGGGATCCCTGGAGATACTTCCTGCAAGACAGGAATTCTTGGTGAAGGTGGGTGTTAGCTAGGCTAACACCCCTCCGACGCTTAAGTCAGTATATTGATATGAAATGGTAATAATAATAATAAATTAATTGAAATGGAAAGAATACGTACCATTCTAAGTTAGAATATAAATTCTAACTTACATGAAATAGGCTTTTAGATGAATAGCGTTCCTGGATCTTGGCAAGATATCTCCTTCCATAGTTGCTAACCAATAAGCGCCCTTGCCAGCTTTCGAATCAATCAAGTATGGACCTTCCCATTTTGGTGCGAGTTTTCCATTATTAGGATTGGTAGTATTCTGGAATGCTTTTCTCAATACAAGATCACCAACTTTAAACCTCCTGATCCTTATATTTCTGTTGTATGATCTTGCTATCCTTTGCTGATAGGCCACAATGCGAACTTTGGCAAGGTCTCTGAGCTCATCAATGGTGTCAAGATCATTTGAGAGAACTTCATTATTATTCTCCTGAGTTCTAAGACTAGTTCTGGCTGTAGGGATAACCATTTCTGTGGGGATCATAGCTTCAGTGCCAAACACCAAAGAGAATGGCGTTTGACCTGTTGCGTTTTTTGAAGTTGTTTTGTCCGCCCAAAGTGCAAATGTAGCTCTTTAGCCCATTTTCCTTTCTTTGCTCCCAATCGTTTCTTAAGATTGTTTATGATGATCTTGTTGCTGGATTCTGCTTGTCCATTGGCTTGAGGATATATAGGAGTAGAAGTTATCATCTTAATTCCCCAGGTTGTTCTTTTGCCAATTGAGATCCGTTATCACATATAATTTCTGCCGGGATCCCGAATCTCGTTAGGATATTGTGCTTGATGAAGGATATGACTTCCTTTTCTCTGACTTGAACAAATGCTTCAGCTTCGATCCATTTGGAGAAGTAGTCTGCCATTGCTAACATAAATACTTTTCCTTCTGGTGCCTTTGGGAGCTTGCCAACTATATCCATTCCCCACTTCATAAATGGCCAAGAAGAAATAACTGGGTACAAGGGTTCCGCTGGCTGATGAAGGATGTTGCTATGTATCTGGCATGCGTCACACTTTTGGAAATAGTCCATGGCATCTTTTCTCATGGTTGGCCAATAGTATCCTGTCCTCAGGATCTTTGAGAAGAGTGCTCTGCCCCCAGTGTGATTTCCACAATCGCCTTCGTGTATATCTTTGAGGACTTCAAGTGCTTCAGGATCTTCTTAACATTTTAAATAAGGACTGCAATAGATTTTCTGTACAACACACCATGTAATATTATAAAACAAGACATTCTCATACGAAAAGCCTTGTGATTCTTTTCATCTTTTGGGAATTCACCATCCTGTAAATATTTTATAATAGGTGGGGTCCAGGATCTTTGGCTTGGCTAGGGATCCCGAGTATCTGCTTCTTCAGCTTCCGTATTGGATACTTCATTGTTCTTTTCAATTATTGGACTTAGGATATGTATGATTGGTATCGTGGTTCCTTCCGGTATCTTGAGGGCTGAAGCGAGATTTGCTAAGGCATCTGCTTCAGCATTGTCTTCTCTTGGTACCTGTGTTATATTAAATAATTCGAATTTCGCAGATAATTGTTTAACTATTTTGAGATATTTGATTAGCCTTTCGCCCTTTGCTGCATATGAGCCATTGAAATGGTTAGTGATCAATAAAGAATCTACATATACTTGAATATACCTGATCTTCATATCGTAAGCAAGTTGTAATCTTGCTATCAGCGCCTCGTACTCTGCCTCGTTGTTGATTGCCCGGAACTCACAACTTATTGATTGGGGTAGTATGTCACCTTGTGGCGATTTTAGTATGATTCCAAGACCTGTTCCTCTTATATTAGATGCACCATCTGTGAATAAAATCCATTTATCCTTGGATTCCTCTAGTTGTTGAACTTCGAGATCTGCTTCTTGTTGGATATCACTGCTGAAATCAGCCACAAAGTCTGCAAGTGCTTGAGATTTTATTGATGTTCTGGGCTCATATTTGAGATCATATGCGCTGAGTTTGACTGACAATTTAGCCATTCTTCTAGACATTTCTGGCTTTCTCAAAACACACTTAATTGGATAATTAGTCTTAACATGTATAGCATGAGTCTCAAAATAATATCTAAGTTTAGTAGATGCCATTATTAAAGCTAATATCAAATTTTCTAAATGAGAATACCTGTCGTCTGCCGAAAGTAGACTTTTACTTACATAGTATACTGGATGTTGCTGACCTTCATGATCTTTAACTAGGACAACTGATGTGCTTGTGTTTAAGTAATATAAAAATATAAATAAATATATTTTTAGGTTGATTGATTTCACAAAATCAGGTTTTAAATTTATAAATTAAAATGATAATTACGTTAACTTAAAACACACACAATAGGCAAGTGTACCTATTGCAGCGTAATATAGTCAGGTAAGAAACAAGTATCGAACCAATGGACACGGTCGAGTTCCAATACTCAGCTTTTGTTATCGTTTAGTCGAATTAATTAGTAGGTGGGTTTTGTGTGCTTGTGAAGCACAAAAGTAAATGACGGTAAAGTAAATAACATAAAAGTAAAAATGTGCGTGAAGTGTGTAACAGAAATGTAACTAGCAGAAAAGTAAATAAAGCGAAAATGATCAGATTACGAGATGTATTGCTTCGGGATTCGAATCAGCTTGGTACGTGATAATGTTAGGTTAACTAATTCAGTGGTATGATTACTACGAACTTGTGACCCGGGTCACCGCTAGAGCCTCGTCCTCACGACATTTGATTTGCAAATTATATTATTTAAAAAGTGGTAGTGCCTCCCGTTAGGGACAACATTTACGTTCAACCCATCGAATGGTCATCTCCGGGTTGGATAATGACATCGGACTCAAAATGCTTTATATTAAGTTAAATAAGTGATTATATTTTGCTCACCGGGAGGTGGTGTAACAATGTGACCAAGTATAAAGACCTACCGTTCCCAACATGAATTCACCAATTCTTGGTCGCAAAATAATCTCGTATAAAGACATACGATCTTAGAAGTATAGACCAAGCCTTGGCTTATCAATCTCTGCTCGTATAAAGATGTACGAGTTTCAAAGGAAGTTTGATTAAAAAGGGTTTTACGATCTTACTCTTTAAAATCAAGACACTCACAAATATAAAGATGGATTTAGACAATAATAAAAGCCCATCAAAAGATGGTTTTTGAGGACGAATTGGTTAAAGACATAAACATACCACTTCATTAATAAGTTAAACATTAACATGCACCAAACATCATCTTCACCCTAGCAATACAAAGAAGTTTTAGCCACGAGTGGCCATAACGACTATCGTAATGATGAGTTTCGTAGGCTCCCCTATTGTGGAACAAGGAGGAAGAGCCTCTCTACTCTCTACTCTCTACTCTAACTACGAGAATGCTCTCTTCTCTAGTGTAATTTTTCTCTGGATTGGTGTGTGGAATGAAGAACCCAAGCCTCCTATTTATAGGCCTCAAAATGTGCAATGCACGGCCGTGCATTGGGTTCCACGATCGTGCAAAGGCCCAAGGAATCAAATAGGGTACAGAGGACACGGTACTGGGCCGTGGGGAGCAGAGAAGGGCAATGCATGACCGTGCATTGGGATGCACGGCCGTGAAACCCCCCAATTTCTCCCAGCTTTGTCTTGCATTGTTGACTATTGTTGACCAATTTTGACTTCTCGGGGGTCAATGCTCCGGGAATGAACCTTCTAAAAGCTTGAATTCTTGATGTTCTTGATAGGATTTAGCTTGATTTATATTTTTAACACCGAATAACCTGCAATTATAAAATATTTGTATTTTAAGCACAAATTGCAAGGTTATTTTTCAATTTAGTACCATAATGTGGGATTATTATGTATGTAAAATATGTATAAATGATAAAATATCAACAACACTT
Organism: Smallanthus sonchifolius; assembly: GCA_023525975.1. NCBI lineage: Eukaryota > Viridiplantae > Streptophyta > Magnoliopsida > Asterales > Asteraceae > Smallanthus > Smallanthus sonchifolius. The sequence continues at coordinate 44,049,192 of CM042046.1, read as the reverse complement.
ACAGAGTGTCCAGATACTTCTAAGTATAAGGATAATGGCTCACCATCTTCAGGTTTCATTAATAGAAGAGTTGTGGACAAATACTTATTTAGTGCTTGGAGTGCTTGCTCATGCTTCTCTTCTGTTATGCCTCAGTTTTTACCTCTGGTAACCCGGATCCTCAGATAAATATCGATATCCCTGGTCCTTACTATGTTTCAGTATCTTGATTAAATGACCGTTGTAATAATTAATATTACGAGTTTGTTTTGACTTGGTCATACATGTAACGACTATTTCTCATTAATACTAGCTGAAGACACGGGATTACATTAACTACAACGGATATATGCGTGAAGGAAGTCTTATAACGGTCCATTAAAGGCATTTCCGGGATATTAGCTTAGCAATTAATGTTAGAAATTGTATTTATATAGACAAAGATCGATAGGAAACACACACAACACACTCACTACTCATTTTTAACACTTAGTCTCGATCTACCTGCTCTATAATTGTACTTTTTACAGATATCAATAAAACAAACAAGGCAGCCCGACTTTAGTCGACTTTCGAGGTTTTATGTTGGAGATCCCCAAAGGATCAAGGGCTTTCCTCATATATCCATGTGTCGATTTCCTTATTAATATTGCATTTCTTACATAATTATACAAGCACGCTACCTCACATACAAAGTTCGGCTACTTGATTATCTTTGATAATTTTTGGCCGAAACAGTTTGGCGCCCACCGTGGGGCAAGTGGTGTTTTTCATCTTAAAATCGTTTTAAAAGTTGTGTTCAATCGCTATTTTCCAAACTAATTTTGAAAAGGTCGTCCCAATCCAAAATGATTTCTGTTTCAAATCCATCTTCAAGTTCTGGAGTGAACCCTCTTCCTTCATTCCAGAAGAATGTTAACCTTCCAAAGAAAACAACTTCTGCGGGTTTTTTGTTATCCGGAATACCTGTTGGTGGACCTGTGATCGTATCAAACAAGGATATCCTTGATCTATTCTCGGAGATGAAACAACAAATGGAGCAGCAGAGCAATATTAACCAAATGCTGTTCAGGGAGCTTGAGAAGGTCAAAGAATCAAAGAAATCAGTGGAAGTGACGACCCCATTACAACCAAGGATCTTGGATTTTGATTATTCAGGATCCTCAGGAGTCCATAAGGGAGACTTTCTTCCCATGCAGACCGAAGTCACTACTGTTGGACTAACTCTGGTTGTTAGAGTTACTACGAGTCAGGATCTTGGATTTACTCCAGGATCATCATTAATCAATTTTCAAACACTAACGAATCTGTGCAGGATACAGGAATCACTCAATCTATGGCCAAGGAACTGAAGAAGTTAAGGGAGATGATCTCCAGTGTACCAGGTGTCGTCCAACCTATACCGGAGATATCCTCAAGCAGTCACAGGATCTCGAGATTCGCTCCACCGATATGTGATGCTGAAATCCCAAAACGCTTCCAAACTCCTAACATGAAGCTGTATGATGGAACTACGGATCCTAAGGAGCATGTCGTGCAATACAGGGAGAGAATGGAGATAAACCCCATTCCCTTGGACTTGAAGGAAGCTTGCTTATGCAAGGGCTTCGGATCTACCTTAACAGGATCAACCTTAAAATGGCTATTAAATGTTCCTCCTTATTCTATCACTTCATTTGCTCACTTAATTAATTTATTTAACAATCAGTTTTCTTGCAGCAGAACATTTGAAAGACTAACTAGTGATTTATACAGAGTAACTCATAATGCTGACGAATCCCTTTGGGATTATGTAAGCAAGTTTGGCAGGGAATCCTTGGATATCCCGAACCTTGACGTTGCTATGACAGTTCAAGCTTTCAAGATGGGATTACTAAAAGGCTCCCCCTTCTACAAAGATCTCGTAATGAATCCTTGCAGGAACTTGGACGAAGTCAGGAATCGGGCTATGAGGTTCATAAGACTCGAAGATGACGAGAAGATCCAGAAAAGGATTAATGTGCCTTCCAACTATGATTATCCCAATCAGAAATCAGAATCATCATCTTTCAAGCCTCATAGATCAAAGCCTTACTCGAGAGATGACAATGACAGATTCAACATTGTGAAGGGCGATGAGGAAGAAGAAAATTATCCTAAACTGACCGACTATTGTTTTTCTGTTGATATTTCAGGACTTATGTATGCTATGTAGTATCTTGGGAACAAGACTAGATGGCCGAGGAAAACTAACAAGGGATCCGGATGGAAGGACAAATCCAAATTGTGTGCCTATCATGAAGACTTCGGGCACATTACTGAGGATTGTATTGCCTTTAGGAAGGAGATAAGCTATCTTCTTAGCAAGGGCCACCTGAAGGAACTCTTGGGCAGAAAGAAAGAAAAGAATCAGAATGCTGATGTTACCCCAAGATGAGCGGCATCCCCACCTAAGGATGCCCAGAATCCTTATCATGACAGATTGGAAATTACTCTATATATCTTCAATCATTTCGTACAAAGGATCCTGATAGATGGGGGAAAGTCATTCATGCAGGCAATGACGGTTTATTTCTCAAAATAGATGAAGTGTCAAATACAAAAGAAGAAGAAGAAGAGGAGGAGATTCAAGATCCTGAAACTACTCAAGGATCCTGAATCCTACCTAATAAAAAATATTTACAGGATGGTGAGATACCGAGTGACGAAGGGAATCACAAGGCTTTTCGCATAAAGGTATCTCGTTTTTAAATTTTACACAATGTTTTGTATAGAAAATCTATTGCAGATCCATACTTGAAATGTTTAAAGGATCCTGAAGCACAAGAAGTCTAGAAAGACATATGTGAAGGAGACTGTGATATTCACACTGGAGACAGAGCATTATTCTCGAGGATCCTGAGGACAGGATACTACTGCCCAAAGCACCAGGAGGAAAGGGAAAAATAAGTTATCTCCTTTATAAAGCGTGATATTCTGCCAAGATCCTGGAATGCTATCTATCTCAAAGTCTATTTTATATAAGTTAGAACTTAAATTGGTATGCCTTATGTTCCCAATTATTTTCATTTTTTTTATTTTCATTACTCCTTTATGAAGGTACTGACTTGAGCTTCGGAGGGGTGTTAGCCAGTATAACACCCACCTTCACCAAGGTTTCATGTTTTGCAGGAAGGATCCTGACAAGAAGATAGAGATTGGCCATCTCTCCTAAAGTCTAAGGTATTCAAAATCCATTCAAAGGTTTAAACGGCTTTCGGCTTTCTAGGTAGATTGGGTTTCTACACCCCGCCAGGAGCGCACGATATCCAAGTATAGTTCGAGGTGGTGCAACCAGTCCATGTAACAGTGGCTGATAATTTTATTACTGTTGGCTATATGTTGGACCTTACGAATATTATCAATGGAGTAACATGGACGTGTTATATATTCGGGCATAACCCAAGCAGTTTAACATTGACATGTTAACCAAAGGTTATTGGCATTTACATGTCACTACGGGTACAATCCACTACGTTGGCATGTCCCAAGTTAATAAATCAAGATCCTAGCGGATTGGGGACAACCCTGAGAATCCTGAAGTACAATTTGTTTGACAGCTATACATAGGGGACAACTAAAAATTATCATACTTTGAGTCTGTTTAGACTCTTTATCGTTATCTGGTATGTTTATCTACCCATCCCGATTCTCGAGGAAGGTATTTACTTAAAATTGCTTATTAATTTTCAATTTTGGGTAGAAATATTTGATGACTAAGTCATGGTATGTTTGTAACCGATATTTTTCCAAAATATTTATTAGAAACAATGTATGTTTTCTTAACCCAAAGTTTAAACATAAATCTATTTTTCCATGTATCATAAGGCTTAATTGCCTAAGGATCCTTATTTTCTAATAATATGTTAAAACATATCAAACACATAACAATCATGACACCTATTCTTAAGTTATTTACTAATATTGAGAGTGCAGGAAAACTAGTGATTCAGGCTTCATCTAAAAGATAGAAATGTCCACCCGAATCACGGACCATCAGTCAAGATTTGAAATTGTCTATCCCAAACTGGGATCCCTAAAGCAGAAAAAGTAAATTATTCAACAACCACATACATGAAAAGAAAAGATTTCAAGATCATAAATGAAGGACTCAACCCTGTTATAAGAAAATCTGTTAGAGTTTCTTTAATACAGGTTCAAAATCCATGATACTGAAAGTATGTTAACAGATGACTGAGAACATGAAGCTTCTTGTAGACATCACCTGAAAAAAGGATAAACCGGTGAACTGAAAGAAATCAGAAAAGGGAAAACCATCAAATATGGGAGCCGTTTTACCCAGATCTACGCACCCATCAAGTCACATCGGTCAAAACTTTTTGAATATTGAATTTTAAAGTTTTTTATAGCTGTCTGAATGACCTTCACACTTGTCAAAAACTTGAGGGCAATTGTTATGCCTTAGTTTTTACCTCTGGTATACCGGATCCTCATATAAGTATCGGTATCCCTGATCCTTACTATGTTTCAGTATCTTGATTAAATGACCGTTGTAATAATTAATATTACGCGTATGTTTTGACTTGGTCATGCAGGTAACGACTATTTCTCATTAATACTAGCTGAAGACACGGGATTACATTAACTACAATGGATATATGGGTGAAGGGAGTCTTATAACGGTCCATTAAAGGCATTTTCGGGATATTAGCTTAGCAATTAATGTTAGAAATTGTATTTATATAGACAAAGATCGATAGGAAACACACACAACCCACTCACTACTCATTTGTAACACTTAGTCTCGATCTACCTGCTCTATCATTGTACTTTGTACCGATATTCAATAAAACAAACAATGCAGGCCGACTTTAGTCGGCTCCCGAGGTTTTATGCCGGAGATCCCTAAAGGATCAAGTGCTTTCCTCGTATATCCCTGTGTTGATTTCCTTATTAATATTTCATTTCTTACATAATTATATAAGCACGCTACCTCACATAAAAAGTTTGGCTAGTGATTATCTTTGGTAATTTTTTACCGAAACATCTTCCCATTCGAATCTTTTGTTTTTCTTTAGGATATCATAAAATTCTTTACATCTCTTTGAGGATCTTGAGATAAATCTATTGAGTGCTGCTAGTCTGCAGTTAGCCTTTGGACATCTTTGGTATTGGCTGAGGATTTCAGGTTGATTATTGCCTTGATCTGCTCAGGGCTGGCCTCTATCCCTCTTTTAGTCACCATATATCCTAGAAACTTTCCTGTCCCCCACTCCAAAGTGGCATTTGGAAGGGTTAAGCTTCATGTTATAATGATCTAGGATATCCAATGATTCTTCAAGATCCCTGGGATGATCTTCAGCTTTCTTCGACTTCACCACCATGTCATCAATATAGACTTCTATGGTGTCCCTAAGTTTGTCTTTGAACATCATGTTTACTAGCCTTTGGTATGTAGCACCTGCGTTTTTTAGACCAAAGGGCATAGCAATATAACAATAGATACCTGTCGGGGTCATGAAGGTAGTATCCTCCTGGTCTGAGGGTTCCATCAGGATCTATTGAAATCCTGATAAAGCATCCATGAAGGTTAACATCTCGTGTTAAAATTATATGAATGAGAATAATTAAAACATCAGAAAATACATAAAAATTCATTTAATAAGTTGTGCACTTTTCACAATATATTAAATTACATGTCAAATGAAACCTTACAATGATAATTTACAAATTTGAAAATATTTCATTGTATGTAACATTTGACGTGGTATTGGTAATTTTTTCATTTTTACCTAAGATTAATAACTTGAGTCAATCTTTACTTTTAACTCTTGATAATGCAACATACAACTAATTATGAATAAACACTGGATCTTTCAATACAAACCAATATTTGAAAGTGATTGCTATAAACTTTTATTCATGGTAATTTCAAAAATACAACAATTGAATATTTATTCTTTGAAGTTTTAATGAAATTCTTTTGTCTAAATATTTTAACTCAATTATAGGGATAAAATTGTGATGATCAATGTTGTGCTTCAAAATATAATCTTCGCTTCTATAACGCGATTACCTTGTGATTTGACCTAAAGACTTGTTACATTGCCTAAACCATTTTTTCATCGATATTTATTAATAGCATAACTAGAATACCGACATTTAAAACTACTTTATGGTTGACAAACCTGAAAATGTAAGTCCATTTAGAAAATCAGGAGATTATAATCTTTCATCAAAATCATCATCAAGATATTATGATTGACTTATACTATTTGTACTTGTATATGAAAAATCTTATTAAACTTTTAATACTAAATCTCTCCTTAAAAAACTAATAAAAAAGATACAAATAAAATTTAAATTTCATCAATATATCGTCTTTTAAGTTCAAATTTTAAAACTCCAAATTTTAAAAGTTTCACTCCTTAATATTTTGACACAATTAAATTTAAAATTCCAAAACTAAATTTGAAAAATTTAAAACTAATAAATTAGAATTGAAACTTGTAAACATGTTTTTTGAAAAAAAATATCGTCATTTAAAAAAAATAAAGTTTAAAGTATAATAATACACTTTTAAAAATAAATATTTACAAATTTATTAATTTTATTAAAAACTAAGTATTAAAATTTATAAATCAAAATAAAAACTTTGTTTATAAATATCAAATATAACTAAAAAACTACTAATTAAATATTAGTAACTTTATTCCAACACATATTTCTTTAAAATGTGAGTAATAATGATGAAAATGTTTATTTATGTAATTTATAAAAAAAGTTAAATATGAAAGTATTAAATTGAGGATATAAATGTGGTTTTAGGGGAAAAAAGTTATGAGATGGAATATTGTGATGCCAAGTGACAAAACCATTAGTTTTTTTTTATTAAAAGGGAGATTTGACTTTCATTACTATTTAATTTTAAATAAAAGTTACATAATTAGATTTCAACGTTTGTTATATTAAAGAATCATTTAAAATAAATGTGTTTTATTAGTATAATTAGTATTTTCTTTAAAAATATTATTATTAAAAGATAGAGATGTATTTAGTAAGAGAGAAATGCAAGAAAAAAATGATAAAAATGAATATAGAGGTGACACGTGCCTTGAAAAAATATTTATTTATTAGATAGTCTAGATTCTTATAAATGTAGATATAGTAATATTAGAAGAGTAAACTTCAGTTTTCGTCCATGAGGTTTGAACCAAACTTCAGGTTTCATCCGCTGTAATACATATCATCCCTCACGTTTTATGTTTTAACAGTTTTCGTCCCTAATCCTTAATTTCGTTAAAACTTCTGTTAGTTTTTATATGAAATTACTAATATGCCCTTAACTTAATCTTATTCTTCATCCTTAACCCACCACCACCAAAAACTAAAAGAAAAGTTTTAATTCGCATAAAACCCACCTAATCCAACCGGCTACCACCACTCTAACCTCTTTACATCACTTTTAACTCGCATAAAACCCACCCAATCCAACCCCAAAAACCTAGTGTTTTAATTGCTTAGGTTTTAACAGTAAGCAAGAATAAGGGATTTTAACATCCCTCGTGAAAACCCAAATCGAACCTTGACTAAAAACTCAAATCGAACAAGAAACCCAAAACATTTTCAAATCAAGAAGTTTATTTCTATGACAGTAACGGCGATGTCAAAGAAACAGATGACTCGCCTTTCTTCCGTAACTTCATGGAAACACATATCAATCAACAAGCTCCCAAGCTGGAAGACTTCCTCAGCAGCGACACCACCACCGCCGCCGCTACCGCCACCGCCACCACCCAGTCCATGAACACCTTCCTTTACACCGACGTCTCGCAAACGGAAACCCAAAACTCGTCGTCGTTAACCCACATGTACGACGGAATCAACTCGGTCTATTTTTTCGACCAACAAGATCTTAACGGCATCACTGGTGGCTTCCAAACAAGATCTTAACAGTCACCACCACTCTAACCTCTTCATCATCCTCTAGCCATTTATTTGATCCAGACCAACAAGCAAACTGAATTAGAGGAAGCCGAATCTGTGAACGATGGTGGCTTTGGTTCGGATACGTGAGCGACAGTAGCTATGGTTTCCGGATATGTGAGAGACGATGGCTTTGGTTGCCTGATATGTGAGCGTCTGTAACATTCCAAAAATAAAACGACAGTTAAAATAACGGAATAAATGAACGAGGCATGTCGGTTCCCTATAAATAGCCAAGATCACCACCTATTTCTCTCATTTGCAACTTCTAGAGAGAGAAACCGTAGAGAGAGAAAGTTGGCGGATCGACCCGAGATTTCAGAAAAGTGTTGCTCCATAGCTCGTGAGAAGAACCTCTGGATCATAAACTCGATTCAGGTAACGATCGGGCCTAAATCTGAGTTTTTGTTCATTTTTGGGTTTTTCGGGTTTTGGGTGAAAAGGTAGCGTTTTCATGGATAAAACTGAAAGATAAACATAGATTTGAGTTCCTTAATGGAAAGCAAACATTTTGAAGTAAACAAGTTCGGGATCTTGACGTGATCAGACCCGAAGGCGAAAGTTAGGGTTTTTGCGAAGAAGCAGTTCGTGCGTACTTACCAAGTACGCAAGAAGAGGATCATGCGTACTTATCAAGTATGAATGAAGAGGGTCATGCATACTTATCAAGTACGCATGAAGCAAAGTCTGCGCACTTATTAAGTACGCAAGAATAAGTCCCTGCGCACTTGCTAAGTGCGCAGGCATCAGGCTGGTTAAGTAAATTCAGTATGTTTAGAAGGTTAAACCGTTAGAGTCGAGATTGGGTCTGATGTGTATTTAACTAATCAATTCAGATCGGAAGTGACGTTGTTGGGCCTTTGTTTAGGACAACCGAGACTAGCTTATAAGGTGAGTTCTAGAAGCCCTCTTTTAAATGTTTTAATAATGTTTTTGGGCTGGTGTGCATACGTAACGATGTGACTATTTTATAAAACGATGTTTATGAATGTTGTATGTGACGTTTTATAAAATGATGTTTATGAACGATGTTTTGGAAGGAATGGTTATGAAAGAAGTGTTTATGAAATATTTTGTCAAAAGAAGTTTATGAAGTTTATGTAGTGTTTATGAATGAAGGAATGATTTTTAATAAAACGAATGAATGCTTTAACTGAAGTTTTGAAGTAAAAGAAGTGAATGTTTACGAAAGTCACAAACGAACGAATCTGCCAATATTCCTTAGAGAATGAAGGTTAGGGGTATGGGAAGTATGTTATGGGCCTTTGTGGCTGGCCAACTGTTGTACAACTGGGGTGATGACGGTCACCAAGGGGATTATCGTGATCCTTGAAGTTTGGTACGATTTACCTTACGGGGTAGTCGTGCTTGAAGTTTGGTACTTGCGCCTTACGGGGTGCAGTGCTTGAAGTTTGGTACGTGTCATCCTTGTGATGCCGTGCTTGAAGTAGTGTTGAATAACCTAAGTATCGGGCCCTAGGAGTTCTTCACCCGAAGGACAGTACGGTGATTGATGGGCCTAGTGGTGGTGATCTTTAGGTTATTCAACCAGTATGTGACGTTTGGATTTGACGGTTACGAGAAGGCGCAGATTCAATATGTTCGTTGACTTATGTTTATGAAGTGTTATGTTTTGTTATTGCATTATTTTACGTACGCTTTTTATTAAATGAAGTGTGAAGTTATGTTTTTGGCAAATTATTTGAAGTTAAAGTCTTATGTTAAAACTAGAACTCACCAGCGTAGCTGACTTTTTAGTATGCACATTCAGGTTAAGGCAGGTTACGATGATGGAAGGTGATGCTGGGCGGCTTGATGAGTTACCCGGATGATACGAAGACTGGCATCCTGTTATGATTAGATTATTTCATGTTTATGTAATAGACTATGTTACGCTTCCGCATGTTGAACAATGTAATGGTTATGTCTTAATGAAGTATTTTTCGCTGCGTTATTTTGATATTCAAGTTTAAGAACTGTTTGTAAATGAGTAAATCCAACAAGTGAGGCCTCCCGAGTTTGGGGCCTTACAAGTTGGTATCAGAGCAATAGTTTGAGAGATTCGGACACTCTTAGTGTCTGAACTTAAACTGTGAATGGGACCGAAAGCGGATGCCAGTATGGGTAACTCGAGCCACAGCATCAGCTATGAAGGTAGTATATATTTACATATATAGTATGCCTTAGAAAGGGTTAGGTAAGGACTTGTGTTCTGATGGAATCACAAAGGTGGTCAAATAAAAATCGAAAGGTAATGTAATGGTTAATTGCAAAAGGCCAGTGTATATTAACATCTTACAGTGCTTGTTGAATTTTATTTGTTAACTAGCGTGATGACATTGGATTCCTTGTCTTATAGAACGAAATGGCAAGGAGAGGAAACGGAAGACGTGGTGGGGGCCGTACCAGTGGTCGAAATGGTGGGCGTGGCAGGACCCCTGCGCGCCAAGAGTATAGTGAAGAAGGAAGTGTTCACACTGAACCGGTGGTTAGTGTGCATGGAACTGAGCAGACACTGGTTGAAGAACAACCTTTCACTTTTGAACCAGAAGTGAGAGCAGCTATAGCTCGAGAGTTCACCGAGTTGATGAAGACTTCTCTGCCAGGTCTGTTAGCTGAAGCATTGAAGAAGGTTAATGGGGAAGGTGGGTCTAGCGCGGAAATTGGTGCCCAGAACAACGAGACAGACAACGCACCGCCTACACGCGAATGCGACTACAAGTCATTTAAAGCATGTAACCCACCGGTCCTGACTGGAAAGAAGGACGCGGTGGCTACTTTTGATTAGGTAATCCGTATGGAAGCTGCCATTCGCCTGAGCGAGTGTCGAACGGATCAAGTTGTGAAATTTGCTGCTAACTCCTTGAGAGAGGAAGCATCCCATTGGTGGGAAGGTGTACGTCAAGCAAAAGGGAGCGAGGTTGTGGATGCAATGATGTGGGCTGATTTGAAAACCTTAGTGATCAAGAATTTCTGCCTAAGGAACGAGATTGAGAAGGTAGAGAGGGAATTTCTAGGTTTGAAGGCTGGGAGCATGACGCACCGGCAGTACACAACCCGATTCAATGAACTGGCACGTTTGGTGCCGCATCTTGTCACGACTGAGGAAAGAAAGATTGCATGCTACATTCAAGGACTGCCGGACCAAGTCCGCACCTATGTTAAGGCAAACGCCCCTACTACCTATGATTCGGTAGTAGAACTGAGCGGCGTGGTATTTGATGATCTGGCGCTGAATGTCGTTGCCATTGAAGAGCCTAAGAAGAAGCTGAGTTTTCCCGCTAAGCGATCGGGTGGGAAGTTGTTTGGGGCTCGGGACAAACAGGTCAGGGTAGGTGAGACGACAGTCTGTGGAAGATGTGGGGTAAGACATGCGGATGAATGTCGGCTAGGGTCAAATCTGTGTTTTAAATGCGGCAAAACCGGACACTACTCCCGTGAATGCCCGCAAGGCTTCAAATGCTACAACTGCGGGGAAAGTGGTCATATGAGCCGGGAATGCACCAAGCCTAGGATGGGTCAAGCGGGGAAAGGGAAAGGCCCGAAGAAGACAGAAGAGAGACCCCGAGCAAAGACTAGAGCCTATGCGCTGACGCAGGAACAGGCCAGAGTGGACCCCGACGTGGCGTCAGGTACGTTTATCCTTGACAACACTTTTGTATCAATGTTATTCGATTCGGGTGCCAGTAAGAGTTTTATATCTGCGACTTTCTGTAAAAGAGTGAAGTACACTGTCAGTAAGCTAGAAAAGGCTTTTAGCGTAGAAACCGCTGAGGGTAGAACTGCGAGGGTGACTGATGTAGTTGACAATTCCACGATAAAAATAGAAGGCCATAGATTTCCCGTCAGGTTGTTTGTCATGATTTTGGGTGGGTTCGATGTCGTGTTAGGAATGGATTAGCTAACTGCCAATGAAGCACAAATTATATGTAAACGAAAGATGATCCGACTCAAGGCTCTGGATGGTAGCAAAGTCGAGGTTTTTGGAGATCGTGACGCACCGATGCCAAACGTCATCTCGATGATTAAGGCAGCAGATTACTTGAGGCGCGGATGCGAGGCTTATCTGGTGTACGTAATTGACGAGTGTAAGGAAGTGAAGGAACTAGACGATGTACCCATGGTACACGAGTACCCGGAGGTGTTTCCAGAGGATTTGCTTGGGATACCACCCGACAGAGAGATCGAATTTCGAATCGACTTAGTACCAGATGCCCAGCCCGTGGCTAAGGCTCCATATCGACTAGCACCAGTGGAGATGAAAGAGTTAATGGCACAACTAGACGAGTTACTTAAAAGGGGATTTATCCAACCGAGCATCTCGCCGTGTGGTGCTCCGGTGTTGTTTGTGAAGAAGAAAGGCGGTTCGATGAGAATGTGTATTAATTATCACGAGTTGAATAAACGTACGGTGAAGAACAAGTACCCTTTACCAAGGATCGACGACCTGTTCGATCAATTGCAAGGCGCAAGTTGGTTCTAAAAAATCGACCTTCGGTCCGGGTACCATCAGTTGAAGGTGAGGGAAGAAGACATACCGAAAACTGCATTTCGCACGCGTTATGGACAATTCGAGTTCCGCGTAATGTCTTTTGGATTGACGAACGCCCCCGCAACATTCATGGATTTGATGAATAGAGTTTGTCGACCAATGCTGGATCGATCAGTAATCGTGTTCATCGATGATATCCTCATCTACTCCAAGAATGAGGGTGATCACGCGTGTCACTTGAAGGAAGTATTGGAAGCTCTGAAGAAGGAAAAGTTGTATGCTAAGTTCTCCAAATGCGCGTTCTGGCTTAGGGAAGTCCAATTCCTAGGTCACATCATTAACCCGAACGGAATTATGGTTGAACCAGCAAAGATAGTGACGCTAAGGGAATGGAATATTCCTAAGACACCAACCAAAATCCGCAGTTTCTTGGGATTGGCAGGCTACTATCGGAGATTCATCCAGAATTTCTCAAAAATAGCTTCGCCGTTGACAAAGTTGACTCGGAAGAAGGTAAAGTACGAATGGGGTTCGACCCAGGATGAAGCGTTTAAGGAATTGAAGGAGAAACTAACCCAAGCTCCAGTCTTGGCCCTTCCCGAGGGCAATGAAGACTTAGTGGTATACTCTGACGCTTCGGGTCAGGGATTGGGATGCGTGTTGATGCAACGCGGGAGAGTGATCGCGTAAGCGTCACGGCAGTTGAAGAGTCACAAAGCTAATTATCCGACTCACGATTTGGAACTTGCTGCTGTCGTATTCGCATTAAAAATCTGGAGGCACTACCTTTACGGGGTAAAGTTTACTATTTACTCCAACCACAAAAGTTTGAAGTACTTCTTCGAACAAAGGGAACTTAATATGAGGCAGAGGCGATGGTTGGAACTGTTGAAAGACTATGACTGTGAAATAATATACCATCCTGGAAAGGCAAACGTGGTGGCTGACGCTCTAAGCCAAAAGGATGTGCCTACTCCTATTAGAGTGAAAGCTTGCCAGTTGGTGGTAACATCAGATGTGATGAGAGAAATTGAAAAGGCTCAAGATGAGGCACTTAAAGAAGAAAACATAAAGAAGGAAAGGATGGTTGGCCAATAGGACAAGTTGGAATGACGGGTATGGATACCTATGGGTGGCGAGCTTAGAACCAAAATCTTGGATGAGGCTCATAAGTCTCGGTACTCTATCCATCCTGGTACCAATAAAATGTACCAAGACCTAAGGAAGGAATACTGGTGGCCTGGAATGAAACACGAAGTGACAAAGTACGTAAGCAAGTGCTTGACTTGCTCACAAGTAAAGGCCGAACACCAGAAACCGTATGGAAAGATTTGACCACTTGATATACCGGAATGGAAGTGGGAACACATTACCATGGACTTCATAACTAAGCTACCACGCACAGCTAAAGGTCATGACGCCATTTGGGTAATTGTGGACCGTTTAACGAAGAGTGCTCATTTCCTACCTATTCGCGAGACGTTCTCGTCGGAAAGGTTAGCAGAAGTGTTTATTAACGAAGTAGTAGCACGACATGGGATGCCTTTGACGATCGTATCTGACCGGGACACACGATTCATATCGAGGTTCTGGAAAAGATTTCACGAGGTGATGGACACGAGACTCAATGTTAGCACGGCATACCACCCGCAAACGGATGGTCAGTCCGAAAGGACCATTCAGACATTGGAGGATATGCTTCGTGCTTGTATTATCGATTTCGGCGGCAGTTGGGACAGTCATCTGTCGTTAGCCGAATTCTCCTACAACAATAGTCATCACGCGAAGATAGGCATGCCACCTTACGAAATTTTGTATGGGAGAAGATGCAGGACCCCCGTTTGTTGGGGTGAGATTGGACAGAAGGAATTAGGAAGTCTTGAAGTCGTAAGAGAAACGTCGGAAAGGTTTGATCAAATCAAAGCACGAATGAAGGCCGCACAAGATCGTCAGAAGTCCTATGCTGATAAACGACGAAGACCTATTGAGTTTCATGTTGGGGACAGAGTAATGTTGAAAGTGTCACCCTGGAAGGGGATCATACGATTCAGGAAGAGAGGGAAGTTAAGTTCGAGGTTTGTCGGACCATTCAGGATAATGGCGCGGGTTGGTGAAGTCGCTTATCGGTTAGAGTTGCCTGATGAGTTAAGTGGGATTCATCCTACCTTCCATGTATCACACTTGCGAAAGTGTTTGGCGGATGAATCGGCTCACGTACCACTTACTGACATCGAGGTCGACAACAGCCTTAACTACATCGAAGAACCAGTGGCCATCTTAGACAGAAAGGAGAAGCGTTTGCGTAATAAGATTATTCAGTTGGTTAAAGTCCAATGGAAGCATCGAAGGGGATCAGAAGCCACTTGGGAAACGGAGACGGAAATGAGGGATTCGTACCCTCAACTATTTGACTTATGATAGGTTTCAGGGACGAAACCTAATGTAAGGGGGTAGACTTGTAACATCCCAAAAATAAAACGACAGTTAAAATAACGGAATAAACGAACGAGGCATGTCGGGTCGGGCCGGATGGGCCGGCGGGCTGGAAGGGAGCCTTCCCTATAAATAGCCAAGGTCACCACCTATTTCTCTCATTTGCAACTTTTAGAGAGAGAAACCGTAGAGAGAGAAAGTTGGCGGATCGACCCCGAGATTTCAGAAAAGTGTTGCTCCATAGCTCGTGAGAAGAACCTCCGGATCAGAAACTCAACGATCGGGCCTAAATCTGAGTTTTTGTTCGGTTTTGGGTGAAAAGGTAACGTTTTCACGGATAAAACTGAAAGATAAACATAGGTTTGAGTTCCTTAATGGAAAGCAAAATTTTTGAAGTAAACAAGTTCGGGATCTTGACGTGATCAGACCCGAAGGCGAAAGTTAGGGTTTTTGCGAAGAAGCAGTTCGTGCGTACTTATCAAGTACGCATGAAGATGATCCTGCGTACTTACCAAGTACGCAAGAAGAGGATCCTGCGTACTTATCAAGTACGCATGAAGAGGGTCATGCATACTTATCAAGTACGCATGAAGCAGGTACTGCATATTTATCAAGTACGCATGAAGCAAAGAGTGCGCACTTATTAAGTACGCAAGAATAAGTCCCTGCGCACTTGCTAAGTGCACAGGCATCAGGCTGGTTAAGTAAAGTCAGTATGTTTAGAAGTTTAAACCGTTAGAGTCGGGATTGGGTCTGATGTGTATTTAACTAATCAATTCAGATCGGAAGTGACGTTGTTGGGCCTTTGTTTAGGACAACCGAGACTAGCTTATAAGGTGAGTTCTAGAAGCCCTCTTTTAAATGTTTTAATAATGTTTTTGGGCTGGTGTGCATACGTAACGATGTGACTATTTTATAAAACGATGTTTATGAATGTTGTATGTGACGTTTTATAAAATGATGTTTATGAACGATGTTTTGGAAGGAATGGTTATGAAAGAAGTGTTTATGAAATATTTTGTCAAAAGAAGTTTATGAAGTTTATGTAGTGTTTATGAATGAAGGAATGATTTTTAATAAAACGTACGAATGCTTTAACTGAAGTTTTGAAGTAAAAGAAGTGAATGTTTACGAAAGTCACAAACGAACGAATCTGCCAATATTCCTTAGAGAATGAAGGTTAGGGGTATGGGAAGTATGTTATGGGCCTTTGTGGCTGGCCAACTGTTGTACAACTGGGGTGATGACGGTCACCAAGGGGATTATCGTGATCCTTGAAGTTTGGTACGATTTACCTTACGGGGTAGTCGTGCTTGAAGTTTGGTACTTGCGCCTTACGGGGTGCAGTGCTTGAAGTTTGGTACGTGTCATCCTTGTGATGCCGTGCTTGAAGTAGTGTTGAATAACCTAAGTATCGGGCCCTAGGAGTTCTTCACCCGAAGGACAGTACGGTGATTGATGGGCCTAGTGGTGGTGATCTTTAGGTTATTCAGCCAGTATGTGACGTTTGGATTTGACGGTTACGAGAAGGCACAGATTCGATATGTTCGTTGACTTATGTTTATGAAGTGTTATGTTTTGTTATTGCATTATTTTACGTACGCTTTTTATTAAATGAAGTGTGAAGTTATGTTTTTGGCAAATTATTTGAAGTTAAAGTCTTATGTTAAAACTAGAACTCACCAGCGTAGCTGACTTTTTAGTATGCACATTCAGGTTAAGGCAGGTTACGATGATGGAAGGTGATGCTGGGCGGCTTGATGAGTTACCTGGATGATACGAAGACTGGCATCCTGTTATGATTAGATTATTTCATGTTTATGTAATAGACTATGTTACGCTTCCGCATGTTGAACAATGTAATGGTTATGTCTTAATGAAGTATTTTTCGCTGCGTTATTTTGATATTCAAGTTTAAGAACTGTTTGTAAATGAGTAAATCCAACAAGTGAAGCCTCGCGGGTTTGGGGCCTTACAGCGACGGAGACATTGGTTGCCGGATCTAGGGTTTTGATGAACGTGTAGAGAGAGAGATGAAGTCTTGAAGGCATAAGGGTTGTGGTGGAATTGATCAAATGAGTGGTCTGATGTTTGTTTAAGAAGAAGGGGCATATTAGTAATTTCGTATAAAAACTAACAGATTTTTTAACGGAGTTAAGGACCTGGGATGAAAACTGTTAAAACATTAAACATCAGGGATGATATGTGTTACAGGGGGACGAAACCTGAAGTTTGATTCAAACCTCATGGACGAAAACTGAAGTTTACTCTATTAGAAAAGTTTCATACATATAAACGCGTTTTACGACCGATTTGCCACCGGAAATGTGGTCTCAAAAACCTCCGTCGCTAATCCAATTGCGACCAGCGTAAAGCTGGGACCGTTTTTTACGATCACAATGCGATCGTAAAATTTGCGACCGGAAACGGTCGCAAAATTTGAAGATTGGCAATCCTGAGACCTGAGATGGCTGATCGTATCACATGCCAGGCACGGGGATTAGAGGTGCACAAATCGGTTTTTTTTTGGAACCGGATCCGGACCGGTTCCGTCAAAGTTGGTCAATAACCGGATCCATTAGAACTGGTTCCGGTTCGGATCCGGTTCCGGGTGTGGAGACTTGGAACCTATTGGGACCGGTTCGGATATTTAGAACCGGACCGGTTAAAAAAAACCTGTTCCACCGGTTCCGAAAAAAAAAAAATTAAAAATTAACAAAGATACACTATAAAATACATGTTTTATTTATTTTGTAGATTTTTTAAAGTTATTTAACAATAGTTCGTACAAAAAAAATACAAAAAACATAATTGAATCACAAAGCATTAATTATTTATTATGTTTTCAATATTCTTCGTCGTAGTCTTTGTAACATCGGTTTTCATTCTTCTTCGCTTGAGATACGTTGGGCTTCATCGTAAGCTTGTTCTTCGTCCGAAAGTGGAGTCGCCGCCCCATGTTCTACTTCGAATTCATGTATTTCTTGTTCAACGTCAGGCTCGCCTTCTAGTTTTGCAACATGTTGTACACGTTCGGCGGCATCCAAATGGTCCTTCAAGCAAATACACATCTCCATAGATTCTGGTGTAAGCCTCGTTCTTCGAATAGATAAAACCCTGCCACTAAGAGAAAAAGCGGATTCCGAAGCTACCGTGGAAGCTTGGACGGTTAGTAGGTCACGGGCCATTGCGGCTAGAACGGTATATTGGGATTCCCTTCCTTGCCACCAACTCAAGATATCAAAGTTTTCAAACTCTTCGGATCTTAGAGTAGAAATAAAGTCGGTTGCTTGATATCTCCCAAGCTCGCTACTTGGTGTGGTTCCACGAGCTCGTTTAGTATTTTCGTTTCTTAAAGTGTTAAATAAATTTAGCATCGGGTTCCTTGAACTACTAGAAGTTGAACCCGAACCCATTGATTCACGTATGTTTGATGGATCACCACTTCCACCATATTTGCGTAAATAATAATCAAACATATTATTAAAAGCCGAATTGAAATCCCTTATTGCATTTGATTCAAAATTTGGGTCTTCCTCGAACATATTTAAATCATCCGATATTGATCCAATTAATGTTTCAACACCGGTTACATTAATCGTTGGGTTTAAGGCGGCCGAACATGTAACAACGGCCGGCATTTCTGAAAAATATTTTTTAAATTTAGCTTTCATAGGTTTTACCATTTTTTCAAAAATAGTGCCGTGATATTCAAACTCTTTTAATTTATTACATATTAAGTATAATTGTTGAAGTATTAGCGAAGACGTGGGATAATAAACTCCCGATAAACATGTAGTTGCATTTTTAAAAACCTCAAGCAAATTAGTTAGTTTCTCGATCATATCCCAACTTATATTATCAAATTTTTGTAAACAACGTTTCTTTTGCACAAGTTCATCATGGAAATGTTTTAAAGTAATTCTTTGCCTTAAGGCCGATTCAAACATTTTCCAAGTCGAGTTCCATCTAGTAGGTACGTCCCAATTCGGACCTAAAAAGATGGAATCCGTTTGTTGGCACAAGTTTCTATAGTTTATATATCTTTTTTTGCTTGTGCTAAAAACTTCACGTAACATCACTTTAAAATTTTCTTTTACGTCTCTTATTTCTTGGACGTTTAGACCGTCTTGCACAACCAAGTTAATGATGTGTGCAACACATCGACTATGAAAAAAAACACCGTTACAAGGCGGTTCATATTTTATTTTTAATTTTTCGACCGCGTTTGTGTTATTTGAAGCGTTATCAAAAGATATTGAAAATATTTTCGGTTGAATTTTATAAGTTTGAATTACCGAGTCTAAAATATAAAATAAGTTTTCACCGGTATGTGGATATCCAAAATAATCAAACGCAATCGTACGCTTCATCATTTGCCACGACTCCGGTTGAACCCAATGTGCGGTAACGCAAAGGTACGATTCGGGTAAACCATGTGGAGCGGACCAAACGTCCGTTGTTAAGTTAATGCCGGTATTTAATTTTTCAAAACCTAAAATTAATTCTTTTTGGCTCTTTTCCACATTTTTAAACAATCTCTTCTCAAAGTAGAACGACTTACATTTGTGTAATTCGGTTGAAGCGTCTCTTGTATCATCCTCGTCAAGCGCGGATTATCAAAATGATCAAAAGGCAAGCCTTCTTGAATGACGAAATGTGTCATTCTCTCACGAACACTTTCGACATTGTATTGCCAAACTCCTCCATCCCTACCAATTTGAGTTTGATTTTCACCTTCTTGAGTGTGTCTTGCGTGACTAGCAATATGTTTCCTTAAACTGCTATTTCCCGCCGCAGCCAAAAGTTTACCACAACGTTTGCAACGAGCCTTTTGCGAGCCGTTCGACATTTCGCATAAATCGAAATAAGCCCATATTTCTTGGTTTCGGGAGCAAGGAAGTATTGACACAACCGTAACATCGCTAGTAGAACCACCAACCGAATTTTGAGTGCTTGCGGAAGCGGAAGCCATGAGAGCGTTTTTTTTTTTGCTTAACGTGAGCGTTTTTTTGCGTTTTGAAAGCGTTTTTGAGTTTTGAGAGCTAGAATGTTGTGGTGAACTAACACAAACACCCAATACCTATTTATACTAAATTTCAATCCTTAAAAACAAAAAAAAACAAAAAAACGGCCATAAAACGGCTATATAGCCGTTTTTTTTTAACCCCAACGGCTAGAACCGGTTCCGAACCGGTTCCAAAATGTCCGAAAAAAACCGGTTCCAAAAAATCCGATTTTTATCCGATTTTTAACCGGTCCGTCAAAAAACCCAGAACCGGTCCCGGAACCGGCGGTTCTCATAATATCCGGACCGGTTCTAAAAAAACCGGTTCTCACCGGATCCGGTTTCGGATAATCCATCGGATCGGTTCCGGTTCCGGTTCTTTTGTGCACCTCTAACGGGGATTAGGTAGACTGGTTATTTTGCCCACATAAATTCAGAATAAAATATAAACATTTTTATTTTCGCGTATAAAAGTAACTAGTTTTTTTACCCGTGTCACGCGGCGGGAGTGTGATTGTTACCTGTTTGATTGGTTTACGATGATAAAACTTACGTTAAAACGCATACTCTCTATAGCATACGATACAAAAAAACCTTGGTTGGTGGACTTGGTTAATACCCTCCTTTTAAAGCTAAGTGGCCTTCCCTCTGTCCATCCAGGTTCGATTCTTGGGGGTGGCGAGTTTTTTTTATTTATTTTTGTTACTTTTTTAATTCCTTTTTTTACGTTTCCTATGTTTTAACGTTTTGATTTAATAAAGAATATGTGCTCGCCACGTAGCGCGGGTTTTAATTGCTAGTTTAGAAAGAAAAAAAAACTTGCGATCGAAACTAAGCGGTCGCAAAACTTGCAATCGAAACTTAGCGGTAGCAAAAATTGCGACTGAAAATAAATGGTCACATAATTTGTGACTGGAAATAAACGGTTGCATAAGTTGTGAAACGGTTGCATAAGTTGTGACTGGAAATAAACGGTCGCATAATTTGTGACTGGAAATAAACGGTCGCATAATTTGCGACTGGAAATAAACGGTTAGGCAAGGGTATACGCACTTAAGTGTGAGCTAAGAGTGGTCTCACATCATCTCTCACTCACATATAAAGACCGGTGTTTCATGTGTGTGAAAATTAGATGAGAGTAACGATTGTGAGCTAACTCACGCAGACTCACGGATGGGGAAGTTGTGTTTCCGTGAGTGTGAGCGTCATATCATCTCTCACGGGTACCACTCACGGCCTATACCCTTTACTCTTACAAGCTACACGAAAGAATCATAAAGAAAATTAGAAAATAAACATTACCCATACAATATTTGAAGAACTCCATATTTTTTGGTAACAAATATGAAATATGGTTGTATTAAGGATTAATCAATGAGCCCTAACTACTTAAGTAGTATTATTAATGTTTTGTAAAACCGAATCAGACATCGAGCTCGTCTTATCACCGGTTTACTAGTCTTATTCAGAAGATTTAACTTCTCTCTAAAAAGTTTATTGCGAGTTTGTTTAAAGTTACTATAATTTATAATAAACTGATTTTGTATGTTTGTTTTCTAATTACTACCACCTTAATTAGTAGTGTCGACAACCATAAGTTTTTTCCTTTTCTTTCATAACACCCCTTTAAGTTTTCATATTTTTAAATAATACCTTTTAACTTTTGAAATTTTCAAATATACCCTTCAAGTTACTCAAATTTAGTTTTAATTTGTTACTAAATTCTTTAATGAATTGTTCATTTCAATGTTAACTCCTATTCGCGTCACAATTTATCTATTTTTCGATCTCCATAACCGAGTCGCAGTAAATTCATCCGTTTCTTTGATATATTTTTATTAAGTTTTTACTTTGTTACTAAGTTTTTTAGCGAACTTTTTTGTTTCAATGTTAACTTCTATTCGCGTCGCGATCTATCTATTTTTCGATCTCCAGCACCGAGTAACAACAACTTCATACATTTAGTTTATATACTCGGTCACATTAATGGCAATGTCGCAACGCACGTAACGATATTCGCAAACCCCCCGCATCATGCGGTCCAGTGTACCCCATGTAGTATATATAATCTGATTTTTCCTCGATAATTTTCGTTCGTTAACTAATTTTTTTTCTTAACGTTAAAATATCTCTTGGAAAAATGCAAACATTTCAAAAAAGAATTAAAAATCTAGTTGAGGGAATTGTAGATAATATGATGAAGGAAATGGAGCTTCTTGATGATATTATGAAATCAAGAGATTTAATTTAACAGAGGAAGAATCGTGGACCAGGTTAGAATGCAAAAAGGGATGGTTGGAGTGGAAAGATGATAAGGCAATGGACCTCAAACAAAGATCCAGGATCCGGTGGGCTACATATGGTGATGATAATATAGCCTTTTTCCATGGCATTATCAACAGCAAAAAGTCAAAAAACTCAATACCGGGTCTAAATATTAAACCGCCAAAAATAAAAAAAGGGTGTTAAGTATTTAGTGCTAAGTTATTAGGTTAAGTAAAGTTCAGGGGCTATTTGTGACAAGTTATGATAGTTACTTAAGTCTAGGGGTGAAATGTGTGAATTTAGTTTCAGAGGGACTGGTTGTGTTAATTCTCTTATGAGAATTAGTTAGTTTGTTAATAAGGGGTTAATGGTTAGGTAATTGGTGTTCAATTCGGTTCTACGGCTTCTTGCCATTTCAGTTTTGTATTTCTTCTTTGTTGTGTAATCGTTTGAGAGTTTAACGAGATTGAAATTGTTTGGTGTTTGATTCTTAATTGCATTCGTGTATGATTGATTTCTTCCTGGATTAGAAAGTGATTTCCGCTGATTCTTTTTACAAAGGGGTTTTGAACGTCTAAAATTTTCGGAACCATGCAACTCTAGACCATCTATATTATGTCCAGATTTGAAAACTCTTTCGATCTCAGATTCATCCTTCCTTATTAGCCCATTTTATGTCGATGAAGTAAAATCGGCTGTCTGGGATTGTGGGGACGATAGGGCTCCGGGTCCAGATGGTTTCAAGTTCAGATTCCTCAAACGTTATTGGGGCTTGCTTGAAGCAGACTTTTTCAGATTGTTAAATCAGTTTCATGCCAATGGCTCGATCAACCATGGGTGTAACTCTACGTTCATTGCCTTAATCCCTAAGTCTAAGGATCCCTTGGATTTAACCGAATATCGGCCCATTACCTTGATTGGTTCGATCCGTAAAGTGATTTCCAAGGTTCTTGCTAATAGATAGAAAATAATATTAGGATTAGTTATTTCGGAGACTCAGTTAGCGTTCATTAAAGATAGATATATTTTGGATCACCCTTTAATTATAAACGAGGTTGTCTTTGTTGGATCAGCCCTTTGATTTGTGAATAATGAAACAAGAAAATAAAGAAGGTAATTTACTGTTGACATTACTCATACGTAAAAGAAAAAGAGAGAGTAAACCACTACTCCCATTGGCGTACCTAGGTGGGTGTCGGCGGGTCGGCCGACACTGTTAAAATTTGTTATTTTTGTTATATATATGGTATATTTTCGAGCGACCCCTATAAAATTTTGACACCGACACCGATAAAATTTTGGCATTGACTTTCAAGAAATATTATTTTAGGAATACAGATTTTATAAATAAAAACCAATTAAACCAAACCTTTAACCATATAACAATTGACTATAACCCATTAATTATAAAACTCTTAAATCAAACCTTTATTAATTTAACCTACTAAACTTTAAACAAAATAGTCTTAAATAAAACACAAACCCATAAATAAACCCAATACCCATTTAAATATTTTAAACCTAATTAGCTATTGAAAGCCAATGCGTTGATGGTGGAGTGGTAAGGAAGAGACCTAGTGTTTCTTGTGACCCAGGTTCGATTCCTGCCCTCCTCATTAGTTTCTGCGGCATTGCAAATGAGGTCTAGCTTTTAGGCTAATGCACCTGAGTTTTACCCACGCCGATCCAGGGTTCGAGCCTCGGATCACCCTCAAGCTCGGAAGGGCCGTATTTGGTGGATTTTTCCTTGGAAGCTCTCGAACTCTGACGCCAAGTGGGCCCGGTTAAGACAACATATAGGCCGGAGTTGGACGAGGCTCTCCCATGTGACGGGGGATGCGACGTCACAACATTCAATGTTCGTCTTTAAAAAAAAAACTATTGAAAAAAGAGTTGCTTAGAAAAGTTATTATAGATGATGTAATTGTTTAGTTTCAAAAAATGAAACAACTAGACAACAATTACAGGGGTATTGTTTTTTAATTATGCATTTCTAATGACAAATATCGTATTATTATTATTCGTTTATAATTTTGTTAGTTTTCATCATTTTATTGTATGACCCAACCCGACCCGACTCGGTCCGAAAAAATTAATATTCAATTATTGACAATTGAACCCAAAAAATCTCCGACCACCATAAAAAAAATATTTCTGGGTGCGCCTGTGACTACTCCCCCTAAAATCTCCGATTAAAGAGGAGGACCCAAACTTTCTGCATGACCCAATCAAAGCTGTAAACAAACACATGTTTTTGATGGCCTATTTAATGACTCAGCATGATTAGATGTGACTCATCCAAACAAAATGGTTAGCTCCACGACCCGTACCCGTTTGACCCGACTTGGATCCATACCTATCAAGATTAACTCTAACAATATCTTGGATTAAAAAGAATAAGCGTTCCTCTTGAAACTAGATTTCGAAATGGCTTTTGATTGTGTCGATTGGGATTTCCTAATCTCGGTCATGTCTCAGATGGGCTTTCCATTGAAATGGTTGATGTAGGGTTAAATATCCCGTGTATAAGAGTCGGTTTTTGTACGTTTTGATAGTGTAATTGTGTTTATCGCGACAGTTTTACGTGTGTATTGTAGTTTGAAGTGTTACAGGCTAATTGTGCTAAAGGGCGGAAATTTACGAGTCATATATACGAAGGCACGAAGTCCGAGAGGTCAAAGAAAGAAAAGTCAAAGTTTAAAAGTAAAAATTCTGAAAAGTGGACCTTCGCGCCACACGAAGAACGGGTGAAGAAGTTCGCGACACGTGAGAAACCTGAAAAGGAGCCCCGACTGTTTTGTTCTTCGCGCAACGCGAAGAACTGGTGCTGGATGTTCGCGACACGTGAAGAAAGGGAATACGGAAAAATTAAACCTAATTCTAATTATAAAGCCATTATGATCCTATTCTCGAATAATTTTCTTTATAGCCGTCCCAGAGGAGTTCTAAGGAGATTCTAGAGCTTGTTTGGTCAACTGTTCTTCTTTTCTAATGCTTGTAAGTTC
The DNA here is from genome assembly GCA_023525975.1 of Smallanthus sonchifolius. Classification (NCBI taxonomy): domain Eukaryota; kingdom Viridiplantae; phylum Streptophyta; class Magnoliopsida; order Asterales; family Asteraceae; genus Smallanthus; species Smallanthus sonchifolius. The sequence continues at coordinate 44,024,045 of CM042046.1, read as the reverse complement.
TATATTAATTACATTAATGTTTTTGACAATCATGAGCGGCTAAACGCTTTTGTGAGCCTTCCGGGTGAACGATTTATGCTTGTATTCGTATGATTTTAATGGATGATCAGTATTAGATTGAAGTTTTGTGAACCTATTAAGTTCTTTGAATTGAATTGTGTGTTTAATTTATGAACAATTGCATGTTTTCAATTTATCGCATCTATCATCGTTTATTGGTATTCTTGCATCGGGAATAATCTGGTTTTGTGATTTAATTGACTATTGTGTGATTGGGTTAAACAGTGAAACAAGATTATGTCACACCCCAACAAGGCAGAAGTATGGGATGTAACCGGTATATCGCATTGAACACATGTACAAGAGAAACTTAAAGGAAAATTGTGCATTACATTGAACCATACTACATGCTTCTAACGAAAGTACAAATACAAGTAAAATCTCTAAAACAGTACAAAGTGTCTAAATGTCTGACTACAACCAAAGTATATAATCATAACTAGAAACAATAGATCTAATCCAAAAGCGTACCCTCATAAAAATCTTTTCTTCAATTCTGTTTACCTGAAAGCATGTTTCGAAAACGGGTCAACTATATAAATAGTTGGTGAGTTCGCAGGTTTTGCGACTCTATAAAAAGTTTCGGATAAAAATCCAAAGTGATCAAAAATCCATTGATCGAGTAAACATGTATTAGACAACATATTACCATGAGCCGCAATCAAAGCCTCGACAAAAAAATAAAGTACCTCATACGGAAGTCTAATGCAAACAACCATCTAAAAAAATTGGCTAACTTTGCGCCCAAGTGACCCTATAAGTCTGGTTGGCGCGACCAAACCATGAGCGGGGGTATCAACCCAAGTAGTACTACTCAAAATTCCCAACGGCTACGCTCAGCTAATTGATTGCCTAAAATTGGGGACTTTAAAGCATTATAAAAAAAAATAACTCATGTAATCAATGTATCATGTAACATGTGACAAAAAAAAATGAAACAGCTTTCCCCCAAAAACAGTAAAACAGTAAGTAAAAAGGGGGCCGCGAAACTCACCTGAACAATGCGGGCGAGTGATGCGACACAGTCGACAAAAGCCGATAAAATCCGAGTCCTAACAAGGTCCTACTAGTCAAGTTGTCACACCTCCAATTTCAACTAACGGAGTTTTACCGTTTTGGGAAGTGACAAACCAGGATCTCAGACACTAGTTACATTGAACGACTCTACATGGGACATAAGTGTAATATAATCAAAGTTCAGAGTTTAAATGCAGAAGCGTAAAGAAAATAAATGCGCAAAATACACGCGCCCCAAAAAGAAAGTCCAAACGTCCAAGTCCAAACAATAATAAAAAGAAAACAATCAAAGTAGCAAGACATCAATAAATCAGAAGCATCCCATGCATGATCCTAGTTGTGCACCTGTGTCTTAACTTAGCGACCTGAGAAAACGTGTAAGTAAAAATATCAACACGAGGTTGGTGAGTTCACAGGTTTCAATATATAAATAAATGTTTACCAGATTTATTGTACAATCAACATATATATACCAATGAGTAGCTAACCCATGTTCATGTTTGTTATTACGCTCGCAACCGTAAACTGACTGTTTGTATTGCCTCCCACCAGGTCTATCAACCACGGTGCACGTTTAGGTCAATATTGCATCCGTTCGATATCCAATCGAGTTAGCGCGACTAACGCGGGTGAGGTTTGTCAAAGCCAGTAGTACTACCCAACATACCTCGCTATATTCATATTTAAACGGTTCGATGTGAGGACTTTCATGATAGAGTTTACGCATAGTCATAACAAATGATATAATATGAAGTACAAAAATCAAAAAGAGTTTGTATCATGCTTTCTCCCCCAGTTTAAAACAGTAAAAGGGGCCGTGAAAACTCACCTGAGCTTGAGTAGAGATTTGGATCACACAAGGAAAAAGTTGGAACCACGAGTGTAAGTCTCAGACGACTTACGTATGCCATAAAATTATAAACACATAAATTAGGGACAAGTTGGGATACGGAAGATTTAATGCCTTAACGTATTCTAGGAATTTAAGAGTAGACGAACGTGTCTACGGAATTATATATATAATAATTAAGGTAAATGCGTTATGTGTCGAACGTTAATAACGAATAATAAACAAATAAATAATTAGATTCGTACGTTCGATTCGTTTACAAAAGTTAGGAAAATAATATGATCTAATATATTATTTTAGATTCGTAAAATTAATAATTAATCATTGACAAAAACAATAAACATGTTATTTTTATTCGAGCAAATAACGTAGGTAAATAATATAATATCGTATATATTATTTATAGTTTTTAAAACAATGTCACACAAGGAAATTGAATGAGTTGAAAATAATATAATTTATATATTATTTTATTAACATCGACTACGGGTTGAAAATAATATTATTATATTATTTTATACGAGATTACAGTTTGAAAATAATACGAACACGATATTTTAAAAGTGAAAATATAATTTGTTACAAAATTCAAACACGAGCCCACGGGTTGTTTCCCGGGCTAAAACACATTTATATAATAATATAATATTATAGGGTTTGATTTTTATTAATTAAATATTAACAGAAAAATGTTTAAAAATAATTGTGGGAGCCCGGCCTCGAACCCGGGTCTCTCTCCCACACACACATCGCTCTAACCAGTCCGCCCGCTAGGGTCATCGCGATGGTATCCGGATCGAATTAGATTTGACCAATAATTCCCGTGAGTCCCCCTTCCCGAATACATGCACGATCGAACCCAGTTCAAAACCGTCGATTTCGATATCGATTTAACACGAAAGTATATGGGTTTAGTTAATCGAGTATTGGCGATTCTGGGGTGAGGTTTAATTGCAAAAATCATTGAGTTTTGAATCGTTTAATTACGAAATAGAAGGCCGAAACCCTAGATTTAGATACGAGTCAAATCGATGAATTTGTATATTAGAATCAGTTGAAAACATAGGGTTTTTATTAAACGAAGGATGTCGAATCTGACCATGTGGTTTAATTGGATTTATACAGGTGTTAAGATCGTACAGGTGTTAAGATCGAAAACCCCAATACGTTTCCAGGACGAACCCTAATTACGGGATCAAGATCAATTCGATGATGGAAGCCCGATATTTCATAGGGCTTTCAATCTACAGAAGACCACGAGTCTAATGGTATAGTTTAATTTGGTTTAAACGCGGTTTAAAGTAGAATTCGACAACTTGGTTTCATATGAACCCTAGATTACGGGTTACAACGATTCTGATAATAAAAGTTCGAATTGATAAAGGGCTTTCAAAGAGTATGGTATTGCGAATCTAATTGTATAGGTTAATTTCATTTTGATTGGGTCTAGTCTAGGGTTCGATTAAACCGGTCAATGATGAACCCTAGGTTATAGATTTCGATCGAATTGGTAATTTAAGCCCTGGTAATGATAGGGCTTTCAATTGACGAGTAAAAACGAAACTAATGATACAAGAAATTACTAGAATGGATGTCGGGTTGATAGTGCTCGACCAAAACAGGTGCCGACTGTGACTTGCTTGCTCTCCGGTGGCTTCTGTTGCAAATCCAATCGAATAGATGTGTGCAGAAACTCTAACGAGGATCGTTTGAAGTGTGCAGTGTCTCAATTCGTGAAGGCAATACAGAAATTCATCGGATTTGATGATAATGGGAAAATGAAGTCGACGGTTACTGATCGGTGTCGAAGGGACCGGTCAAAGATAAAGAAATAGAGTGTCCTAATCACCTTAAACTAGTTAGGGTAAGAAGGGTGTCGAACCACGAAGAGTTTGTGGTCGGTGCTCAACTTCAATTAACAATGCAAATTATGAAGTTACAACGGGTCTTTCTGACCAAACACAATCAATGATTTAAGTGAAAACTTTATAAACTCAACAAACAAATCAAGTACCAAACAAAACGGTTTAAGTTGTAAACAATAATTAAAAAGGGTATCACACCCGGGTTTCAAGCTCACAAATAATTAGGGATTATCACACCAACATTTGAGTTCAAACAATCGAATGGTTATTCAAATCTAATTAACCAAATCTAACCAAGAACATCAACATTCATACATCATCGGCAAATAGTGTAAAACAATATTCACGAATGAAATCGAGACAAATGTATGCAATATAGAATTAGATTAATCAATAGATTCAACATAAATCAAAGTTCATAGCAATTATCATCTAACGGGGTCAATGGTGCAAGAATTTATCGACTCCCGTGAGTTCATAACCATACTAAACACAAAGATTCAAGTGTTTCAAACCAAACGATTACAAGAATTGTTTCTCAAAGCTAGCACCTGATAAAACCCTAAAAACTTACAAACAATCCACTCGGGAATGATTACCGGTGGATTAGCCGCTCATGGTGGTGGAAATCATCTTCAATCCTTCAATCTTTCGGGTATCAATCTTCAATTTGATGTTGGAATCGTGTTTCTAGTCTCCCAAGAACTCCAAAATCGCCCCAAGAACTGTGGTGTAAAAGCTTTTTTTTTTTTAATCTTGGGGAAAAAACCCCCAATTAAACCTCAAAATCGGCTGTTTCCCCAAAATTCGCGTCCAGAAAACGCTGGTGTGGCGTAGGCTTACGCTGGGGCACTGGAAGCTGCTGTGAAGAAAATGCTCAGGCGTAGGCCTACGCTGATGGGGCGTAAGCTTACGCTGGTGGCGTAGGCTTACGCTGGACCTGTATTTTGCCCCGTTTTCTCCGTGTCTCTTCCGACTCTTGCATCTCTCGCCTAATATCTTCCAAAATCATACTTTAAGCTTCCAACACCTGCACATGCATGGCTACACAAAACCTTTGTATTCCACATATCAAATTGCATAAATATAACATATTACACCTTTTAATACATGAAACTTTGGTCACTTATCATATCCCCACACTTGAGTTTTGCTTGCCCTCAAGCAAAGTCATTTGCTTTTAAATTCACATTACAAATTTTTAAATAATTGTTTTCACTAAACATAAGTCAAGGTCCAAGGTCATGCAAAATTCATAAAAATTATACTCTCAACAGCTTTACAATCCAACAAACCATCAATGAATTTTTAACAAAAGGAAATATTGGAACGCGCTTAACTCATATCTAGTTATGGTTTTGCATGCACACACCCCTCACAATCAGTCACTCCACTCGGCTTCATATATGGACTAGCGATGATGTGCTAGTATTTTTCACTCAAAGCCAAACAATGAATCACATTATCATAGGCTTGCATATTGATCACATCTCCACCTACTAACATAACTAAAACGCACAAATCAAAAGGTCTTTTAAGGGTTGTAATGTAGGCTAGGGTTACAGGTATGGATACGGATTTTTAAAGTGGCTAAAGGTGAGTGGAATTCAACTAATGAAGTTACAAATAAACTCTTAAACTTTCAAAATTCTACCATGGGTATAAATAACCCATCAACACTAAAGTTCTTATTTCTTCAAACTATCAAATGAAACTTGAGTTAAACTGACCCAATAACATCTTTTATTGTAGCTCAACTAATATTCAAAACCTTTGGGCACATGTTGACCCAATACTATTTTTTTATTTCTTTTTCATTCATTTTTTTATGCAACTGCAACTGCAACAACCTAAGTTAATTGAATTCCAACTCACGGGTTTAAAAAGAAAAGGCTAAAAGGTGAATGGGTTAATGTTGTGGGTTTTGTCAAAAGAAAAGGTATAGGTTCAGAATGGGTATCTAGTGGATATTAATGGGTAAAGGCATAAAAATGACTAAAAATAAAAAGGTTTCTCCTAATGCCTTTATCATTTTTGCACAATCAATTGGTTCAAGGTTTCAACATGTATTAACAATATGCAAGTTCTAAAATATGAAACAAAGTGGCTAAACACTCAAATAAGAGAATATATATATCAATTTGGCTCAAAATCTCACAGAAACGGTGGAAGGTAGGTTACCGACATGTGCATGCAAACCATCACCTTCTACTTTGTTACTCCCAATTCCAACATTTCCAATTTATTATATATACATTTTTTTTAACATTTGTTGGAAAAACTTAATCGAGTAACTTAATGAATTAACCATGACAAAGACCTCTACCAAACACTTTGTAAAACAATTTTCAAAAAATTTGTATGGTTTCCATGATTTCCCACATCCCCACACTTGAACCTTACATTGTCCCAATGTAAATAGTTATGAAATATAAAAGTGCGGTTAATACCCAAAATCTCCCAATATCCAACTCAAAAATTTTCATAACCATAAGCATCAACCCAAGCATCACCCAAGTTTCAAATAAAAACACACAAAAATAAACAAAAACAAAATAGTTCAATCAAAGCAACATAGATATGAGAAAGAGTACGTTGACCTGATTAGAGGCGATCATAGAGTGCCTGAACCACCAACAAAAATGGACTCGTAAGTCTTCCATGAATCTTCCCCACACTTGAGTGTTGCTATGGTGACGAAACTAAAACACATAAAACAAAACAAAGCAAAGACAAAATAAAGACGCTCACAAGCCGGGTTGCCTCCTGGTTAGCGCTAAGTTTATTGTCCTCAACCCGACATTACCTCCTTATGGAGGTTGAAACACAAAATTGCTTCCACTAGCTCCCCCACCACCTTGGTTGCTATCGCTCCAACTCCAAGTCTCCTCTCTTGTAAATTCCACATCAAACAAATCTACTTTCTCGCTCGGATGTCGGACATGGTCGAGTGGTTTCTTTTCATCTTTCAACCTCTCAATTTTCTTCTCGATTGCCTTCGGCTGGTCTTTCACATTAAACCTGTCAAACATAATACATTTCTTTTTGGTGTCACCCTCATTTGCCTTGGCACGAGGATGACACACGTTAGTAGTAACTGATTTTGAACACTTATTTTCAACCGAATATGTAAATGAATTTGAAAAAATATTAATGTTCAACTTACGATTTCCAAAGGTCATGTCAACAGTGCCGGTTCGGCAATTGATTTGTGCATTTGCGGTTGCCAAAAACGGTCTTCCCAAAATCACTCGTGGCTCCTCCTTAGCAAGTTGTGCATAATCAAGCACTAGGAAATCTCCCGGATAGTAAAATTCTCCGATCTTCACAGCCACTCCCACTAATTTCCCCCGAGGACGTGTGCATGTAGCATTTGTTAACACCAACGTGGTGTTGTATTCTTCTAATGGACCAAAATTGTATTGGTCATATACGCTCCCTGGTAAAATGCTCACCCCCACTCCATAATCTAGCAGTGCCAACTTAGTTTTGAATTCTCCAATTTGAATAGGAACTAAGGGTTCTCCATACTCAATTTCTTCTTCTTCTCTTTCTTCACCTTCTTCATTACCATGAGCCACATCAATTGCACTAACATGATGTTGTGGCTTCAATGTGGTGTCATTCGACAATTTACCTTCATTTTGCTTTAGCAAAGATATTTCTTCGGCCATTTGCCCCACTTGTCTTTCCAAAGCCACAAAAGACTTATCTCTCAATTCATTCTCCCTTTTAGATTCTTTCATCATCTCCAATAGTGCATCCAATTTTGAATTAACCGCGTCATCACCCCCCGATGATCCACCTTGTTGTTGATGATCTTGATTGTAATTCCTTGGGGGGTAATTTGTGTTCCGGTTATTGTTATAAGAGCTCCTCTGGTAACCACCCGAATTATAATTGCTTTGTTGACGAGGTTGGTATGACGAAGTACCTTGATTTGAACCTTGGAAATTTGGGTTCAATTGGTTTGATGCATCCCCATATTTGAAGTTGGGATGATTCCTTGAGTTCGGGTGATAGGAGTTTGAGTTTGTATCATATGGTTTCCTATCACCAATAACTTGGTTCACTTCTTCTTGTCTACCTTCTTGGAATGGGCAGCTCATGGCTTTGTGCCCCAAATCTCCACAACTCTCACAAACATCAAAACGGGTTTTCACTCCCGCTACTTCCTTCTTTTCGCCTTTCCTCAACAATGTCAGTTCTCTCTCCATAGATGCTAACCTCTCTTTTGTATCATAATCCGGGACGGACTTAGAAATTGCGTGTTTGGCTCTTCGGCTAGCCGATGCCTCGGCTTTAGAACTTTGGCTCATTCTTTCTAAGAAATCCCAATCATCTTCTTCGGGATTAGACAACAATGTCCCATTACTTGTGGACTTCAAGTACTTCCTCTCCTCTTGAGTCAAACCATCCACAAAACATTTTACCAATTCCCACAACTCAATTTGATGGTGGGGGCATTTCCTCAACAACTCCTTGAAGCGTGTAAAAGCTTCATGTAAAGGCTCACCCGTTTGTTGTTGAAAGGTCCGAATCTCAATTCGGGAGTCATCTGTCTTCGCAACCGAATAGTACTCATCCAAAAAGACTTGTTGCATTTCATCCCATGTGTGGATGCTATTGGCCGGCAATGTGATGAACCATTGCTTTGCTCGATCTTTTAGAGAAAACTGGAAAAGTCTAAGTTTGACTTCGCTTTGATCAAAATTCTCATCCCCAATTGTGCTACAGATGGCAGCAAACTCGGCTAAATGGGTGTATGGTTCTTCGGTGACCATACCATGAAAATGTGGAAGGACATTGATGTAATTCGGTCTTGACTTGAACCTCCTCATTCCTGGAATTGGTGGAACAATTGGAGAAGCATTCTCCGAAATAGCCGGTCAAAAACGACCATTAACTCCACCCATAGGGGCTACCGGTTGTCTTCGGTTTTCATTATTGTAGCCCCCGGTAGCTCTCCTCCCTTCCTGTCTAGGAGGATACCCAAATCTCTCTGGTCGAACTGTTCGACCCATTGGTTGTCTCGCCCTTTGGTGAACATAATTCACCTTTTCTTCCTCTCCAAAGCCTTGCCCCTCGTTATACTCTCCATATTGGCTCCTCTCACCATCTTCATACTCATAATCTCCAAACCCTTCCCCATTCCCAACATCTTCATTATCATCATACCCAAAATATTCACCATCTTCATCCTCCCAACCCTCGTTCTCATTTTCGTTTCTTGGTTGAGTTCCAAAGATGTTTCCGGGAGGGGTTTGATTTTGTTGTGGTCCCCTTCTTCCTTGGTATGTGGGATTGGTATGTATGTTAACGGGTCGGTTTTGTTGAACTGGACCCGACCCACGGGGTTGGTTGTTATTGATAGGTATGGATGGGGTTGGGGTTCGGTGAGGTGGAGTTGGTGGGCGGTTAGGGATAGGGCCTCTGTTTGGAGTTGGGCCACGGTTTCTTATGCTAGTTCCAGAATGACTGCTTCGACCATCCATGGATGATGGTTCCGATGAAATAGGTTGTAAATTTTGTTGTTGTTGGGTTCAGTTTTGCCTTGCAATCCTCTCAATTTCTGGTTCAAATACAAGCGGTGAAGTCCTCCCGGATGAACGGGTACGCATGCACTAATCTGTCACCTGTACACACAAACAAACACCACGCGTAACACAAAAATAGAAGAAGATTAACTAAACAAAACAAGTAACAAATAGTAACACGAGTCAATTAAAAATAAAACACCAAGCGCACACACTCCCCGACAACGGCGCCAAAGTTTGATCGGTGTCGAAGGGACCGGTCAAAGATAAAGAAATAGAGTGTCCTAATCACCTTAAACTAGTTAGGGTAAGAAGGGTGTCGAACCACGAAGAGTTTGTGGTCGGTGCTCAACTTCAATTAACAATGCAAATTATGAAGTTACAACGGGTCTTTCTGACCAAACACAATCAATGATTTAAGTGAAAACTTTATAAACTCAACAAACAAATCAAGTACCAAACAAAACGGTTTAAGTTGTAAACAATAATTAAAAAGGGTATCACACCCGGGTTTCAAGCTCACAAATAATTAGGGATTATCACACCAACATTTGAGTTCAAACAATCGAATGGTTATTCAAATCTAATTAACCAAATCTAACCAAGAACATCAACATTCATACATCATCGGCAAATAGTGTAAAACAATATTCACGAATGAAATCGAGACAAATGTATGCAATATAGAATTAGATTAATCAATAGATTCAACATAAATCAAAGTTCATAGCAATTATCATCTAACGGGGTCAATGGTGCAAGAATTTATCGACTCCCGTGAGTTCATAACCATACTAAACACAAAGATTCAAGTGTTTCAAACCAAACGATTACAAGAATTGTTTCTCAAAGCTAGCACATGATAAAACCCTAAAAACTTACAAACAATCCACCCGGGAATGATTAACGGTGGATTAGCCGCTCATGGTGGTGGAAATCATCTTCAATCCTTCAATCTTTCGGGTATCAATCTTCAATTTGATGTTGGAATCGTGTTTCTAGTCTCCCAAGAACTCCAAAATCGCCCCAAGAACTGTGGTGTAAAAGCTTTTTTTTTTTTTAATCTTGGGGAAAAAACCCCCAATTAAACCTCAAAATCGGCTGTTTCCCCAAAATTCGCGTCCAGAAAACGCTGGTGTGGCGTAGGCTTACGCTGGGGCACTGGAAGCTGCTGTGAAGAAAATGCTCAGGCGTAGGCCTACGCTGATGGGGCGTAAGCTTACGCTGGTGGCGTAGGCTTACGCTGGACCTGTATTTTGCCCCGTTTTCTCCGTGTCTCTTCCGACTCTTGCATCTCTCGCCTAATATCTTCCAAAATCATACTTTAAGCTTCCAACACCTGCACATGCATGGCTACACAAAACCTTTGTATTCCACATATCAAATTGCATAAATATAACATATTACACCTTTTAATACATGAAACTTTGGTCACTTATCAGTTACGAAATCATGATCATAATTCGAGTTAATTTCAGTTTAATGGTGATGATTAGGTCTTAATTAAGTTCGTTAGAGGTTTGATTGCATAAAACGGTTACAATTTCAACGGATTTCAGTTTGGAACGATCGGATTCGATTGAATTCGCGACGCTTTGACTTTCTAAAGTCAGTAATTGGGTTTAGAGAATTGTCAGGAATGGTCCCTGAGGTTTTGCTTTGGATTGGAGTTTGAAACTTTGCAGAATAGGTCCCCCGATTTTGAACTTGGATACTTAGGTTAAGATTTGGTTAATTTTGACTTTATAGAAGTCAACAATAAACAATTTTGACTTAAAAAGTCAATGGAATAGTTAAAGAGTATCACACAACTAGTCCCTGGAGTTTAAGTTTGAGATATTGACATAAATAGTCCCTGGAGTTTGAGTAAAGTTAATTTCAGTTAACTTTAACTGGATTTTGTTAACGGAGTTAACCGAAAAAGTCCGGATTGTCACATCATTCCCTAGTTGAAAGAATTTTCGTCCCGAAAATTAAAATAAAAAAAAAATTTCTGAGGTTTCACATCATTCCCTAGTTGAAAGAATTTTCGTCCCGAAAATTAAATAGTACCTTAAGAATTTGACGCGGAGTGCTTGAACAGATTAGGATATTTGCGCATCATCTGATCCTCGCGCTCCCACGTGAATTCCGGTCCGCGTTTCGAGTTCCAACGAACTCTGACAATAGGGATCTTACTGTGCTTTAACGTTTTAACTTCCCTATCCATAATTTCCACAGGTTCTTCGATGAAGCGTAACTGTTCATCAACGTGTAGTTCCTCAAGAGGAACTGCGAGTGATTCGTCTGCTAGGCATTTCTTTAAATTTGAGACGTGAAAGACGTTGTGCACACCACTAAGTCTTTCAGGTAAGTCCAGTTGATACGCTACTGGTCCGATTCTCTTTAATATTTTGAATAGTCCAACATAACGAGGATTCAGTTTACCTCGTTTCCCGAAACGAATGACACCTTTCCAAGGTGAGACTTTGAGTAAGACCATGTCACCTACTTGAAACTCCAAAGGTTTACGACGCTTGTCGGCATAGCTCTTTTGACGATCACGAGCAGCCGCCATACGGTTTCTAATTTGAACGATCTTTTCGGAAGTTTCAAATACAAGTTCAGGACCTGTGAGTTGGCTATCTCCAACCTCGGTCCAACAAATGGGAGAACGGCATTTCCGTCCATAAAGTGCTTCAAATGGAGCTGCCTTGATGCTAGTGTGATAACTGTTGTTGTAGGAGAACTCCACCAACGGTAGGTGAGACTCCTAAGTGTTACCGAAATCAATCACACAAGCTCGTAGCATGTCCTCCAGAGTTTGGATAGTACGTTCAGTTTGGCCATCAGTTTGAGAATGGTATGCCGTGCTCATATCTAGACGTGTGCCTAAGGCCTTATGTAACGACTGCCAGAAACGAGAAGTGAATCGTGCATCACGATCCGAAATAATGGAGATTGGCACCCCGTGCCGAGAGACTATTTCTTTCAAGTATGTACGAGTAAGTTTATCCATTTTGTCGGTTTCCTTGATTGCTAAGAAATGAGCAGATTTTGCTAATCGATCAACAATCACCCATATAGTGTCACATCCAGTAGGGGTTCGTGGTAATTTGGTGATGAAATCCATGGATATTTGTTCCCATTTCCACATGGGAATTTCTGGTTGTTGCAGAAGACCGGATGGTTTTTGATATTCAACTTTGACCTTCGCGCAGGTCAGACACTTACTAACATAGGTGGCTATATCGGCCTTCATCTTCGGCCACCAATATAGTACTTTTAGATCATGGTACATTTTATCGGAACCCGGATGAATGGAGTAACGAGATTTATGAGCTTCATCCATGATTAGTTCCCTTAAATTTCCGAACACTGGAATCCATATTCGTTCGACAAAGTAACGAATTCCGTCAGATTTTACTTCAAGTTGTGCTTCCATGCCGCGAGTACCTTCTAACGGTAGGTTATCTTCTTTCAAGGCTTCAAGTTGAGCACTACGGATTCTGTCAGGCAATCCAGGGTGAATAGTAAGTTGTAATGCTCGAACTCATTTGGGTTTCGTTTCCTTTCGGCTTAGTGCATCAGCCACAACGTTAGCTTTACCCGGATGATACCGGATCGCACAGTCGTAATCATTTAAAAGTTCAACCCAACGACGTTGTCGCATGTTCAACTCCTTCTGCTCGAAGATATGCTGGAGGCTCTTGTGATCGGTGTAGATGGTGCATTTGGTACCGTACAAGTAATGTCTCCATATCTTAAGTGCAAAAACTACTGCTCCCAACTCTAGGTCATGAGTGGTGTAGTTTTTCTCGTGAACCTTTAATTGACGTGACGCTGCGATTACCTTTTCGCGTTGCATTAAGACACAACCCAGACCTTGAATAGATGCATCACAATACACTACAAAATCATCGGTTCCTTCCGGAAGAGCTAAAATAGGTGCACTGCAAAGTTTCTGTTTGAGGTGCTGGAAAGCTGACTCTTGGTTATCGCCCCAATTATAGGCTTTTCCTTTTTGAGTTAGGGCGGTGAGAGGTTGTGCAATCTTTGAAAATCCTTCGATAAAACGACGATAATATCCAGCCAATCCCAGAAATTGTCGCACCTCAGTCGGAGTCGTCGGTGCTGCCCAATTCTTGATGGCTTCTATTTTGGATGGGTCGACATGTATCCCTTTCTCGTTAACCACATGCCCTAGAAACTGAACTTCCCGGATCCAAAATTCACACTTAGAAAACTTAGCATACAGTTGTTCTCGCTTGAGTAGTTCCAAAATTATGCGTAGATGTTCCTCATGTTCCTCCTTGTTCTTGGAATAGATGAGGATGTCATCGATGAAAACAATAACAAACTGGTCAAGGTAAGGCTTACACACACGGTTCATGAGTTCCATGAATACCGCGGGTGCGTTGGTTAAACCGAAAGGCATGACCATAAATTCGTAATGGTCGTACCTTGTCCGGAAAGCAGTCTTAGAGATATCCTCATCTCGGACTCTCAGCTGATGATAACCAGATCTAAGGTCTATTTTGGAATAGAAACTTGACCCTTGGAGTTGATCGAAGAGGTCATCAATACGCGGCAGGGGATAACGATTTTTGATTGTTACCTTGTTCAATTCCCGGTAATCAATGCACATACGGAAAGTACCGTCCTTCTTTTTAACAAACAGGACTGGAGCTCCCCACGGTGATGAACTAGGTCGGATGAAACCTTTATCTAACAACTCCTGTAACTGTGTAGATAGTTCTTGCAATTCACTGGGTGCTAATCGGTAAGGTGCCCGAGCGATCGGCGCTGCTCCAGGTGCTAAATCGATTTGAAATTCCACTTGACGGTGCGGTGGTAAGCCAGGTAAATCTTCAGGAAATACTTCCAGAAATTCCCATACAATTGGGATATCTTCAATCTTCTTCTCTTCGGATGGCTGCTCGGCAACGAGAGCTAAGATAGCGGTATGTCCTTTCCGAAGGCATTTTTATGCTTTCATGAAGGATATGATACCCATGACAGTACCAACCCTTTCGCCCTGAACTGAAAGAATTTCTCCACTCGGGAGGGGTATGCGAACGATTTTCTCATGACAAATGATTTCCGCTTGGTTTCTAGACAACCAATCCATGCCGACGATTACATCAAAACTACCAAGTGTGACGGGCATAAGGTCGATATCAATAATATGGCTAGCTAGATCAAGCTTACAACCCTTAAGAATGTGGGTTGCTTCAATTATTTGGCCGTCAGCTATCTCTATTACATACTTAGCTTCTAACAGAGTTGGAGTTCCTATTATCATATCACTAAGTTTCTTAGATATAAAACTCCTATCAGCACCAGTGTCAAAAAGGACAGAAGCAAAGTAATTATTTAAGAGAAATTTACCGGTGACCACGTTATGATCGTAGCGAGCTTCTCCAGATCCCAGTACAAAAGCTCTTCCTTTCGCCCCATTTCCTCCATTACCACCGTTATTACCGTTATTACCGTTATTGTTGTTCTGATTGGGGTTGTTACCATTGTTGCCCTGGTTATTACCGTTACTACTACCACTGCCATTTCCATTTCCACTCCTCTTCAACTGAGGACAATTCCTTTGAATGTGCCCCTCCTTGACGCACTGAAAACATCCTCTCGTGAATCCCTGTGATTTAAATGGTTGTTTGTTCGGGAGTGCAACCCTACAGTCCTTCACAGCGTGGCCCATCTTACCACACCGTTGGAAACGTTGTCGATCACAAGTGCCCGTGTGGTGATAGCCACATTTGTTGCACTTGGGGTACCTCCCAGCATATTCTCCCTGATTCGGACCTGATGAGGTCGTTTGATTAAAGTTTCTAACAGGCTCAAACTTTCACTGTTGTTGGTGCTGAGGTTGGTTGGGTTGGGATCCTTTAGAGTTAGAGTGGAAGTGGGAGTGATGGTCGAACTTGCGCTTATTGTTTTCGGTGGGTTTAGAAACCGAACCTCTTGGAGGTAAAGTTCCTTGTGTCACCGCCTGATCGGTCAATTTATGAGCAAGTCTGATGGTCTGTTGGATGGTGGTAGGGTTGGATGAGGTCACCATGCTTTGAATCTGAGGTACCAAACCTCCAATGTATAGTTCAATCCGTTTGTAATCCGGAGTCACCATGTGTGGGCACATGGTAGCAAGTTCGTGCGAACGGGTGGTGTAGAGTTCAATTTCGAACCCTCCATCTTAAGGTTCCAGAACTCTCCCTCTAGCTTTTGAATTTCATCTCGTGGGCAGTATTCTTCCTTTATCATTGTTTTAAATTCCTCCCACGGGAGTCCATTTGCCATTGCCAGTCCCAACATTTGAACTTGGGCATTCCACCATGTTAGGGTCGGGCCTTCTAAAGTTCCAGCAGCAAATTTCACTTGGTTAGCCACGGGGCAGTTGCACATGGCTATTACTGATTCAACCTTCTCAAACCAGCGAAGTAATCCAACGGCTCCTTCAGCTCCACTAAAGGTGTGGGGCTTGCAATCCATGAATGCCTTGAAAGTACAGGCTGGTTGTTGGTTTTGCTGATTTTGCTGACCTGGATTTAGAAGTACCAATTGAATTGGAATTATAGAGTTTAGAAAAATGTTTTTAGGAGAAGGATTGACACTATTAGTCAATAGTTAAAGCATTTACCTGCAGCATTCTGTGCTGCTAGGGCCTCTGCCACACTATTATTTATCAAATTTGTTAGCTCTGCTGCCGTCATGTTAATAGTACCACGACCACCGGCACGGCCTCCGCGTCCTCTCCCAGACATGATTCTTCACAATCACAAATGACAAACAATGAGAAATATATCGCATATTAAACATTATTCAGGTACGAGTATGAGATACAACATCTAATATTTTGAAAATTAAATAAATTGTAAGGCTACAAAATAAATAACTCAAATGTTAAACTTCTTATGCTTTTATTGGATGGGAACAACCTTACCCATCTAGGTTTGGGAAGAGAGATAACATAAGCAAAAACAAACATGAAAAAGAAGATAGTATAGGGAGATCATCAAACATCCTCGTCATCAGAAGAGACGTATGACTGTGCATCATCGATCTCCACTGGCTCCTCCTCAGCTGGCTCCCCCTCTAAGGGCTCCTCCTCGAAGGTCTCTTCTTCAAAAGGTTCCTCCTCAAAAGGTTCCTCCTCATCGTCAGATACTGGAATGTCCTCCGAAAATAGGGCCGCTTGCAATTGGGCTTCCAAGTGAGTCACCCTCTCTTGAAGGCCTTCAGCAGTGTGGTTTGCCACATGTAGCTGAGCTTCCATAGCAGCTAGTCTCTCCAGAACTCCTTTCATATCATCATCCATAGTGTCAGCCCTCGTCTCTAGATGTGCCACACGATCCACTAAAAGGTTGTGGACATGGTCCGTTGCAGCTAGTTCGGTAGTCAAGTGTTCTACTCCTACCTTATTCTTCTCTACTTGGGGTCCATTCTCCATAAGTTTAGGTATCTCCTCGGTGGCATCTTGTACAAAACTCAACTCCTTCAACATATAAGATACGAATGCTGCGAAGGCTTGTTCCATGGTGCATGGTAAGCTAGGTAGTGTAGATGATGAATATGCAGATCCAAAGTAAGGTGATGGAACATCTCCCATTTCGATCCACCTTTGGATCATATGTGGGTATACATCCCAATTGAGAGCATAATCCAATGCTCGTGCGTTACTCAGTTCGCCTTGGTCAATTGAGGTAGTCCGGCGCCTTTTGGACTCCGGGGATGATAGTACAGGTGCCTTATGCCCTGATGCGTTAGGTGATGGAGGTGGGGTTGACGACATGATCCTGCAACATTATGTATAAGTACCAAACATCCAAATGACATGTAACTAACGTGTGAAGCTATAGTCTAGTATGCAATCCTAGTTCTCTATAACCAATGGCTCTGATACCAATATGTCACACCCCCAATTTCAACTAACAGAGTTTTACCGTTTTGGGAAATGACAAACCAGGATCTCAGACACTAGTTACATTGAACGACTCTACATGGGACATAAGTGTAATATAATCAAAGTTCAGAGTTTAAATGCGGAAGCGTAAAGAAAATAAATGCGCAAAATACACGCGCCCCAAAAAGAAAGTCCAAACGTCCAAGTCCAAACAATAATAAAAAGAAAACAATCAAAGTAGCAAGACATCAATAAATCAGAAGCATCCCATGCATGATCCTAGTTGTGCACCTGTGTCTTAACTTAGCGACCTGAGAAAACATGTAAGTAAAAATGTCAACACGAGGTTGGTGAGTTCACAGGTTTCAATATATAAATAAACGTTTACCAGATTTATTGTACAATCAACATATATATACCAATGAGTAGCTAACCCATGTTCATGTTTGCTATTACGCTCGCAACCGTAAACTGACTGTTTGTATTGCCTCCCACCAGGTCTATCAACCACGGTGCCCGTTTAGGTCAATATTGCACCCGTTCGATATCCAATCGAGTTAGCGCGACTAACGCGGGTGAGGTTTGTCAAACCCAGTAGTACTACCCAACATACCTCGCTATATTCATATTTAAACGGTTCGATGTGAGGACTTTCATGATAGAGTTTACGCATAGTCATAACAAATGATATAATATGAAGTACAAAAATCAAAAAGAGTTTGTATCATGCTTTCTCCCCCAGTTTAAAACAGTAAAAGGGGCCGTGAAAACTCACCTGAGCTTGAGTAGAGATTTGGATCACACAAGGAAAAAGTTGGAACCACGAGTGTAAGTCTCAGACGACTTACGTATACCATAAAATTATAAACACATAAATTAGGGACAAGTTGGGATTTGTGACGACGACACGGAAGATTTAATGCCTTAACGCATTCTAGGAATTTAAGAGTAGACGAACGTGTCTACGGAATTATATATATAATAATTAAGGTAAATGCGTTACGTGTCGAACGTTAATAACGAATAATAAACAAATAAATAATTAGATTCGTACGTTCGAGTCGTTTACAAAAGTTAGGAAAATAATATAATCTAATATATTATTTTAGATTCGTAAGATTAATAATTAATCATTGGCAAAAATAATAAACATGTTATTTTTATTCGAGCAAATAACGTAGGTAAATAATATAATATCGTATATATTATTTATAGTTTTTAAAACAATGTCACACAAGGAAATTGAATGAGTTGAAAATAATATAATTTATATATTATTTTATTAACATCGACTACGGGTTGAAAATAATATTATTATATTATTTTATACGAGATTACGGTTTGAAAATGATACGAACACGATATTTTAAAAGTGAAAATATAATTTGTTACAAAATTCAAACCCGAGCCCACGGGTTGTTTCCCGGGCTAAAACACATTTATATAATAATATAATATTATAGGGTTTGATTTTTATTAATTAAATATTAACAGAAAAATGTTTAAAAATAATTGTGGGATCCCGGCCTCGAACCCGGGTCTCTCCCACGCACACACATCGCTCTAACCAGTCCGCCCGCTAGGGTCATCGCGATGGTATCCGGATCGAATTAGTTTTGACCAATAATTCCCGTGAGTCCCCCTTCCCGAATACATGCACGATCGAACCCAGTTCAAAACCGTCGATTTCGATATCGATTTAACACGAAAGTATAGGGGTTTAGTTAATCGGGTATTGGCGATTCTGGGGTGAGGTTTAATTGCAAAAATCATTGAGTTTTGAATCGTTTAATTACGAAATAGAAGGCCGAAACCCTAGATTTATAATATCGTATATATTATTTATAGTTTTTAAAACAATGTCACACAAGGAAATTGAATGAGTTGAAAATAATATAATTTATATATTATTTTATTAACATCGACTACGGGTTGAAAATAATATTATTATATTATTTTATACGAGATTACGGTTTGAAAATGATACGAACACGATATTTTAAAAGTGAAAATATAATTTGTTACAAAATTCAAACCCGAGCCCACGGGTTGTTTCCCGGGCTAAAACACATTTATATAATAATATAATATTATAGGGTTTGATTTTTATTAATTAAATATTAACAGAAAAATGTTTAAAAATAATTGTGGGAGCCCGGCCTCGAACCCGGGTCTCTCCCACACACACACATCGCTCTAACCAGTCCGCCCGCTAGGGTCATCGCGATGGTATCCGGATCGAATTAGTTTTGACCAATAATTCCCGTGAGTCCCCCTTCCCAAATACATGCACGATCGAACCCAGTTCAAAACCGTCGATTTCGATATCGATTTAACACGAAAGTATAGGGGTTTAGTTAATCGGGTATTGGCGATTCTGGGGTGAGGTTTAATTGCAAAAATCATTGAGTTTTGAATCGTTTAATTACGAAATAGAAGGCCGAAACCCTAGATTTAGATACGAGTCAAATCGATGAATTTGTATATTAGAATCAGTTGAAAACATAGGGTTTTTATTAAACGAAGGATGTCGAATCTGACCATGTGGTTTAATTGGATTTATACAGGTGTTAAGATCGAAAACCCCAATACGTTTCCAGGACGAACCCTAATTACGGGATCAAGATCAATTCGATGATGGAAGCCCGATATTTCATAGGGCTTTCAATCTACAGAAGACCACGAGTCTAATGGTATAGTTTAATTTGGTTTAAACGCGGTTTAGAGTTGAATTCGACAACTTGGTTTCATATGAACCCTAGATTACGGGTTACAACGATTCTGATAATAAAAGTTCGAATTTATAAAGGGCTTTCAAAGAGTATGGTATTGCGAATCTAATTGTATAGGTTAATTTCATTTTGATTGGGTCTAGTCTAGGGTTCGATTAAACCGGTCAATGATGAACCCTAGGTTATAGATTTCGATCGAATTGGTTATTTAAGCCCTGGTAATGATAGGGCTTTCAATTGACGAGTAAAAACGAAACTAATGATACAACAAATTACCAGAATGGATGTCGGGTTGATAGTGCTCGACCAAAACAGGTGCCGACTGTGACTTGCTTGCTCTCCGGTGGCTTCTGGTGCAAATCCAATCGAATAGATGTGTGCGGAAACTCTAATGAGGATCGTTTGAAGTGTGCAGTGTCTCAATTCGTGAAGGCAATACAGAAATTCGTCGGATTTGATGATAATGGGAAAATGAAGTCGACGGTTACGAAAGCATGATCATAATTCGAGTTAATTTCAGTTTAATGGTGATGATTAGGTCTTAATTAAGTTTGTTAGAGGTTTGATTGCATAAAACGGTTACAATTTCAACGGATTTCAGTTTGGAACGATCGGATTCGATTGAATTCACGACGCTTTGACTTTCAAAAGTCAGCAATTGGGTTTAGAGAATTGTCAGGTATGGTCCCTGAGGTTTTGCTTTGGATTGGAGTTTGAAACTTGGCATAATAGGTCCTCCGAGTTTGAACTTGGATACTTAGGTTAAGTTTTGGTTAATTTTGACTTTATAGAAGTCAACAATAAACAATTTTGACTTAAAAAGTCAATGGAATAGTTTAAGAGTATCACACAACTAGTCCCTAGAGTTTAAGTTTGAGATATTGACAGAAATAGTCCTTGGAGTTTGAGTAAAGTTAATTTCAGTTAACTTTAACTGGATTTTGTTAACGGAGTTAACTGGAAAAGTCCGGATTGTCACACAAGTGGACACAAATGATGCATTCAGGACTCCTAAAGGTTATGACCAAGTCAACAAAACAAAAAGTGGCTATGTAATCGGTTGCATACCCAAAACCCGTGCACGTGCGTACGAATCGTTAAGAATTGTAAAACCGGCTTTTATATGAATTAATAACCTTAAAAGTTTAAGTTTTAGATTTTAATAAATAACATCAGTAGTTAAAAAGTCGCATTTGATAAAATCTCATGTCACGGTTTCGTATGATCAAAAACGCGATTACGCGCGTAAAGTCCGGTTTACAGTTTGAAAATCATATTCGTCCGAAATTAGGGTTTTAGTGTGATATTAGCACCCAATTTAAAATTCAAATTTTATGTTTTAAATGGGGTTATACTTCTGCCCAAAATCCCTTAGAATTTTTATAAAATTAATTTTATATAAAAATTTTCCAAAATTAATAACTTTTTATAAAATTTAAATGGATCATAATTCCAAAACCATACTTAGATATAAATTTACTACTTAAAATTCATACAAATTGATCATGTATATAAATAAAAATTTTTGACAAATTTTCATATTTTTTTAATATCCAGATTATTTAATATGAATTTAATATTGTTAAAATTTTATAAATTCGGGAAAATAGCTAAACACATCAAAACTTTACCAAATTTTTATCATATTTGTTTTAAGTCAATATAAGATTTCATACCAAGTTTCAAGTCCTGATTTTATCCAGAAGTATACAAACCGTAAATCGTCCGTTTAAATTTTATAAATACTAAACGTATACTTAAACAACTCCAATTTTCATAAAATTTTGACAAGAGTCTTAGTTCATTATATAACTATTAATTTACAATTTCCATAATTTTTCAATGCCCATAAGTATTTTTCCCAAATTTCCATGTATTAAACTTGTGTGAATTTTAATAAATAATCTATAAAGAGTTAGATAACCAAATTTTTCAGATACTCATTTCAAAACATATGCTACTGATTAAAACTACTTTTGGGTACTACATCAACAATTTTTAAAAATTCATCAAAACAATTGTCGTACAAAAATAAATATATTAGTTTCATTATTTGTTTCACGTGAGACAGGGTTGGGTGTATAACCTAATAACCACTAAAAATACCAAATATCTCAATACTAAATATTTTCGGGTTCAATTATCAAACAATGACTTATAAAACTATTCTAACATAAAATCAAAGTTTAACGGGTAAAGTTTATACCTTCCGTATAAATGGTTTGCGTACGCGGAACCTCCCGTATCACATGCAATAGGAACCAAAAACACCATTAGGATCGTTTTTATCTCCCGAGCATTCCCACATGCTCAAAATTGACATGCAATGCCGTTTCGATGGCCATGCAACTCGATCAATTTCCTGTTTTCGATGCTAGAAACTGTTACAATCTGTTCGTATTCAAAAATATACTTACCAACATCAGATCAGATTTCCTTCGGTGAAAACATTCATATATGTGCTAAGAAACTACTGTCCAAAAATCGTCACGATTCAACGGTCGGATCTCCGGGGATCGACAATTCTTTGAGACCAAGTTTTTCAAATCCGAAAATCCGATCAGTCACATTCGAGGGTATGAAAAGCATACCTAGAGAGCTCTGATCAAACATTCATCCGGTAGGGTTTTGCGTCTATGTGTTGAAAAGATCATATCCAAAATTCATGCATTTCTAACGGTCGGATTTCTGGGGATCGTCCGATCTTTAAGACTGCGCATGCATAAAACTTTCTGGATAGATTTTAAAAACTTTTTTTAACGAATTTAAGCAAGGATTTAGACAAATCTGAATTTACCAATGCGTTCGTAGCGTCGAGAAATGGTTCTGGGTGAAAAACGAGCTTCTGCCGCCACCAGCCACCGCGCCGGACCACCATTGACCGCCACGCACCACCGTCGGACCACCACTACTTTGCCGGAAACCTCTCCAGCCCTCTCCACTCTCTCTCTCTAAAATTTCTCTGAATTTTTGAAAAATGAGATAGTGGATTAAGATGGGGTATTTATAGCCCCTGCAGTCTCCGATCGCGTGTCGGTTTTTCGCTTAAACAAACCCGATAAAAATAGTGGCGTTATTTTACCCAAAAATAACTCGTTAGAATTTAATATTTTCTCTCGAGTCCTTGCGTCTCATAAATATATATCCTTTCGGATTTAAATTAAATTTTACGAAAATGTTCGACTCTGGTGTTAACACGTATAGACCTGAACTTGATCAACTTTTTGACATTATAACATCAAAATAAATCTTGCTATTATCTTCCGTTCACTAACAAGTTCCTTTTGTATGAAAGTATATTTTAACATAATAATACTATTATTATACGAACTCGTCGAACACATGTGTTGACCGTAAAAGTCACGGTTGTCACATTCTCCCCCAGTTAACAGAATTTCGTCCCGAAATTCAACTGGTATACTAGTTGACAAGTTCTTTTTCGTAACTTGATTCATGTATGATCATCAAGGGAAATCTAGTTTCCTAGATATAGCATGGAGATTTGACAAATCGAGATCTAAGAATAACCGAGAGTAGGTTACATCTAGTTAGGCTCAAAAGCAAATTGAATAATAATGAGAGAAAAATTCTTCGAATTCCAAAGAATCTATAGATCATTGATTTACTGAATCAGTCAAACGGTACACTGTTGATGTTATTCGAAAGATTAAGAAATCCGCCAAAGGATTGATCTACACATGTATACAAAGTTGGTACAAATCTATAATGATGTTATGTTACAAAATCCCGGTGATTTAGTATTCTTTTATAAGCAAGGAAAAGTATCATTCTGTTTGTTTCCATTAAGGAATACTATTATAAATAGCAACCATAAAGTTTTAACATGGGAGTTGCTATTAAGGTTCAAAGAATCGGTAGAATCACCACGACTCATTGAAATAAAAATGTATCATAGCGATAACAAATATCATAGGTTATAAAGGATGGTCATATCATGTACTTAGAATACAGAGAGATAACACCTCGTTAAAATGAAACTTGTCGTCAATACGAACTTCCTTAGGTTGTATAATTACGGATTCGTAGGTTAAACACCTTTTGAGACTCAATATACGATAAGCATCGTATATACCATTAAGCTCCTGAGGTAGTTTCAATTTGTACACAACAAGACCAATCAAATGATTATTACCAACCTCAACACAACAAAATGGTGATCAACCTTTGTGTCAAAACAGAGCTTCCAATGGTGCTCATTTAATGGTAATGTGATCACTGTTAGTGTAAGGAAATCGAACCAAAGGTAAAAGAGTATCCAAATTACCACCAAATTCTATCACACAAGCCATGAGCATATCCTCCAAGGTATGAATAGTTCGTTCACTTAGACCGTCGGTTTGAGGATAGTAAGCGGTGCTCATATCTAAACGCGTTCTCAAAGCTTCTGTAGTGTCTGCTAGAAATGGGATGTAAAGCGACTATCCGTATCGAAGATAAAGGAAACAGGCACTCCATGCTTGTTACAATTTCACCACAATACAGTCGAGCTAGCTTTTCTACCTAGAACTCCTCTCGGATAAGTAGGAAATGTGCAGAGCTCGTTAATTGGTTAATAATGTCCCAAAATGAATTATAGCCGCCCAATGTTCTAGGTAGGCCTAGTAACGAAATCTATTGAAATTTGTTCCCACATCCCTTTGTGGAATCTCGGGTTGTTGTATGTACTTATTGTTAATAATAGTAATTACTCATAATGGTCAGTACGTTGTTGCGTCATAAGGCGACACAACATGGCTGGTGTGTATACAACATAACCGTATAAGCAGATACAAGGGAATTTTGAAAATCACCATAACAAAAGGACGTGATTCACACTTCTTGTACTAGAATTGAAGAGTGATGATTAGTCATTAGAGAGTGAATTAATAACGAGTAATCCGAGCTTAAAGGTTTACAAAGCAAGTATATAATGAGTACCAATATGATTGTATCAAACTTGAGTCGTTAAACCGAAGATTAACAAACATAGAAGTTTATACTAGGATTCTGTCGAGATAAATTTGCTAAGAGTCAAATTTACTCAATCCTATGAAGTGTGATAGCAAATGAGTCATCATCATAAAATAGATGTCAGCGATGACCCGGTGCTATGTAACCTAACCACAAAGCATTAGGATTCGGTACTAACTCGCGTGTTAGTCTCGATATAATATAACCATGTTTGATGATTTTCAACTAAAGGTTCGTATACATATTGCCCAAGGTTAGCAATGAGTTATACTAAAAATCAAATCACCAAAAGATCTAGATAGAGAAAGTGACTAAAGATCCAGAACGATCTAGTCAAGTAGATTAGTTAAAAGACTAAGTGCAAGTTCAATATTTGGACATTGAATTGACTAACACCAGAAATCGAATTTGGTTAACGGTCAGAAATGGAATTCTGAAATTTTAACAAGAAGTCCATATCAAAAAGATGGTCTACTCTTCACATTGAGTCGGCCAAATTTGATAGGATAACATTAGACGTCTGCATCTTTCTTGATGTGTATTGAAATGATTCGGAAGTAATCCGCTATTCAGCTAGATGAGGAAATAAACAGTCACATTGTGGAAATAATCTCATAAAAATAGTGTCCCCCGAAAATGATTATGATCTTGATAACCCACAAAATGGGTAGACTTTGATATAATACAATTGTCATGCTCATGGGGTTTGATTCTCATAAAGTAGACGTCAAAAAAAATAGGAGAGGATCAAGTAAATCTTCAGGAATTTGCCAAATGTGAGGACGTCATGCTCATAGGTCCCTTAAAGATAATGCAATCCCAAGCGGATGTTCAAGAGAGCAGAGTAAACTATGATTCGTCCCTTGTTCCTCTTCGTGGTAGCGTATAACTTTAATTGGTTAAGAATTGTAGAACATAGAAATAAATTCAAAATTGCCCTCCTATGATTTTAGAACACATCTTTCAAATGATAAGGTTTTCAAATTTCAACTTAGGTCCTCGCTTTCCATTAAAGTCGGTGAAAATGGACCATAAGGTTTCAGAGTTTTTCCTTAGATCTCGCGTTGAAGGGGTCAAATAGATTATCTGCCAATAACTGGTAGTACAGTATGCCTGCAACTTCCTTGGCTTTCGAACAGTGTTACTATGACTTACCATTTAGTATTTCACTAATATCGGTTATAGCCTTAAAATCCTTTGAATAAGAGTTTAAACCATAGATTTGATGGAATGGGTGTTTAATGTCATAGATTCGTATGCCCTCAGGGTACATGTTAAGAAGTCGTTTCTAAACAGTAGTTCCTCTAAGGCTTTCTAATTACAGGAGACTGAGAATAAGGGATGCGTATACGCCTCTACCTAGTTAGAAATCAGAAAGTCAACCAACAAAATGACATTTGAGGGAGAGCAGGTACAGAAAGGATATGAGACTATCCTATTCGGATCTATAAGGACAGTATACAAAGAGTAACAAATAGCGATAATCACCATAAATAAACTTTGAATGATTACTAATAAAATTTTTGGTACACAAAGAATCATTCCAACAAAAAGTTTCATTTTCTCCATTAAAATGGTTTTCAATAAGGCATTGAAGCACCAGGAGAAATCAAGATTTGCAAAACATACGTAGCAATGTTCACAAAAAAAGGGGCATTAGTTTCATACTAAGCCATAGTTATCCCAAATATAAAAAGTTTTTGTAAATCCAACCAAAAGAATCCTGAGCACAAGCCGCTCAGTAACCATAGTAGAAATACAAATGATAGAAATAAACATGGCAATGAACGTCGTAAAGATGGCTCCTCCCAAGTAAACAAGTTTCTCAAGTTAAGTTTCCACAATAAAAGCGTCGCGGTTAAGAGAATCGGGATTGAGTGTACCAAATTACCATAGTGAGTGCAGAGCACTTGCAACGGAAATTTCAAGTAGGTGTAAAACTGAACTATTAAGAATATTTATCAGGAGTATACTGAGAATGACAAACACCGAAATGAGGATTTATACGAACGATCGTATAGAAAGGTTATATTGTCTAAGAAAAAGTAGCTTATATTTCTTTAAGGAATTTCTCCATCATATTGTTACTCCATCGATATTTGTAATATCTCAAAAATAAAACGACAGTTATAATAACGGAATAAACGAACGAGGCGTGGCGGGTCGGGTCGGGTCGGATGGGTCAGCTGGCTATAAATAGCCTATGCCACCCTTTTCTCTCATTTGCAACTTTTAGAGAGAGAAATCGTAGAGAGAGAAAGTTGGCGGATCGACCCGAGACTTCAGCAAAGTGTTACTCCATAACTCGTGAGAAGAACCTCCGGATCAGAAACTCGATTCAGATAACGATCCGACCTAAATCTGAGTTTTAGTTTGTTTTTGGGTTTTTTGGGTTTTTCGGGTTTTGGGTGAAATGGTAAGGTTTGAACGGATGAAACTGAAAGATAATCATGGATTTGAGTTCCTTAATGGAAAACGAACGTTTTGAATGCAACAGGTTCGGGATCTTGACATGATCAGACCCGAATGCGAAAGTTAGGGTTTTTCGCGAAGAACAGGTCGTGCGCACTTGCTAAATGCGCACGGAGCAGGTCCTGCGCACTTGCCAAGTGCGCAGAAGGAGGGACCTGCGCACTTGCTAAGTGCGCAGGAGGAGGGACATGCGCACTTGCTAAGTGCGCAGAAGGAGGGGTCTGCGCACTTGCTAAGTGCGCAGGCAGCAGGGTCTGCGCACTTGCTAAGTGCGCAGACATCAGAACTGATTAAGTGAAGTCAGTATGTTAGAATGGTTAAACGTTAGAGTCGGGATTGGTCTGATGTGTATTTAACTAATCAATTCAGATCGAAAGTGACGTTGTTGGACCTTCGTTTAGGACAAACCATATTAGCGTATCAGGTGATTTCTAGAGCCCTCTTTTAAATGTTTTGTTAATGTTTTTGGGCTGGTGTGCATACTTACGAAATGATGTTTAACGAAATGATGTTTAATGAAATGATGTTTAACGAAATGATGTTTTAACGAAACGATGTTTACGAAAGGAAAGGTTTTGAAGTGTTTTTGCCAAAAAGAGTTACGAATGCTTTATGAACGGTCTAAATGAGGAAATGTTTAATGAGAAGAGAAAGAGGTAAAGGTTTTAAAGAATTCATTACAAATCTAATCTGTCGAATGAATGGAATTGACGAATGAAGTCTGGGAATGAGATTCCCAGCCTTGTGGTAGATTATGGACAGCGAGCCATAGTTGCCACAAGAACAACAGGGGCAGTGCCTCTGTGGCATGTCAATGGTTATGATGTTGTACAACTGGTAAGGGAGTAACGACTGTTACTCAGGGGTTAACGTGACCCTATGTAAGGTTAAATTATGATCCGACGATGTCATTGGCCGTGAGCCATGGCCGTCGATGGAAGTTGTCGGTTTATGGACATGAGAGCCATAAGGGCAACTGAATGGGTATTGTCGGTCCTCGCACAGTTAGCCTTGGGGGCAATACCAAAAAGGGAATTGACGGAATGTATGGTATTGTCGGTCTTCGTGCAGTTAAGACTTAGGGGCAATACCATACTGAATGACGGAACGAAGGGTAACACAGATTTAGATAATAATGTATGACTTAAATGAATGTTAAAAGTTTTAATGAACGATCCGTTTAACGGTGTTTATGATTATGATGTTGATGATGATATGGGTACGAAATCTTTTTAAAGATGTTAGATTATTACATGCTTTTGTGAAAGGTTTTACTAAACGAATGATACGTTTTTGGCAAATGTTGATGTTAAAGTTTTTATGAAATGCTAGAACTCACCAGCGTAGCTGACTTTTTAGTATGCACATTCAGGTTAAGGCAGGTATGTACGATGGACGGTGATGCTTGGCAAGCGAGAAGAGTTACCCGGTCGATCATGAAGACTGGCATCCCGTTATGAGTTGTTTATGTTAAGTTTATGTATTTGACAATGTACGCTTCCGCATGTATGAACAAGTTTTTAGTTATGTTGAATGAATGATTCCGCTGCGTTATTTGATATTCATGTCTAAGAACTGTTTGTGAATGAGTAAATCCAACGAGTGAGGCCTCCCGGGATTGGGGCCTTACAATATTAGAGTGCATTTGGATTATAAGATAAAATCCAAGATTATGTCAGGACCTCCGATTATAGTCGTACACTTACTGCAAGTGTCGAGCGTTGTAAAGCCAATATTGAATTTACGTGGCCAGTAAACTCTCAAGAGATCTGATTTATCAAGTAAAATAGATGAGAGAAAATCTCCGTTTCTCAAGATTCAGTAAGGAGTTGATTAGATCAAATTCGAATTTCTCTTGTTCCTTCAGAACTGCGAGAACGTTACATGAAGATCAATTAGGGGAGTCAGAAATGTCGAGGTCTGATTCACGCTAGACCGAGAATCGTCACATGCGTTGATAAACATATAACAAAATTGAAATGAGAAAATCTTTAGCTGGATCTCAAATGTGAAGCAATACTTAACAAATAATTGCCAAATTCGGTCCAAATACCGAGGTTAAATCAACTGAGAACAGATCTCTTTAGTGTCTCGTTATAAATTTTTATGCAAAAGAAATCTTGATAAGAGTTTTGGATCTATTAAGATTCAAAGATAAAACAGACAATATAAATTCTCATGTCACCCGAGGTAGCCTATCGCATCATTCGATGTATTCGGCTCAACCCTAAGGTTACGATAGTTTCGATCAATATTCGGATGACTGGGAGTCGGGACTAGAAATACAGATTAATCATGAACATTAACTCGGACAGTAAGACTCACTAGAGTTCTCATGCACTGCAGATTATGATTACGTGTGCACCCGTAATGTTAATTTACTTTGCATGGTCCCTACAGTGTTTCCTCTATCTCGAGCTCTCAGCTAAAAAAAAAAGAAACTGGAATGTTCATTGGATCACGTCATCGTGTTGCACTTTCGCGTGAAAGTGTGGATGTTCTATCTGATCACTTTTAATTATTTGTACCAATACTCATGGATCTGCAGACTAAGGTTGTTGTTGGATGGAGGTAACGATAAAGGGGAACAACCGGCGTCCTCTAATAAAATAAAAATTGTGTGGTGGAAGTCAGGCAGTAATAATAGGGCAGAGATCCCCAAATCAGAGTCGAGCAAGTCATGCTACAAATTTGTACATATACGTGGATCCAAGGATCCAACAAAACAAACAAAAAAAATTTATGGGTCTCCTGACCCGTAGAGTTCTTTCCCGTTTAGTCCTGCTTCTCCACCTCGGGTTCCCTTTAGATCGAGCAATTATGGCTGCCATATCTCATGGCGAAAGTTCTAGCCATCCAATCCAGCAGATTTCCAAAGCAAGTATATACCGCACAAAGTGAAAACAATAGATGTTAAATAAAAAAAGTCGACTCCAGAACTGGAGTAGATGCAGGTGCCGTGTAGGCACAGGTACAGCTCGAGGTAACACCAAGACAGATAGAGACGGATATAGAATACTGCAAACGTAACCGGAATCATTAAAGAGTACACGTAGTGCCGTGACAACGACATGATTATGACGAAGCAATGTGTCGTAGATAAGCAAGAGGTAGTATGCAATGCACATATAATTCCTACGGTTCAATGCAATAAACTTAGAGTTATAGTCTAGGTCTAGTCTCGGGTAAACCTAATTCTCTATAACTAGTGCTCTGATACCAAGTCTGTCACACCCCAAAGGCGGAAGTATGGGATGTAACCAGTATATCGCATTGAACACAAGTACAAGAGAAACTTAAAGGAAAATTGTGCATTACATTGAACCATACTACATGCTTCTAACGAAAGTACAAATACAAGTAAAATCTCTAAAACAGTACAAAGTGTCTAAATGCCTGACTACAACCAAAGTATATAATCATAACTAGAAACAATAGATCTAATCCAAAAGCGTGCCCTCATAAAAATATTTTCTTCAATTCTGTTTACCTGAAAGCATGTTTCGAAAACGGGTCAACTATATAAATAGTTGGTGAGTTCGCAGGTTTTGCGACTCTATAAAAAGTTTCGGATAAAAATCCAAAGTGATCAAAAATCCATTGATCGAGTACACATGTATTAGACAACATATTACCATGAGCCGCAATCAAAGCCTCAACAAAAAAATAGAGTACCCCATACGGAAGTCTAATGCAAACAACCGTCTAAAAAAAATTGGCTAACTTTGTGCCCAAGTGACCCTACAAGTCAGGTTGGCGCGACCAAACCATGAACGGGGGTGTCAACCCAAATAGTACTACTCAAAATTCCCAACGACTACGCTCAGCTAATTGATTGCCTAAAATTGGGGACTTTAAGGCATTATAAAAAAAATAACTCATGTAATCAATGTATCATGTAACATGTGACAAAAAATAATGAAACAGCTTTCCCCCAAAAACAGTAAAACAGTAAGTAAAAAGGGGGCCGCGAAACTCACCTGAACAATGCGGGCGAGTGATGCGACACAGTCGACAAAAACCGATAAAATCCGAGTCCTAACAGGGTCCTACTAGTCAAGTGGACACAAACGATGCATTAAGGACTCCTAAAGGTTGTGACCAAGTCAACAAAACAAAAAGTGGCTATGTAATCGGTTGCATACCCAAAACCCGTGCACGTGCGTACGAATCGTTAAGAATTGTAAAACCGGCTTTTATATGAATTAATAACCTTAAAAGATTAAGTTTTAGATTTTAATAAATAAAATCAGTAGTTAAAAATTCGCATTTAATAAAATCTCATGTCACGGTTTCGTATGATCAAAAACACGATTACGCACGTAAAGTCCGGTTTACAGTTTAAAAATCAGATTCGTCCGAAATTAGGGTTTTGGTGTGATATTAGCACCCAACTTAAATATCAAATTTTATGTTTTAAATGGGGTTAAACTTCTGCCCAAAATCCCTTAGAATTTTTATAAAATTAATTTTATATAAAAATTTTCCAAAATTAATAACTTTTTATAAAATTTAAATGGACCATAATTTCAAAACCATACTTAGACATAAATTTGCTGCTTAAAATTTATATAAATTGATAATGTATATAAATAAAAAAATTTGACAAATTTTCATATTTTTTTAATATCCAGATTATTTAATATGAATTTAATATTGTTAAAATTTTATAAATTCGAAAAAATAGCTAAACACATCAAAACTTTACCAAATTTTTACCATATTAGTTTTAAGTCAATATAAGATTCCATACGAAGTTTCAAGTCCTGATTTTATCCAGAAGTATACAAACCCTAAATCATTCGTTTAAACTTTATAAATACTAAACGTATACTTAAACAACTCCAATTTTCATAAAATTTGGACAGGAGTCTTAGTTCATTATATAACTATTACTGTCCAATTTACAGAATTTTTCAATACTCATAAGTATTTTTTCCAAATTTCCATGTATTAAACTTGTGTGAATTTTAATAAATAATCTATAAAGAGTTAGATAACCAAATTTTTCAGATACTCATTTTAAAACATATTCTACTTATTAAAACCACTTTTGGGTACTAGATCAACAATTTTTAAAAATCTATCAAAACAATTGTCGTATAAAAATAAATATATTAGTTTCATTATTTGTTTCACGTGAGACAAGGTTGGGTGTATAACCTAATAACCGCTAAAAATACCAAATATCTCAATACTAAATATTTTCGGGTTCAATTATCAAACAATGACTTATAAAACTATTCTAACATAAAATCAAAGTTTAACGGGTAAAGTTTATACCTTCCGTATAAATGGTTCGCGTACGCGGAACCTCACGTATCACATGCAATACGAACCAAAAACACCATTAGGATCGTTTTTATCTCCCGAGCATTCCCACATGCTCAAAATTGACATGCAATGCCGTTTCGATGGCCATGCAACCCGATCAATTTCCTGTTTTCGATCCTAGAAACTGTTACAATCTGTTCGTATTCAAAAATATACTTCCCAACATCTTATCGGAATTTCCTTCATTGAAAACATTCATATATGTGCTAAGAAACTACTGTCCAAAAATCGTCACGATTCAACGGTTGGATCTCCGGGGATCGACGATTCTTTGAGACCAAGTTTTTCAAATCCGAAAATCCGATCAGTCACATTCGAGGGTATGAAAAGCATACCTAGAGAGCTCTGATCAAATATTCCTCTTGTAGGGTTTTGCGTCTATGTGTTGACAAGATCATATCCAAAATTCATGCATTTCTAACGGTCGGATTTCCGGGGATCGTCCGATCTTTAAGACTGCGCATGCATAAAACTTTCTGGATAGATTTTAAAAACTTTTTTTAACGAATTTAAGCAAGGATTTAGACAAATCTGAACTTACCATTGCGTTCGTAGCGTCGAGAAATGGTTCCGGGTGAAAAACGAGCTTCGGCTGCCACCGGCCACCGCGCCGGACCACCTTTGACCGCCACGCACCACCGTCGGACCACCACTACTTTGCCGGAAACCTCTCCAGCCCTCTCCACTCTCTCTCTCTAAAATTTCTTTGAATTTTTGAAAAATGAGATAGTGGATTAAGATGGGGTATTTATAGCCCCTGCAGTCTCCGATCGCGTGTCGGTTTTTCGCTTAAACAAACTCGATAAAAATAGTGGCGTTATTTTACCCAAAAATAACTCGTTAGAATTTAATATTTTCTCTCGAGTCTTTGCGTCTCGTAAATATATATCCTTTAGGATTTAAATTAAATTTTACGAAACTGCTCGACTCTGGTGTTAACACGTATAGACCTGAACTTGATCAACTTTTTGACATTATAACACCAAAATAAATCTTGCTATTATCTTCCGTTCACTAACGAGTTCCTTTTGTATGAAAGTATATTTCAACATAATAATAATACTATTATTATACGAACTCGTCGAACACAGGTGTTGACCGTAAAAGTCACGGTTGTCACAGATTATGTCTATGTAATCTCTAATCTGATTTGAAACTGAAATTGTATGTGTGCTTTGCCAAATCTAAAACCAGAGTGGTCATTCTTCTCCAATTGTTTTCACAACTTAAAGTTAATTGTTTTTTATAATTCCGAGTGTTTTAAGTAATAAAGCTTAGAACTTTAGTAGTAATTGAATCAATTTAGTTTAAATAGCATTTTCCACGTGTTCCCTGTGGATTCGACAACCCTATTTCCTATCTACAGTCTAAGTAGCTAAGAAGTGGTTTTTATAAATATTTTTGATTAGCCTTGACACCGCGATCAATGGTGCGCTTGGATCAAAGGTATTCTCTGGTCGGTCCTTGTTAATGGATAACCTACTTTCGAGTTTTAATATCATCGTGGGCTTGCGACCATCTCTCTTCTTTTTTATTCCTTATAGCCATTAAAGCTTTCTCATGTATCATAAAGAAGGCTAGTGATATAGAGGCTTTTCATGGTATAAAGATGCCTAACAACGACCCAGTTATGACCCATCTATTTACGCAGATGACACACTCATAATAGGGGAGTGGTCGAGACTAAATGCTTTCAACACTGTCAGAATCATCCGTTGTTTTTTTTTTCTCTGCTCAGGTCTCAAAATCAATTTGAACAAATCTAATATATATGATATTGGGTTAAACTCAGAAGAAGTTACCTCAGTAGCTTCCATTTTAGGTTATAATATGGCTCATCTTCCTTTCAAATATCTTGGTTTCTTGGTAGGTGCTAATATGAACAGAGTCAATAACCGGAGCCTGGTTTTCGAGACTTTTGAATCTTCTCTCTTCCTTTAGAAAGCTTCTATGTTATCAATTAGAGGTAGATGCACTCTTATAAAGTCAGTTCTTGAAAGCTTTCCTTCATATTATTTTTCAGTTTACAAAGCCCCATATATAGTCATTGACGGACGGGAG
Source organism: Smallanthus sonchifolius (assembly GCA_023525975.1). NCBI lineage: Eukaryota > Viridiplantae > Streptophyta > Magnoliopsida > Asterales > Asteraceae > Smallanthus > Smallanthus sonchifolius. Next base: position 43,989,255 of record CM042046.1, on the reverse strand, counting down.
TCAATTAGAAAGAAATTTCTATGGGGGATGCAAGGATAAAAGGAAAATACATTGGGTTGCTTCGGAAAAGTCACCAAAATGAAAGAAAATGGAGGTCTTGGAATTTGCCCTCTTAAAAACAGTGATTACGGCTCCCCGTGATAACAAAAAAATCTTGGTCGTTGCTTCCGTTTAAAAAATCTCTCACTTGGTATGGAATAATATTGCTAGATTCGAATCTAATTATTTTACTGCATGTGTAAACTTTCAAAATTTCATCAATGCCCGGTTAGGAAAGGGGGACTGTATATTTTGGATCAAACCATGGCTGACAAATGAACCTATTTCCTGCTCTTTTTCATCTTGAAAGCAAAAAACAATGCTTTGTCTCAGACCGGTTCTCTCAACAGTCTCATTTGCCAGTTTGGAAGTGGGGCTGGATAAGGAGTCCTCAATCTCAGGCCGAGGTCACTGATTTGCAGCATATATGAGAGTGTTCTAGAAAAAACCACATATTTATGTGAAAACTACAGAAAGCCAACAAAACCAATAACATAGTTTATAAACTATTTGATCCCTAGCATATATATACATATACATATATAGGGGTATGGATCATATGAAAACCGTAACATAGTCTTCTATATATACACATATATCTAAGCCATAGTATTACGTATACGTAACACTATGGGTTACGCATATGTAAGAGTACTCGTTCGGTTTGAAAATTTGTAAACCGAATCATAACTAGTAATTAAAATTCAATCCGGTTTGAAATTTAGTTTTTTGCGTTGGCTTATGACACCCGACCTAACATGTTGAGAAGAGAGTCCGAAAAGTGGTTTGTTTGTTTCTAATTTAGTGGCGATGTTGGTCTGAAAAGTAAAAGGTGCTAAAGGGATATTTGCATCACAACTTCCACAACATGTTAAATATTAAATAGTGTATCTCATGATTAAGAGGGTGTTTGAAAGTATGGTGGGGAAGTGCTTATTAACTTATTATATTTTTAAAAAGTCAATAAGTCATTCTAAAAGCCATGATTTCTTGGCTTTTTGAGAATGACTTATTGACTTATTGGCTTTTTGAAAAGCTAATAAGTTAATAAGCACTTTCGCACCACATTCCCAAACACCCTCTAAAAGGTTAGGAGCTTAAATTTTTGTAGGAGCAGTTTGTGATGTATTTCCTACAAAATCTAGGTGTTTGTTGGGATTCAGTGGTGATCAGTTTGACTTTTTGTAAAAAACGGGTTTTGACAGAGAAATTAATTAATTCAGTTAATTAATAAATACGCAGCGGAAAGTAAAATCATAACCTATTTAACAGCACTGAAAAACCGAACAGGATCTGGTAATGAACACGCAAACACAAAAAAAAACAATTAATCTACTGATGAGATTAATTATACCTTAGTGGTTAATGATTAACCGGTTGAGACACCTAGGTACAACGAACCGATGCTAGATCACGAACCGAAACGCGAGAGAACGGGAAGCGCCGGGACTAGCCGAAAACGGGCAGGCAGCGGCTGGTTTGGTGGTTCCGGAAGTCACAAAGGCATAATGCATTTTCCTTCGTTTTGGTCGCTAGCTCCCTTGGGAGAAAAGCAAAACAACTCAACCGAATCAAAAACTTGCGGCTGACCTCTTATTATGTGTTCAAAACATATTTTTAGGTTTATTATTATATAATAATAATAAACCCTACTAATTGTTTCCGGGCCCATAGTCTAATACGAGATGCAAAAGCCCGAACCCATTTAATTGTTTTAATTAAAGATTAAAACAATATATATAATTATTATTTATAAACTAGTATAAATACTAATTCCCGTCTAACAAATATATATAAAATATATCGTCTCGTTAACAGTTCGTAATTACCAGTTAAGCAAGTTAAGTGGATTTAATGTTCGTTGCCCTAGGTGTAACTCTTACGGGTCATAGCTCGGTCAGCCGCGTTGTCCATCGGGTCGGTCCATAAAATCCAACAATCTCCCACTTGGACGATCCACGATAAATCAACGCAAACAGTCAGCGGCGCTCTAGCTGCACATGGCTGTCCCTAACAAGGTATGACGCTTTAAAGTCATTAACCAAATATCTCGGTGTTAGTAACAGCTAACTAAAGCAAGACAATAGACTTATGGCAATAGTTGTCATTCATCCTTTCTGTATAAAACATCAATTGAATCAATGAGACATGGATTTAGTTCATTCTCATACGGCGTTCAATTATTATTGTTCTCGATCAAGAATCAAAGTGGTCCAATCAAACACACAGTAAGTTTGGGTAAGGCCTTACACTTCACCAGTTTGAATCAACGAGGGCGCCGCTATGCTTATGTGTTACATATAATGCAAGAGTACAGAATCCCTTATTGACTACATACAACTCCCACTGAACTTCAGAACTATTCCTAATCAAAGTCTCTATGACTGGCAGTTACGCGACAGCGTTTGACAGTGATTAAAGAATGGTTCTTGGTAAACGGCAGTTCTAGTACGTATCTCAGGTCAGAGGATACTAATGAGTATACCAATAGCAAAACATCTTATGACAAAGATCCATGAAGATGATTTGATGCGAGTTACATCCAACGTCATTCAAAATGAGGCCTGTGAAGTTCGGAGTCAACTCCTTGAGCCGAAGTTCAGAAAAGTCTTAATTCAGAGACGTTCCCACGAGTCTGACTGACTACGGATAATTAAGAATACAAGATTCATGGATTAAACGTATTAAAATCGAACACAGTTATAAGAATTCATAATTGCATTTAAATTAGTAAACCAAAAGAATTCAAAAGTACAACTGTTTAAATGTTCGCACATTCAAAATACTAAATCAAAACATATCACTAGCAAATCTAAGACCAATAGCATCTCTGTGAAGATCATGCTTGTCCTGAGTCATGGGCTTAGTAAACGGGTCCGCTAGGTTTTGATCTGTGTCTACTTTGCTTATCACGACGTCTCCACGTTCCATAATTTCCCGTATATAGTGGAACTTCCTTTGAATGTGCTTGGCTTTGTGATGAGATCTGGGCTCTTTGGCTTGAGCTATAGCACCTGTGTTATCACAAAGTATCTCGATTGGTTGGCGAATACTCGGAACCACATCGAGGTCAGTAATGAATTTCTTCATCCAAGCAGCTTCCTTAGCAGCATCTGATGCGGCTATATACTCAGATTCGGTGGTTGAATACGCCACTACACTCTGCTTGAAGCATTTCCATGAGACAGCTCCTCCATTAAGAGTGAATACGAAACCTGACTGTGAGCGAGAGTCATCTCGGTCAGTTTGAAAGCTAGCATCAGTGTAACACCGTACAGTGAGCTCCTCTTTCACTCCTCCAAATATTAAGAACATGTCTTTGGTCCTTCTCAAGTACCTCATGATGTTCTTGACTGCAGTCCAATGGGCAATGCCAGGACTTTGCTGGAAACGGCTGGTCATGCTTAAAGCATACGAGACGTCAGGTCTAGTGTACAACATAGCATACATGATAGAACCAATCGCTGAGGTATATGAAATTGCTTCCATTTCCTTAATTTCAATGTCCGTGGAAGGAGATTGTGATTTGTTCAACACAGTGCCTTTAGTCATCGGAACACCTCCTTTCTTGGAGTTTTCCATCCTAAAGCGTGTCATCATTTTGTCTATGTAAGTACTCTGACTTAGCCCTAGAAGCCGCTTAGATCTATCCCTGTAGATTTTGATTCCTAGAATGTAAGCAGCTTCTCCAAGATCTTTCATTGCAAAACAAGATCCTAATCATTGTTTGACTTTGTCAAGCACAGGGATGTTGTTTCCAATGATCAGTATATCATCCACATACAAGATGAGAAATGATGTAGTGCTCCCACTAGCCTTTCTATAAACACAAGGCTCATCTTCATTCTTGACAAAACCAAATTCTTTGATTTTCTGATCAAAATGAAGATTCCAGCTTCGAGATGTCTGTTTAAGTCCATAAATGGACTTATTCAGTTTGCAGACCCTACTAGGATACTTTGGATCAACAAAACCGTCAGGCTGAACCATACAGACATCTTCAGAGAGATGTCCATTAAGAAAAGCGGTTTTGACATCCATTTGCCATATCTCGTAATCATGCTACGCGGCTATGGCAAGCAGTATCCTGATCGATTTGATCATAGCAACGGGTGAGAAAGTTTCATAATAGTCAATACCTTGAGTTTGAGTGAAACCCTTTGCAACTAGCCGTGCTTTATAGGTTTGTACATTACCATGCATGTCGGTTTTTCTTTTGAAAATCCATTTGCTCCCTATTGCCCGAGAACCAGGGGGTAGCTCAATCAAGTCCCAGACTTGATTATCTGTAACATCCCAAAATGTCGAGAAATAAAGTTAACGAGTTCAAGCGGGCCGAAGTCGGGCCAGGTCAGTCGCGAACCGGGCTTGGGGAGGTCTCCCCTATAAATAGCCAAGATCACCACATGTTTCTCTCATTTGCAATTCTAGAGAGAGAAAAACCGTAGAGAGAGAAAGTGTCGGAATCGCACAAGATTGCACCCGCTCGTGTCTCTTGCACTCGTGAGAAGAACCTCCGGATCAGAAGCTCGATTCAGGTAACGATCCGACCTAAATCTGAGTTTTAGTTCGTTTTTGGGTTTTTCGGGTTTTGGGTGAAAAGGTAAGGTCTGAACGGATGAAACTGAAAGATAATCATGGATTTGAGTTCCTTAATGGAAAACGAACGTTTTGAATGCAAACAGGTTCGGGATCTTGACATGAGCAGACCCGAATGCGAAAGTTAGGGTTTTCGCGAAGAACAGGTCGTGCGCACTTGCTAAGTGCGCACGGAGCAGGTCCTGCGCACTTGCTAAGTGCGCAGGAGGAGGGTCCTGTGCACTTGCTAAGTGCGCAGGAGGAGGGACCTGCGCACTTGCTAACTGCGCAGGAAGCATGGTCTGCGCACTTGCTAAGTGCGCAGGCAGCAGGGTCTGCGCACTTGCCAAGTGCGCAGACATCAGAACTGGTTAAGTGAAGTCAGTATGTTTAGAAGGGTTAAACCATTAGATTCGGTATTGGTCTGATGTGTATTTAACTAATCAATTCAGATCGGAAGTGAAGTTGTTGGACCTTTGTTTAGGACAACCGAAACTAGCTTATAAGGTGAGTTCTAGAAGCCCTCTTTTAAATATTTTAATAATGTTTTTGGGCTGGTGTGCATACGTAACGATGTGACGATTTTATAAAACGATGTTTATGAAGGTTGTATGTAATGTTTTATAAAATGATGTTTATGAAGGATGTTTTAGAATGAAAGGTTTTGAAGGAAGTGTTTATGAAATATTTTGCCGAAAGAAGTTTATGAAGTTTACGAAGTGTTTATGAATGAATGAATGATTTTAATAAAACGTACGAATGCTTTAACTGAAGTTTTTGAAGTAAAAGAAGCGAAGGTTATGAAAGTCACAAACGAACGAATCTGCCAATATTCCTTAGGGAATGAAGGTTAAGGGATGGGAAGTATGGGCCTTTACCTTTTAGGGGCCTCTGTGGCTGGCCAACTGTTGTACAACTGGGGCGATGACGGTCGCCAAGGGGATTATCGTGATCCTTGAAGTTTGGTACGATTTACCTTACGGGGTAGTCGTGCTTGAAGTTTGGTACTTGCGCCCTACGGGGTGCAGTGCTTGAAGTTTGGTACGCGCTATCCTTTGGGACGTCGTGCTTGAAGGGTTGGATAACCTAAGTATCGGGCCCTAGTAGTTCCTCACCCGAAGGACAGTACGGTGATGATGGGCCTAGTGGTGGTGATCCTTAGATTATTCAACCAGTATGTAACGTATGGATTTGACGGTTACGAGAAGGCGCAGATTCGATATGTTCGTTGACTTATGTTTATGAAGTGTTATGTTTTGTTATTGCATTATGTTACGTACGCTTTTTATTAAATGAAGTACGAAGTTATGTTTTTGGCAAATTATTTGAAGTTAAGGTTTTATGTTAAAACAAGAACTCACCAGCGTAGCTGACTTTTTAGTATGCACATTCAGGTTAAGGCAGGTATGGATGATGGACGGTGATGCTTGGCAAGCGAGAAGAGTTACCCGGTTGATCATGAAGACTGGCATCCCGTTATGTTTAGTTATGTTGTAATTATGTTTTAAACATTGTCTACGCTTCCGCATGTAAGAACAACGATGACGTTATGTTTGAATGAAATTTTCCGCTGCGTTATTTGATATTCATGTTTAAGAACTGTTTGTGAATGAGTAAATCCAACAAGTGGGGCCTCCCGGGTTTGGGGCCTTACAAGTTGGTATCAGAGCAATAGTTTGAGAGATTCGGACACTCCCAGTGTCTGAACTTAAACTTTGAATGGGACCGAAAGCGGATTCCAGTACGGGTAACTCGAGCCACAGCATCAGGTATGAAGGTAGTATGTATTTACGTATATAGTATGCCTTAGAAAGGGTTAAGTAAGGACTTGTGTTCTGATGAAATCACAAAGGTGGTCAAATAGAAATCGAAAGGTAGTGTAATGGTTAATTACAGATGGCCAGTGTATATTAACATCTTACAGTACCTATTGAATTTTATTTGTTAACTAGCGTGATAACATTGGATTCTTGTCTTATAGAACAAAATGGCAAGAAGAGGGAACGGAAGACGTGGTGGCCGTACCGGTGGTCGTACCGGCGGTCGAAATGGTGGGCGTGGCAGGATCCCCGCGCGCCAAGAGTATAGTGAAGAAGGAAGTGTTCACACTGAACCGGCGGTTAGTGTGCATGAAGCTGAGCAGACACAGGTTGAAGAACAACCTTTCACTTTTGAACCAGAAGTGAGGGCAGCTATAGCTCGAGAGTTCTCCGAGTTGATGAAGGCTTCTCTACCAGGTCTGTTAGCTGAAGCGATGAAGAAGGTTAACGAGACGGGTGGGTCTAACCCGACGGTTGATACCCCGAACACTGAGGCAATCAACGCACCGCCTGCTCGCGGATGCGACTATAAGTCCTTCAAGGCATGTGACCTTCCAGTCCTGACTGGAAAGAAAGACGCGGTAGCTACGTTTGACTGGATAATCCGTATGGAGGCTGCCATCCGTCTCAGCGAATGCCGAGCGGATCAAGTTGTAAAATTTGCTGCTAACTCCTTGAGGGAAGAAGCATCCCATTGGTGGGAAGGTGTACGTTAGGCAAAAGGGAGTGAGATTGTGGATGCGATGATGTGGGCTGACTTGAAAACTTTAGTTATTAAGAATTTTTTCCCAAGGAACGAGATTGAGAAGGTGGAGAGAGAATTTCTGGGTTTGAAGGCCGGGAGCATGACGCACCGGCAATACACAACCCGGTTCAATGAACTGTCACGTCTAGTGCCACATCTTGTCACAACGGAGGAAAGAAAGATTTCATGTTATATTCAAGGGTTACCGGACCAGGTCCGCACCTATGTTAAGGCAAATGCCCCTACTACTTATGATTCGGTAGTAGAACTGAGTGTTGTGGTATTTGATGATCTGGCGCTGAATGTTGTTGCCATTGAAGAGCCCAAGAAGAAGCTGAGTTTTCCCGCTAAACGATCGGGTGGGAAGTTGTTTGGGGCTCGGGACAAGCAGGCCAGGGTAGGCGAGATGACAGTCTGTGGGAAATGTGGGGTAAGACACGCGGGTGAATGTCGGTTAGGATCGAATCTATGCTTTAAATGCGGCAAGACCGGACATTACTCCCGTGAATGCCCGCAAGGCTACAAATGCTACAATTGTGGGGAAAATGGTCATATGAGTCGGGAATGCACCAAGCCCAGAATGGGTCAAGCCGGGAAAGGGAAAGGCCCGGAGAAGAAAGAAGAGAGACCCCGAGCAAAGACTCGCGCCTATGCGCTGACACAGGAACAGGCCAGGGCGGACCCCGACGTGGCGTCAGGTACGTTCATCCTTGACAACACTCTTGTTTCTGTGTTATTTGATTCGGGTGCCAGTAAGAGTTTTATATCTGCGACTTTTTGTAAACGAGTGAAGTACAATGTGAGTAAGCTAGAAAGGGCCTTTAGCGTAGAAACCGCTGAGGGTAGAACTGCAAGAGTAACCGATGTAGTTGAAAACTCCACGATAAAAATAGAAGGTCATAGGTTCCCTGTCAGATTGTGTGTTATGGTTTTGGGAGGGTTCGATGTCGTGTTAGGCATGGATTGGCTAACTGCCAATGAAGCGCAAATTATATGTAAACGAAAGATAATCCGACTCAAGGCTCCGGATGGTATCAAAGTCGAGGTTTTTGGAGATCGTGACGCCCCGATGCCAAACGTCATCTCAATGATTAAGGCAACAAATTACTTGAGGCGCGGATGCGAGGCTTATCTGGTGTATGTGATTGACAAGTGTAAGGAAGTGAAGGAACTAGACGATGTACCCGTGGTACGCGAGTACCCGGAGGTGTTTCCAGAGGATTTGCCTGGGATACCACCCGATAGAGAAATTGAGTTCCGAATTGACTTAGTACCAGATGCCCAGCCCGTGGCTAAGGCTCCATATCGACTAGCACCAGTAGAAATGAAGGAACTTATGGTTCAACTAGACGAGTTACTTGAGAAAGGATTTATCCAACCGAGCATTTCGCCGTGGGGTGCTCCGGTGTTGTTCGTAAAGAAGAAAGATGGTTCGATGAGAATGTGTATCGATTATCGCGAGTTGAATAAACGAACGGAGAAGAACAAGTACCCGTTACCAAGGATCGACGACCTGTTCGATCAATTGCAAGGCGCAAGTTGGTTTTCGAAAATCGACCTTCGGTCCGGGTACCATCAATTGAAGGTGAGGGAAGAAGACATACCGAAAACTGCATTTCGCACGCGTTATGGACATTTTGAGTTCCACGTAATGTCTTTCGGATTGACGAACTCCCCCGCAGCGTTCATGGATTTGATGAATAGGGTGTGTCGACCGATGTTGGATCGATCGGTAATAGTGTTCATCGATGACATCCTTATCTACTCCAAGAATGAAGGTGATCACGCGTGTCACTTGAAGGAAGTGTTGGAAGCTCTGAAGAAGGAGAAGTTGTATGCTAAGTTCTCCAAATGTGCGTTCTGGCTTAGAGAAGTCCAATTCCTAGGTCACGTCATTGGCCCGAACGGCATTATGGTTGACCCAGCAAAGATAGTAACGGTAAGTGAATGGGACATTCCTAAGACGCCAACTGAAATCCGCAGTTTCTTGGGATTGGCGGGCTACTATCGGAGATTCATCCAGGATTTCTCAAAAATAGCTTCGCCATTGACAAAGTTGACTCGGAAAGAAGTAAAGTACGAATGGGGTTCGACCCAGGATGAGGCGTTTAAGGAATTGAAAGAGAAGCTAACCCAAGCTCCAGTCTTGGCCCTTCCCGAAGGCAGTGAAGACCTGGTGGTATACTCTGACGCGTCAGGTCAGGGATTAGGGTGTGTGTTGATGCAACGCGGTAGAGTGATTGCGTATGCGTCGCGGCAGTTGAAAGTTCACGAAGTTAACTATCCGACTCATGATTTGGAACTTGCTGCTGTCGTATTTGCATTGAAAATCTGGAGGCACTACCTGTACGGGGTGAAGTTTACTATTTACTCTGACCACAAAAGTTTGAAGTACTTCTTCGAACAAAAGGAGCTTAATATGAGGCAGAGACGATGGTTGGAACTCCTGAAGGACTATGACTGTGAAATAATGTACCATCCTGGAAAGGCAAATGTGGTGGCTGACGCTCTAAGCCAAAAGGATGTGCCTACTCCTATTAGAGTGAAAGCTTGCCAGTTGGTGGTAACATCGGATGTGATGAGAGAAATCGAAAGAGCTCAAGATGAAGCTTTGAAGGAAGAAAATTTAAAGAAAGAAAGGATGGTGGGCCAACAGGACAAATTGGAATATAACACCCTTGGTGTTAGAACACGTTATGGACGGGTATGGATACCTATGGGTGGCGAGCTTAGAATCAAAATCTTGGATGAGGCTCATAAGTCTCGTTACTCTATCCATCCTGGTACCAACAAAATGTACCAAGACCTGAAGAAGGACTACTGGTGGCCTGGAATGAAATATGATGTAACGAAGTATGTAAGCAAGTGTTTGACTTGCTCGCAAGTAAAGGCTGAACACCAGAAACAGTATGGAAAGATTCAACCACTTGACATACCAGAATGGAAGTGGGAACACATTACCATGGACTTCATAACCAAGCTACCTCGCACAGCTAAAGGTCATGACACCATTTGGGTAATTGTGGATCGATTAACGAAGAGTGCTCATTTCCTACCTATTCACGAGACGTTCTCGTCGGAAAGGTTAGCAGAAGTGTTTATCAACGAAGTAGTAGCACGGCATGGGATGCCTTTGACGATTGTATCTGACTGGGACACACGATTCACATCGAGGTTCTGGAAAAGATTTCATGACGCGATGGGCACAAGGCTTAATATCAGCACGGCATACCACCCGCAAACGGATGGTCAGTCCGAAAGGACCATTCAGACATTGGAAGATATGCTCCGTGCTTGTATTATCGACTTCGGTGGCAGTTGGGACAGTCATCTGCCGTTAGCCGAATTCTCCTACAACAATAGTCATCACACGACTATAGGCATGCCGCCTTACGAAATGTTGTATGGTAGAAGATGCAGGACCCCGGTTTGTTGGGGTGAGATCGGACAGAAGGAGTTAGGAAGTCTGGAAGTCATAAAAGAAACGTCGGAAAGGTTTGATCAGATCAAAGCTCGAATGAAGGCCGCACAAGATCGCCAGAAATCCTATGCGGATAGACGACGAAGGCCTATCGAGTTTGATGTTGGGGACAGAGTAATGTTGAAAGTGTCGCCCTGGAAGGGAATCATACGATTCAGGAAGAGAGGAAAGTTAAGTCCGAGGTTTGTCGGACCGTTCAGGATAATGGCACGGGTTGGGGAAGTCGCTTATCGGTTGGAGTTGCCTGATGAGTTAAGTGGGATTCATCCTACCTTCCATGTATCACACTTGCGAAAGTGTTTGGCGGATGAATCGGCTCACGTACCACTTACTGACATCGAGGTCGACAACAGCCTTAATTACATCGAAGAAACCGTGGCTATCTTAGACCGAAAGGAGAAGCGTTTGCGTAATAAAGTTATTCCATTGGTTAAAGTCCAATGGAGGCACCGAAAGGGATCAGAGGCTACATGGGAAACGGAGGCGGAAATGAGGGAGTCGTACCCTCAATTATTTGACTTGTGATAGGTTTCGGGGACGAAACCTATTATAAGGGGGGTAGACTTGTAACATCCCAAAATGTCGAGAAATAAAGTTAACGAGTTCAAGCGGGCCGAAGTCGGGCCGGGTCAGTCGCGAACCGGGCTTGGGGAGGTCTCCCCTATAAATAGCCAAGATCACCACATGTTTCTCTCATTTGCAATTCTAGAGAGAGAAAAACCGTAGAGAGAGAAAGTGTCGGAATCGCACAAGATTGCACCCGCTCGTGTCTCTTGCACTCGTGAGAAGAACCTCCGGATCAGAAGCTCGATTCAGGTAACGATCCGACCTAAATCTGAGTTTTAGTTCGTTTTTGGGTTTTTCGGGTTTTGGGTGAAAAGGTAAGGTTTGAACGGATGAAACTGAAAGATAATCATGGATTTGAGTTCCTTAATGGAAAACGAACGTTTTGAATGCAAACAGGTTCGGGATCTTGACATGATCAGACCCGAATGCGAAAGTTAGGGTTTTCGCGAAGAACAGGTCGTGCGCACTTGCTAAGTGCGCACGGAGCAGGTCCTGCGCAATTGCTAAGTGCGCAGGAGGAGGGTCCTGCGCACTTGCTAAGTGCGCAGGAGGAAGGACCTGCGCACTTGCTAAGTGCGCAGGAAGCATGGTCTGCGCACTTGCTAAGTGCGCAGGCAGCAGGGTCTGCGCACTTGCCAAGTGCGCAGACATCAGAACTGGTTAAGTGAAGTCAGTATGTTTAGAAGGGTTAAACCATTAGAGTCGGTATTGGTCTGATGTGTATTTAACTAATCAATTCAGATCGGAAGTGAAGTTGTTGGACCTTTGTTTAGGACAACCGAAACTAGCTTATAAGGTGAGTTCTAGAAGCCCTCTTTTAAATGTTTTAATAATGTTTTTGGGCTGGTGTGCATACGTAACGATGTGACGATTTTATAAAACGATGTTTATGAAGGTTGTATGTAATGTTTTATAAAATGATGTTTATGAAGGATGTTTTAGAATGAAAGGTTTTGAAGGAAGTGTTTATGAAATATTTTGCCGAAAGAAGTTTATGAAGTTTACGAAGTTTACGAAGTTTACGAAGTGTTTATGAATGAATGAATGATTTTAATAAAACGTACGAATGCTTTAACTGAAGTTTTTGAAGTAAAAGAAGCGAAGGTTATGAAAGTCACAAACGAACGAATCTGCCAATATTCCTTAGGGAATGAAGGTTAAGGGATGGGAAGTATGGGCCTTTACCTTTTAGGGGCCTCTGTGGCTGGCCAACTGTTGTACAACTGGGGCGATGACGGTCGCCAAGGGGATTATCGTGATCCTTGAAGTTTGGTACGATTTACCTTACGGGGTAGTCGTGCTTGAAGTTTGGTACTTGCGTCCTACGGGGTGCAGTGCTTGAAGTTTGGTACGCGCTATCCTTTGGGACGCCGTGCTTGAAGGGTTGGATAACCTAAGTATCGGGCCCTAGGAGTTCCTCACCCGAAGGACAGTACGGTGATGATGGGCCTAGTGGTGGTGATCCTTAGATTATTCAACCAGTATGTAACGTATGGATTTGACGGTTACGAGAAGGCGCAGATTCGATATGTTCGTTGACTTATGTTTATGAAGTGTTATGTTTTGTTATTGCATTATGTTACGTACGTTTTTTATTAAATGAAGTACGAAGTTATGTTTTTGGCAAATTATTTGAAGTTAAGGTTTTATGTTAAAACTAGAACTCACCAGCGTAGCTGACTTTTTAGTATGCACATTCAGGTTAAGGCAGGTATGGATGATGGACGGTGATGCTTGGCAAGCAAGAAGAGTTACCCTGTTGATCATGAAGACTGGCATCCCGTTATGTTTAGTTATGATGTAATTATGTTTTAAACATTGTGTACGCTTCCGCATGTAAGAACAACGATGACGTTATGTTTGAATGAAATTTTCCGCTGCGTTATTTGATATTCATGTTTAAGAACTGTTTGTGAATGAGTAAATCCAACAAGTGGGGCCTCTCGGGTTTGGGGCCTTACATTATCACGCATAGATTGCATCTCTGCGTTCATGGCTTCAAGACATTTCTCGGATTCAGGATCCAAGATAGCAGATTTGTAGTTTGTAGGTTCGTCATTTGACTCAGCTACTAACAGGACTTCAGAAGTTTCAAGATGCCATAGGTATCTATTGGGTTCTTTACGAGACCTGCTACTTCTGCGAACGCTTGTGTTTATGTTTGATTCATCAGCAACAACTTCTTGTTGATCAGACGCTCCGACTTCCTCAGCGGTTGTTTGTGTTTCTCGAATTTCTTCAAGATCCATAATATTATTTCCGGTTCCTCGATTTAGAAGATCTTCCTCGAGAAAGCATCCTTTCCTTTTGATGGAAACAATGTTTGCATCAGGATGATAGAAAAAATATCCGCTTTTGTTGTAGTAACCGAAGAAAACAACTTTATCTCCTTTGGGATCGAGCTTGTCATCAGAATCGCTAGTGACATATGCATCACATCCCCATACTCTAAGGTAAGACAAATTGGGTTTAGACCCGTGCCATATCTCATATGGGGTTTTGTCCACCTTCTTAGTCGGTGCCAAATTTACAAGGCGGGCGGCGGTCATAAGAGCATAACTCCAGAATGAGTGAGGCAAGTTAGTTCTACACATCATCGATCGAACCATATTAAGTAGGGTTCGATTTCTCCTCTCGCTCACTCCATTAAGTTGGGGTGTGCGAGGAGGAGTGGGCAGAGAAATAATTTCGTGCTCCTTCAGATGATTAAGAAATTCTAAGCTGAGATACTCGCCACCTCGATCTGATCGAAGTGTCTTAATAGATTTATCGAGTTGTTTCTCTACTTCGTTTTGAAACTCTTTGAACTTTTCAAATGTTTCATGCTTGTGTTTCATAAGATAGACATAAGCATATCGACTATAATCGTCAATAAATGAAACGAAGTATCTTTCATGATTTCTAGACATGGTTCTGAAAGGGCCACACACATCAGTGTGTATAAGGCCTAGCAGATCCTTGGCTCGTTCACCAACATCGGTGAAGGGGTCCTTTGTGAGTTTGCCAGCTAAACAAGACTCGCAATTATCAAATGAGTCATGTCCGGTAGGTTCAAGAATTCCCTCGGATTGGAGTCTTTTAATGCATGCCTTGCTTATGTGGCCAAGTCGACAATGCCATAGAAAAGTATCATTAATGCCAGATTTGATACGTTTAGAAAGATTATATATGTTATTGTCAGTTTGAACGTCAATCTCATAAATACCGTTTTGAGGTTTAGCCTCAAAATAAAAGATATCATTTAAGTAGGCAGAAATAGCAATACCATTAAAAACGTACTTAAATCCTTGTTCAAACAATAAAGAAACTGAAATAATGTTTCTGGTTAAACCAGGTGCAAACAAACAATTGTTCAAAACAACCACAAGGCCAGAAGGACATGAGAGATGATATGTTCCAGTTGCAAGAACTGGTACTCTTTTCCCATCACCAACGATGAGCTCTATGTCGCCTTGTTTCAGCCTCCTCCAACTTTTAGGCTCCTGCAAGACATTAATGATGTGGTATCCACATCCAGTATCAAATACCCATGTATTGCTAGAAACAGTAAAAATTTCAATAACATAAATGAGAATACCTGAAGAGGTGCCCTCACCACTGGCCCTCTGTAGCTTCAGCTTGGCTAGATATTCAGGACAGTTACATTTCCAGTGTCCCATTTTGTTGCATTCAAAGCATTGGCGCTCCTTAGGAGGGGGTGCTTTTGAAGCTTTCTTGTTATTGTTGGTGGCAGGCTTGGCAGCAACATTAACCTTCTTCTTGCCTTTGCTATTATAACCTCTTTTCTTGGGGTTAGGTTTTTTAACACCAGCAGATCTGACCATCAGAACTTGATTTTTCTTTCCTTGGATATTCATCTCGGTCGTTTTGAGCATACCATGTAGCTTGGCCACTGTCTTCTCCAAGCCATTCATGTTGAAATTCATTACGAATTGAGCATAGGAGCTTGGGAGAGAGTTTAAGATGAAATCAGTAGCCATGTCATCCTTCATGGGATATCCAAGTTTGTTCATCTGGTCGATGTACCCTTTCATCATAAGTACATGAGCACTAACAGGCGTGCCCTTTTGCATCGTGCAGCGAATGAGCTGAGACATGGTTTCATAGCGTTCTTGTCGGGCTTGTTTCAGGAACATGCCCTTAAGTTGCTCAATCATGTCAAAGGCACTCAGGTCCTCCATGCTCTTTTGGAGCTCACGGGACATGCAGGCTAGCATAAGGCAGGCCACCTCAGTGACATCATCTCTTTGTTTTTCCCAGGCCTTACGAGCGGCAGCTGTGTTACCATCGGGTGCCTCAGGGACTGGCGCATCGAGAACATAGAGTTTCTTGGCAATCTTGAGAACTATTCTCAGATTGCACTGCCACGAGAGAAAGTTGGTGTTATCCAGCTTTTCATTCTCAAGGATAGATTTGAGAGCGAATGAGTTATTAGTATTATTATTTTCAGTAGACATCTATCAAGATAAGCAAAGAAAATAAATTAGTATAAAGAAAGTGAAAAATCTTTATTAATTTATGACCCAATTACAGAAATTAGAATAAGGAGTGAGAATCTAGCTAAATCAGTTACTAATGGTAGCTGTGGCATACAACATTAGTAAGTGGGTAACTAGACTGACAATTAGTGTCAATTGTGGAAAGATGCACAACTCTCGTGTATGAGGACGCTAAGACAAGACATGTCTATGCATTAGCCTCATCTATGCCACTTTTAATCTCTTGACAGCTGGGGCATGTAACAAGAGAGAAAAGTAATAGTCGTCCTAAAACAGGTACTTGCGGAAGGGCCGAATGTGTCAACGAAACCCTTGCGCCTTGGAAGGATAAACTACGCATCCAGTGCGGTGCTGTGGCTCCAAACACCGATGTTTCGTTTTATGCTCCAAGTGTTCCTTATAATAGGATGGCATAGACCATTGATTTTAAATATGGGTTCCAGTTTTAGTGTTTACCGAATAGGGTCAAACACAACGAATGATTAAATCATACGTGTGATGTAAAAGCCAGTTTTACTATTTAAAGTCATGACAAATTTGATAAACCCTTTCATCTCTCAGGACACTTAATTTTAAATAACCTATTAAAACTAAGTTTGTCGCGACTTGAATAACCAGTTAAAGTTAATAGTTGAAAACTATTAAGTTATAAGTTTTGAAATTAAATTTAGTTTAAATTGCAAAACTTTAGCGGTTATTTATTTTATAAAAACAAGCCAGTTGTTATTTTTATAAAATTCTACAAGTTGTAACATTAGAACTTGTGGTGACAGATTGTGACATTTTAAAACTCCTTTTAAAACGTTTGGTGTTTGGTTGGTTTATAATAAATTTAAGTTATAAAAAATTAAAAGCAATCATAAAGCAAATAAATATGTAAATCTTTTAGGGCCAAGTTTGTTTGATCTTGCTAGAGCCAGTTAGCAAGACCAAACGGGTCACGGGGTCCACAAAATTAAAACAACCACAAGGATGGACTTTCGTGCATCTAGTCGTCTTGGATGACTCCCACTGACTCCATGATTCCTATTGCGTCTTCAGATTTGTCTTCGGGTTTTCATTACATTACATAAAATAAAAGTCTATTCTATTACAACTTTGAGCCATCAAAAGTGGGCCAAAACCATAAAACCAAAAACTGAATAATAAACACAAACAACTCAATCACATGGGTCGGGCCAGATTTACATATTCAACACAATCACATACGGGCAATAAATTTGGTCAAATAAAAAAAATAAAAAATCGACCAAATTAATAAATAAAAAATGCCCCAAAAACATATCAGATCAGAAACTTCAAGATAGTTAAAGTTTATGATTAATCTAACCGGTGAAACCAGACCGGTTTCGATTTGCGTGTTATAACCCAGGCTTTGATACCACTTTTGGGATTCAGTGGTGATCAGTTTGACTTTTTTGTAAAAAACGGGTTTTGACAGAGAAATTAATTAATTCAGTTAATTAATAAATACGCAGCGGAAAGTAAAATCATAACCTATTTAACAGCACTGACAAACCGAACAGGATCTGGTTATGAACACGCAAAAAAAAAAAATTAATCTACTGATGAGATTAATTATACCTTAGTGGTTAATGATTAACCGGTTGAGACACCTAGGTACAACGAACCGATGCTAGATCACGAACCGAAACGCGAGAGAACGGGAAGCGTCAGGACTGGCCGGAAATGGGCAGGCAGCGGCTGGTTTGGTGGTTCCGGAAGTCACAAAGGCAGAATGTCTTTTCCTTCGTTTTGGTCGCTAGCTCCCTTGGGAGAAAAGCAAAACAACTCAACCGAATCAAAAACTTGCGGCTGACCTTTTATTATGTGTTCAAAACATATTTTTAGGTTTATTATTATATAATAATAATAAACCCTACTAATTGTTTTCGGGCCCATAGTCCAATACGAGATTCAAAAGTTCGAACCCATTTAATTGTTTTAATTAAAGATTAAAACAATATATATAATTATTATTTATAAACTAGTATAAATAATAATTCCCGTCTAACAAATATATATAAAATATATCGTCTCGTTAACAGTTCGTAATTACCAGTTAAACAGGTTAAGTGGATTTAATGTTCGTTGCCCTATGTGTAACTCTTACGGGTCATAGCTCGGTCAGCCGCGTTGTCCATCGGGTCGGTCCATAAAATCCAACACTGTTACCGTTAAAAAAATGTATATTATTTTTTGTTTTCTTATATTCTAAAGAAGAATGTATAATTCGTCCACACTGATGGAGTATTGATGCTCTAGGCATTACTGGTTGTATGTATATATAGTATCTAGTGTAGTTCATTCATTTTATGTGGGCATTAAAAGCAAGAATGATCAAATTTTATTTGAGGCTTGTATTCAAAGCTTTGTGGGTTGTGCAATACCCCCAAAGTCTGCAACCCATTTATCCCTTTAAGCATTCACAATAAATTTTATAATTTAACTAAAAAATATATTTATTCTTAAAATTTAAAGATCTTTTAAAAACCTCACACATCTATATAAACACATTTATTCTATGTATCTATCCTTATTCAATTAAATAACAATGCTTTATTTTTTTATTATATTTTCTATTTCTTTCAATCAAACCACTTACAAAAAACTATAGAGATTAAATATAGAGAATAAATAATGAATCGAGATATGTAGAGAATTACTATTTATTCTCTATAATTGTTTCTTATTTTAGAGAATCTGATGGAGCTTGCAAATAGAAGAATCCACTATTTTTTTTTCTTAAATTGTAGAACATGAATATACGTTCTCTATATTAAACCTCGTCCTTATATTTCAAGGAAACCTCATTCCTATAATTGAAAGAAAATTATAAGGTTTTAATCAAATTTCACACTATATAACTTCCTATTCCTCATATACAATGGCTTGCTATTTATCCCTATATTTATTCCTCATACTTTTTTATGGGTGAAAAAAAAGAAAAAAAATAATTAGAAAAAAGAATAAATAAGCATTATAATTTTCTTTTGAAACGGCAGTATATTATATAAACACTAGCAAAGAGCTAGATCAAAAAATACTTACATAAACAATAACAGGTTTTTAAACCACTCGTTTCTCGCTATTTTGCTTTTTCCAGTATCTACTAGTATACCATAAAAAGGAAAACAAGATAATATCATCAAAGAGAGTATTTTTGTTGAGACATTTTTTTGTTGAATAGTAAATCATTCCTAAGCCTCCATATAGCCCACCACGTGACAAAAATAATCGACTCGATTAAATCTTTCCTATTGTTTTGCACTTTTAACTCTTCCATCCACTTCATTAACTGGACCGGACTTCTATTCAAAGGCAACGGAAGATCTAGTCAAGACCCAATAAGCCCCCAAATTCTAGACGCAAGCACCAAACATATGATCAATACTCTCAGAGACATCATTACAAAATGGACACAAAACACTCGGAACATCCAAACCCTTTACATCCAATTTCACTCTCATTGGAAATCTATTAATTAAAATTCGTCAAGCACAAATGTTAACCTTTCTAGGAAGAAACTTGAACCAGATCGTTTCACTATTACCCGTAGGAAGAAGATGATCATCAATAACCTTCCTAATACCTTTAATCGAGAATTCCAACATATCCACCAATTTCCAAACTCACATGGTATTAACCAAGAACTGATTCAAGACCTCCATCAAAGCTGAAAATTGCTCTTTCTCTTCACCCCTAACCGGTCTACGCCCAAAGAGAAGTATTATAATTGAATATGGACATATGTGAGGAATGAGATAGGTTTTTTTATTAAAAAAATTAAGGATAAATATGTTTTTTAGCAAAATTATATAAATGAAATTAAATGGAGACGGAGAATGAGAAAATATCGATTCGGTGAGTTACAAAAACTACTCTTCTAGTTTTAGTTGCTAATGCTGTCAGTATGTATTCTTAGAAAAATAACAGCCATATTTTATGTTAAATCAATCTTAAAAGTTTATGATCCAATCACAAAATACAAAGCTCCACCCAAAAATATTTTGCACCAAAACCACCACTGGTCCAGAGGAATTTGTGCAGACCATAACAAATTCGGTCCAAACCTGAGACCAATTTGAGCCTGGGGCGGATTTATAAGGGTCGAGCGGGGCAAAGACACCCGGTGAGATGAGCACAATCCTAAAAAAAGTTCACTTCTTTTATAAAATTACTAGGTTAGAATCTCGTGTATTACACGGGTTGAATAAATGTAATGTTAAGTACCTACTAATAAAAAGTTTATGTTTTTAAAACCCGTGTAATACACGGGTTGAATAAACTCGTGTATTACACATGTTGAGTAAGATATAATGTAATCTATTAACACATACACTCGTTAAAATGGAACAATATGAATACGTAAATATATGATTAAAAGTTTTTTTATTTGAATCCTAGCTGGCTATAAAATTATTTTCTGTTTGTAGAGTTCATAAAAATATGATTGAACAAATTAATTGATGATAAACACAATTTTAAATTAAAAAATGTGTAGATAAAAATTGAAACAAATAATTAATTTCGTTGCTTAAAATAGTGAAGTTGATTATTAATATGAGAGAGGCGGAAAAATGAGAATGTGGAGGGCTAGAATTATGACAAATGTCCTCATATTTTACTTATTTATTATGTAGTATAAATATAGATATAGATATAGATAGATTTAACTAGGCCCTCGTCTCTTATTTACTCTACCTTAAAAGGTAATATCGATGAGTTTTATTAAAAAACTAGCTTTAACCCCGTTTGTTACACGGGCTGAAACATTAACATTATATAAATTTCTTAATTACTCTTTTATACAAATTTGATATTGTATTTGTAACTTTTTCATTTTGTTACATGTTAAGATTATATGGATGAGAGTATTTAAAACATCAAAAAATACATGAAAATTCATTTAATAAGTTGTGCACTTTTTATAATACATTAAACTATGTCAAATGAAACCTTAAAATGATTATTTACAAATTTGAAAATACTTCATTGTATGTAACATTTGACGTGGTATTTGTAATTTTTCAATGTTTATAAAAGATTAATAGTCTGAGTCCATCTCTACTTTTAACTCTTGATAATGCAACATACAACTGATCATGAATAAACACTGGATCTTTCAATACAAACAAACCAAGATTTGAAAGTGATTGTGCTAAACTTTTATTCATGGTCATTGCTAAAATACAACAATTGTATATTTTTTCTTTGAAGTTTTAATGAAATTTTGTTGTCTGAATATGTTAACTCAATTATAGGGATAAAATTATGATGATCAATGTTGCTTCAAAATATAATATTCGCCTCTATAACGTGATTACCTTGTGGTTTGACCTAAAAACTTGTTACGTTACATAAACCATTTTTTTCATCAATACTTATTAATAGCATAACTGAAACATCGACATTTAAAACTAATTTATGGTTTGACAAACATGATAATGTAAGCACATTTAGAAAATCGGGAGATTATAAACTTTCATCAAAATAATCGTCAAGATGCTCTAACTGACGGATACTATTTGTACTTGTATGCGAAAAATCTCGCTAAAGTTTTAACACTAAATCTGTCATTAAAAAAAATAAAAATATACAAATAAAATTTAAATTTCAACAATATATTCTTTTTTAAATTCAAAATTTAAAACTCCAAATTTTAAAAAATTTACTCCTTAATATTTCGAGACAATTAAATTTAAAATTCCAAAATTAAATATGAAAAATTTAAAACTAATAAATTAGAATTGAAACTTGTAAACATGTTTTTTTTAAATCTCGTCATTTAAAAAAATTAAAGTTTAAAATATAATACACTTTTAAAAATAAATATTTGCAAGTTTCTTAATTTTATTAAAAACTAAGTATTAAAATTTATAAATCAAAATAAAAATTTGTTTATAAATATCAAATTTAATTAAAAAACTACTAATTAAATTTTAGTAAACTTTACTCTAACACATATTTATTTAAAATACAAACGTAGTATTTTTTAAATTTTATATGTAAAATTAAAAAAATCTTGTTTTTTGATAATAAAACTTTAAAAAATCTTTTTTTAATAATAAAACTTTAAAAACTATTTTTTTAAATCTCTTGTTTTTTAATTCTTGACTTTTTAAAAATATTAACTTTTGATGATAGTTTTAAAAAAATGTGAGCAAGTGGTAATAATGATGAAAATGTTTATTTATGTAATTTAAAAAAAAATTAAATATGAAAGTATTAAATGGAGGATATAAATGTGTTTTTAGGGAGGAAAAGTTGTGAGATTGAATATTGTGATGTCAAATGGTAAAACCATTTAGTTTTTTATTATAAGAGAGATATTAACTACTCTTTTTTACTTAAATAATAAAGATTTCAAACATATAACAGCAAAACTTATCTTTTTTTTTAACGGCGAACATTAAATGTTATGACGTCGCATCCCCCGTCATATGGGAGAGCCTCGTCCAACTCCGGCCAATATGTTGTCTTAACCGGGCCCACTTGGCGTCAGAGTTGAAGAGCATCCAAGGAAAAATACCATCCAATACGGCCCCTTCCGGGCTAGAGGGAGAGCCGAGGCTCGAACCCTGGATCGGCGTGGGTAAAACCCTGATGCATCAGTCTAAGAACTAGGCCTCACCTCAACCAATACACCACAACCTGTTTGGCAACCCAGTTGTATTGCTCACTCCCACTAAAGTAAGTCACCCGGTTGGTTCGACTCCTGAGGCTTTTTTTTTTCATATACACCAGTCAAATTTTTACATTTTTAATTTTAAAAATAATCACTTAACTTTCTAAATTTTTAAATATACCCCTTAAATTTCTAAAGTTTCAATTTTATTACTAGACAAAATTTTCAATTCTACCCCTTAATTTTATACATGTAATATATTTATTACTGATTTGATTTTTCTACAATAACTTTGTTAAACGTGGGTTCAAGTCTAGGATATGACAAACCGGGTTTTTGGTTTTTTTTCTTTAACTTTTTTCATATTCATTTGTAAAAATTAACTTTTTATATTTCTATTTTGTTTTTACCTTTTTACTAACTTTTTTAAAGAATTTGTCGCTTCAATTTTAACTCAACTCTTATTTTTATTTCTTGATCTCCAAAACCGATTCGCGGCAACTACATATGTTTCTTTTATGTACCTAGTCACGTTAATGTCACCGTCGTGATGCGGGTACGGAAGCAATCAAATAGCTCCAGAAATATTGATTCAATCAAAAGCTTAAATTGAACCGAATGGTTTAAATAAACCTCAAAGGTGTTCTTTACAATAATTAATAATCAAAAACTAATCATAAACATTCATTACACCTAATATTTATACTAGATTCTAACCACCTAAAGATAATGATAAACTATAATAAAGATAAAAACAAATAAAAGATAAACATTAAATAATCGATGAAATAAAAAAACTTAAATAATTCAAATTCAAATTCTTTCTTCCATCTCTATTTGTATTACGTCGCAACGCGCCTAACGAAGTTCGTAAATCCGTCGCATCACGCTGGCTTAATTTCTAGTTTCAATTAGACACCTTCTAAATTAAATAGAGTTTCGGGTTTAATTTGCATGATGATGTAGTTTAACTTCCGTTAATATGGGGAAGATTAAGGTTGAAACATGGAAGAAAAGAAATGGGTGGGTGAGAGTGACACTTATGGAAAATATCAAATACTTATAAAAAAAATACAAATATTTATTTTACTCGTCTCAATATTCTCAAAGTAGTACACTAGGAATGAAATTTTACTTTTTAAAATCATATTAGGGTGGAAGGAGTGGATACGGGTTCATCTTCAGGTTGGCTCGAGTAACACGGAAACATCGTTGTAACTGGTGCGGGTTGAAAATCGGGTTCATGTACCTGTGTGTGGTAGGTTTGGGTTGTGAGGTGTTAATATATGGTTGGTTGGTTTAAGGGGTTCATTCGGAAACACCGTTGTAACTCATTTAGGTACTTTAGGGTTCATTCGAGTAATATGAGGTGACACAATATAATTTGTTAGTACAGAGACTGAGAGAGACGCCGAAAAAAGTGTATGTGCGTGATCGTGGGAACCAATTGAAGCAAGCCAAGGGTTGTCGTGGTTCAAAAGAAGTTTAAGCACTGACCAATATATGACTAAGATATAACTGATTTTTTTAAGTAATCTAATACAATGTTTGTCGTCAAATCTATATGCGTTAGATCCAACACGTATCATTATTTAAGGGGTGTTTGGGATTACTTATTCTTATTGACTTATTACTTTTTGTAATAAGTTAATAAGTTATAAGTGTGTTTAAGTATGGTAAAAAGACTTTTCAAAATAACTTTTAAAAAAGGGATAATAAGTTGTTTTGAAGAAGTTACAATTTTTAACTTTTCATTTCTTCTTATTACTTTTAGGGAGTAATTTTCCATTAATAAGTCATTTTCATTAATAAGTCAAACCAAACACTTTTTAAAAAACAACTTATTGACTTTCCCCGCCATATAAGTTAATTCAAACACTTTTTTTAAAAACTTCTTTTCAAAAAATAATAAGTTAATAAGTACTTTTAACAAAAGTAACTTTTGGGATTAATAAATAATCCCAAACACCCCCATAGTCTTATCCTGTAAAGAAATCCAAAAAAGATGTAGTTTTAGACTTTTAGGCACTAAAGTAGATTGTACCACAAAGAGAGGAATTCTTGAAGATGCGTGTATGATTCATCTTTTTCAAATCCTCTAAATGGCTAAAGGAGAGCTAAAGATTGTGGTAGGATTTCAAAGGTCGTGCACCACACGGGTGACTTTTGTAAAACTATTGTTAGATATCAATCAACCCCTTGTCCTTGATTTTATTTCAAATCATCAACCATAACTGTTGAAGGGGGCTTCCAAATTATTATATTCACCTCCTCTGAAGTTATAAGAGCATTCATAGCCGGATTGGTATAAATTTATGAGTAAGTTTTGTTTATTTTATGAAGTGGTTTAAATTGGTTTTTAGTGTAACTATAAGAAGAGAGAAAATGATAAAAAAAAATATAAAAAAAATAATAATTTTTAATATAATTATATAATATAAGGAATCGGCTGAAAATGCTCTAACCGTTATAATTGACATCGGGTGGATAATTGTTGTTATTTGAAGGTCAGGGACTACTGATAAGAAGAGTCATACAATCAAGACTCAAGAGGTTCTGGATTTAAACCATGTTTAGAGAAAAAGATCACCGTTCAAACAAAATTTGAAGGTTGGTTCGGGTTTTGCATAGCATCGTGTTGACTAGCTATTAATTCTTGTTTGATTATAAAAGTAAATTTGATATAATTGAAGTCGATTTTGACTAATTGCAAAAAGTAAAGAAAAAGGAAATGACTTCCGTTATGAAATTTGGTTGCTAAATCATAATTCAAATTTTACTTGACTACAAAAATTATTTACACTTGATTACACTAAAAACTACCAACAATCAATATAAATTTAGCCGATTTATCTTTGTTATTTCTTATTTATTTACGAATATTACATTGCTATTAAAAACATGTGATATTTACTTTTTAGAATAATTGTAGCATTAGTTATTTAATTAATCCAAAATATATATTATCACAAGAATAATGATCAGGAACTATTAGTTTATAACCCCATCATTAATTAAATAGTAATCAAAACATGAATATAAGAAACAAAATAATAGCTATAATATATGTTTTACATATTAAAAAGGCAGGAGGCAGATACAACTTGTGACAAGAAATTAAATAGATAGCACAAATTGCATCCCCAGATGAGTTACTTTGGTTTAGCCAAAAGGAATATTAAAGATAATTGAAAATTTTTTCAACATAAATGAAACATATAATAATAAAAATTGTAAAGAAATTTAATGATAGGCTAGAATTATGAAGGAAGAAACAATACCCTTCCTTGCCTTCTTCATCCTGCTGCCTTTCTGCCATTAGAACATTATCTTTGAACCCAAAAGAATATAAAATTTCAACATGTTTTTTGCTTCAGCCCGCCTGTTATACCAAACGCCACGAAAGAATATATACTATTTTGTCAAACGTCTAAGTGAAAATGAATATGAATCCGTCTCTTTCCTTAAGCTACGACCTGATCAAGTTGCATCTGCTCGAGCCAAGCACCTAATACTGAATGATCGGTTGGTTCAACTTGTGAATGACCCTCACCGGATGGTGCAGGTGCAGGTGCACTACTGTTACCAGAATGTGGTGCAGCTAACTTATTTTTCATCATCTCAGGTGGTGATTCCTTCACAAGGGATTGCACCCATGATAGGTCAGGCTCCTCGCTGCCATTATTGTTGTTGAGCTCAAAAGAAGATGACCTTTTCAGTTTACCAAACTCGTCTACATTAACAGACCAGTCTACTTTCCCAGTTGGAGATCCCCATTTTGACCAAGAAGTTGGAGTGCTGACAGGTGATCCAACATTAAAGGGACCCGGACTGTTTGTTCCAAGATCTCTGGAGCTGAGACTGCGTAGCTGTTGATGCTGCTTCTCACGCTGTGCAAAGGCGGAAAGCCGAGCACCCATTGGTGATATTGGATCCACGCTTCTTGGAGACATTCGTCCTGGTGAGGACACGCCAAAAGAAGCCTGCAACAAAGTATAATCAACATTCTTTGGTGAGAACACATTTGTGTTTATAGGAGAGAGCATGCTTTGCTGCTGCTGAAACTGGTTCAGAACCGCAGATTTGTGTGATGGTGAAAAGACACCAGGAGATGCTGTCTGGTCAGAATACCGAGGAGAAGAAGTAAGCTCAGCCGAGAACAGATCCTCTAGATTTGCAGGAGCAAGGGTTTTAGACCGGGCCGAACGGTTCAAAGAGAGTGAACCGGGACGAGACAGTGAGAAACAGGCCAAGTCATTTAGCAGCTGTTGGGACTCAAAATCCTGCAACATGCTCAAATCATCAGATGGGATATCCCGGGCACTAAGGGAAGACCTGAGCCGACTTGATTGGAGGTTGCTTCCAGGGAGATGAAGGGTTGGGACATTTGGCTGAGGCCATGCAACCGAAGAGTGTGGACCACCGTTTCCTGATGGTGACATCTGCTGACTGAAACTAGGAGACATGACTGAGACGGATGAGGAGGGTGAACCAGGAAGAAGGTTCAAAGCTGCAGCCATATCCATGACACTAGCACCAGCAGAAGACGACCTAGGAGACTGGACAGCAGACCCTGTTGAGACATACAGTGGCCTAAGCTCCTCCGGAGTATGAGCAAAAAAGCAAACACGCCTAGCACAGCCTGTACCATCTTTACATAACCGTGTACGGTACTGAGCTGGGTGAAGCCAGCACTCAAACACACCATGAGCATATTCACACATATCCGCTCGTCTACAGGCACCTTTCCGAAAATCAGGGCATGGTACACAGCTGTAATGGTACTTTCTCGGGTCCCGTCTGCGTGCGTTTTCTCCTGGGTGAACAAAAGGGCACTCGGTCCAATCATGAGAATACGCCCTCGAGCAAGGTCTGACCTTGAATGAGAACATCCGGAACTCATCTGTAGAATATATGCTGTTTTTGATATCAGGGAGAGACGGGTCAATAGGGTATTCTTTCTTCTCTGAAGCAGAGTTCACAGGCCCATCATTAAACTTTGACATCATTGGAGATGATACCAACTCTGAAGGAGAGCAGGGCGAACCGTTATCTGGTGAAGACGACAGAGTTGGGGACCAAGAGCTTGATGTAGTGACAGAAACAGTCAGCTTACTATATCCAACCGACCCATCGGATGCATTGTTCATGAGAAGTTCTTCAAGGGAAGATTTAACCCCAGACAGCTTTGGAGGTACAACAATCAATTCAACAGGCCGATGTCCATTAGCATCTTCAATGTTAGGATCAGCACCCACAGAGAGAAGCAACTTAACAACTTCAATAGCATCAACCGAGCCACCAGAAGCAGCACAGTGAAGAGCTGTACACTTATCCGGGCCACAAGAGAAGTTCACATCCACCTTGGGTTGTGAAATTATCAATTTTAAAACACTTACGCTTCCATATGTAGAAGCAACCATTAACGGAGTTCTATGCTCAAGGACTATCTGCTTCGAACCCTTCTTGCGCACATACCAAAGTCCAACCTCATCAATTGCTGAAGGATCATTCTCGATTGACCGTTTGAAACCCTCAACGTCATTGTTAGCAGCATATTCAAGTAAACTGGAAAAAGAATCTTCAGTCTCCACAGTTAGTGAACTCATGACCATTTTGTTAGATTGTTTATCTGTTGTTGATGCTGTAGATGAATTAGCAGATTTATTCTGTTCAGGGCCACTACACATTCTTCAACCAGACTCTGCACATCCAGAAACACAAAAATATAAGAATGAACCACAGATCTTCATCTTGTATCATCCAAAACATCACCTCTGTTGAGATTCAACACAACTAACATCTAAAAATCTAATACATATATCCAGATTCATCTCTGATAATCAATCTTAAGCTATCGATCTAAGATTATATTCTACCTACTTCGTCAAATCTGCATATGAATATTGTAAACAGTAGCTTAATAAATAAAATAACAGAAAACGGATCATTATCTGCAAATTTTCAGGAACAAAAAGAAACGATCTACGAATATTATATCCGATAAAATCACTACCGAGAAAATCGCATCTTAAACCCTAGATTCAAGTCAACCACACAAAAATCACATCAAACCTACTCAAACAAACCAAAAAATCCCCTTCCAGTTCAGAAAATCAAATAGCATAACAGATTACATCTCACATCACCAAAATACATCGATCGAAATCCGAAACCCTAATTTCAAACACTTACCGATAAAACTTCCAGCAGGCTCAACAAACCAGCTCCAAACACAGATCTTCAAGCAGATCCAAACGAGAACTTATAGTGAGATCGAAGATAATAGAGACGAAATCAGGAAGCAAATCGCTACCTCCACTCCATTTTTACTAGAAAACGATTGATTCAGATAGATACATGAGATATCGATACAACCTATGACATATACATCCACATACATACACATATATATCTATATATATCGACGAAAGCGAGGTTAGAGAGAGAAAAATGTGCGTGAATGAGTTCTAGAGAGAGAAAACGAAAGGTTAGTGAGACGGATTATGTGTGTGTAACGTACAGGAATTGAAATGCAAATGAAATGCAGATGAGATGCAAATGAAATGAGATTTGAAAAGTGTAGTGGAAGGTGGGGACGGGTGCTGTCGGTAAAAAGGGGATAGGTTAGAGGGTTTAGGTGAGGCACGATGGTGACTGGTTGAACCGGTTGGCGGTTAGTCCACGACGGCGACTTTGGTCGACTAAATTGGATTGAAATGTAGGTTTGGAGTCCGGAAGACGGACGTTTGTAAATTGAATTGGAATAAGTTTGGGGGTCCGGTCCGGAGAAAAAGGAGGCATGGAGCCGTCAGCTTCAAAAATCTTTTGTGGAATGGTTTATTAAATATTTAAATGATCAGAAATTATGGTAAATGGTTTATTAAATACATTCTGAAGTAATGTTTTAAATAATGTATTGACTATTGATTAATGATTATACATGTTTAATTATTTTCTTAATTAAACGGGGTTTTTATTCTTTGTGTTATAATAAGGTTGAACCAGTCTTATTTTCTTAATTAAATAATGTTTTTATTCTTTTGTGTTATAATAAGGTTAAACTAGTCAAATAAGACTCGCGCATAGTGGCGAAACATAGTGGAGGTCAAAAGAGGCTCATCCCCTCTTCTTCAATCTTTTGTTCAAAAGTATTGATTTTGGTCTATTAAATTTATTTTATATTAGTTATAGTGTTTGGTTTCTCTTGATCCAGATAAAAACTCAAACTTATTTTCACTAAGCCCGCTAGTGATGAATTTAGAGACCTTAAAGGTCGTTGGGTTAAGTTGTAACTATTCCTCATTTGTTGTTTATGTGTAAGAACTAGGTTTTTTTTCGATTTTTGGTCTATATTTGATGGAAAAAGTTTGGTCTTTTTATGTGTAATCTTTTCGGACCTCCTAACTTAATTGTTCAAATTTCGTCACTGCTTGCGTGTTACGACGACTCGATATTAAATATTGACACGCAGATTAAATAAACACATTGAAATATAACCTAAAGATAACACTCATCATCCAAATGTATATATAAATAAGCACTTCTCAACCATATATTTATAAGTTAAAAAGACATTATTGTATGGCGGGATTCTTACATGGGTCTCTTCCATGGGCGTGGAGGGGCGCGACCACCAGGACATGGCTCACTCTTTGGCTCATATCTGATCTTTATTGTATATACGTAAAATCAAAATGCAAAAAGTTTAAAAAAATAATAATAATGAGAATATGTCAAGTGACAGATTTTGATTGGGGTGGCCGTTTACCGTTTATTAGCATCCAAAGTTGATATAGATAGTGATTCATAGATATAAGTGTAAATAAACTTAATTGTATAGAAAGTCTAATCTATACTAATAAATAAAGGTTTGAGGTGGACACTTGTCGTTTTCTCGTGTCTC
This sequence comes from Smallanthus sonchifolius, assembly GCA_023525975.1. Taxonomy (NCBI): domain Eukaryota; kingdom Viridiplantae; phylum Streptophyta; class Magnoliopsida; order Asterales; family Asteraceae; genus Smallanthus; species Smallanthus sonchifolius. Next base: position 43,958,992 of record CM042046.1, on the reverse strand, counting down.
CTCACATTAGTTTTTTCGCCTCTCTCTCCTAATAAATGCACATCCATCTTATTAAATAATAATGAATTATAAATATATTATTAAAAAAATACTAATTATATTAAATAAGAATAAATAATAGAAAATCAAAATATAACTAATTAAAGAAAAATATTAATTTGTTATATACACACACATTTCCATTTTATATATCTCGAAACGATCATAATAATCTGACAAGTTAAGACGTATTACAAATTTATAAGTTTTATCTTTTTTAATATGCAATCTCGTACACGGGATTATAACCTAGTTCATTGTAACATCCCGAGTTTTAGAGTGCGAAAGAATTCACGAGAAATTAAAACTTAATAAAAAAAAAGGGGTAGAGGGCTTGGGCCGGAGTGTATTTTAAATCGTTTCCGCTGTGTTAATGAATGTCTTATGATTAAGTTCTATGTGTTGATGAGTAAATCCAATAAGTGAGGCCTTTCAGGAAGGGGGCCTTACATTCATCTAATAATTACCAAGTTGTTTTAGTGTTATATTAAAGTCACTCATGTTATTTTAACTATGAAAACCACTTAAATTTTATTATTGTTCTATAGTTGTGAGATTTATATTTTTTAAACTAAGTGACCTAAATAAAATATATATATAAATCTTGGTAATTATTTAGTGATAACTTTTTAAAAATTTTAACATGAAGTATGAGATAATTGTGGAGAAAAAAAAACACGTCAACTTAAAAATCACTAAATAACAACCAAGTTTTATAACTGATTTCACTAAATAGTAATTAAGTTTTATATATGTTTCATTTATCTCACTTAATTTAAAAGAGATTTAACTTTTATATAACATTAATAATAGAACAAACAATAAATGAAGTTTGAGTGGTTTTAAACTTTAAAACGTATGACTAACTTTATTAAAATAACTAGGTTAGAAACTCATGTATCACATGGTTGAATAAATCCAATTTGTTATAAACCAGCGGTTTTTTAACTTTTTATCAAAATTTGTATATTAGAATCAGTCACTGGTGAAATAAGAAATAATGAAGATTTAAAAATTATAAAATTATATTTTAAAATAAGATGTAACTGAAATTTTCTTATAATTTCTTAAGTTTTAATAAACTATTAGAATGAGAAGATTTATATTTTAAATATATAATTATTTAAAAATCATTATTATTTAATATGAGAGAGAGTCGAAAAACAAAAATTATTATAACTTAAATTATTTAAGATCGTTATAATATAACAGAAGAGAGATGCGTGAAACAAATAATTTAGATTTCACCATAGTTGACACGTGACGGATAAAGTTATTGATTTATTATAATTAGGAGATTGAAACTTTGTATTATTTTTGGGAAATTCTAATGGGACACAGAATATTACTAATTGCACACGCCGCAACCCTATACGACCTCGTATAGGCCAATACGAGGCGCATAGGGTTTAGTCTCCTGACATAGAATCCCACGTGACATTCCTTGTCTAGCAGATGGGTGTCATACGTAGCGTATTGCACTATACGCAGCGTATGGGTCACATGTTATAGTTTTGCCTCAAAATTTGGTATTGGGACATCCGGAAGCTATACGTGGCATATTGGGCTATACGTCACGTATATGATTTTTTTTAATTTATATTATATTTATCTTTTTTAATCTATATAACTTTGTTAATATAAATTTGTTGTCTTTTTTTATTTATATAATTTTTATCTTTTTTTTTAATTTATATAGTTTTTTTTATCTTTTTTTAAATATTTATTATATTTTTACATTTATAATTTATTATTACAAACAAACAAATTAAACATTACAAGCAAACCAAAAAATTGCGGGTTGTTTTCCAGTTACTCGTTAGAATATACCTGAAAACCATAGTTACCATCCCATCACAAAGACATAGCTATAATTTTTAAAGGAAATTGTCTGAAAAAATTTAGAACGATACATTCAAATGAGAAACACCATGGTTAAATAGCAAAATTTTGGACCCTATACGCATCGTATAGGCCTATACGATGGCGTATAGGATGCTAGCCAAACCGACAACATCGTACAACCAGGTCATTACAACCCCTATATGCATCGTATTGCCCTATATGATGCGTATAGGGGTTGGAATGACCAGGTGTACGATGTTGTCGGTTTTGGGAATTGTGAAGAGCCTATACGCCTCGTATTGGCTTATACAAGGCGTATAGGGTCCGATCCATTTAGCAATTTTAGTGTCTTGTTATTAGGCCCTTTTATTTTATCTATAAAAAACTATATTTTATATATTATTATAATTTTGTTACTACTTCAAAAAGATTAAGGAAAATATAGATGATAATAGAGAGAAAATGGTGTGTTAGATTTGACTTTTGAGTATTCAAGATCAAGATTGGATTCTTTTGGGCAATGTTTTGATGATTGAACTGGACTTGATCCCGGTTCAGTTTGATGGTTTTAACCGGGCTACTTTTAGATCGTGCGGTTTTAGGCGGGCGGATGAACCTGTAATCGAGTTGATGGGTTGGACCGGAATTATTTTTTATTAAAAAAAGGTTTTTGAAGGTTTAGAAGGCAGGTAGGAGGATTTGTGGGGTGGGTCAAATGGTGGATTAGAGAAAAGGTTAGCTAAAACTAAAAAGAAAAATTAAGTTACAACGTTTTCACCCTTAATCACTAAAAGTTGAAAGTTTAGAACGGTTGGAATACCAAATGTTAAATAATTAAAACTAGTGATTGTACCTCGCGCTACGCGGCGGGGTCGTAACTAAAACCAAAATATAAGCGATAACACGTAAAAAGAGAGTGTGGGAACCTTATAACGTACGGAAATGTTCAAAAACGCTAAACCTTAACACTAAAAAACGTTAAAACGTACGAAAAAACAAAACTACCAAAAAAAGTGTTAAAAAAACCCACACCCGGTGTTAGAACCCGGTGGATGGTGTGAAGAGTATGTTGGCGTGCGGTTGTAACAAGCTAGGGCAAGCCTTGTTAGTGTTAACTAGGGGAGGCAATTCCTGACACGACATAAAACACGACCCGAACCCGATACGAAAAAAACATGTTTTGAGTCGGATGACGTAAAGACGTGCCTTTATAAGAATATGATAAATACAGAGAGATGTCTCAACTCTCATATAAAAATATAAGATAAAAAGAAAAGAATAAAGTTCAACATGAAATGACAATACAATTGAAAACAAACCTTTGCATAGTTATGCCATTACTAAATAAGAATATGTGCTGTCTTGTTATACATTTTATCAAAACCAATACATTATCTTCATGTTCGCTCAATATAAACGTACCCTTCGCTAAAAAGTTAAAGAATGACTCATCCAATGTTCGGTTTCTTTAGAAGCCTGTTTGTTACAACTATTTCCAATACATTATATCTAACCAGGGATGAATAAAAACCGGAAAACCGAACCGAAACCAAGTTAACAGAAAAAAAATGCACCGAAAAAACGATCCAAACTAATAACTGATGTTTTGGTTTTTTATATTTTAAAAGCCGAAATTTACAGTTCGGTTTTGTTTTGTATTTTTGAAAACTGAAAAAACCGAACCGAACATATACATGTAAACTTTTAAAATATACCGTGTGCATGCATGTATCATAATATATATTATATTGTGTTGTGTGTTTATATATTTTCACTTTTGTATACGTAAACATTCAAGTATTATGCATATTTGTATAAACAATAGATTAAGATTTATGTTTGTTATTGAATTTATGGATTATAATTTATATTTTTGAATGTTAAGTATTTTATAAGAAAAGAATAAATGGTATAGCTAAAAACATATGCTAAAATGAGTTCTAATTGTTATGAAATATTAAAATATATGGATGAACACATTTTTCAACCTAGCTTCATACCTACATGTACTCCAAATAGTTTATCTTGTTTATTGGTTTACCGTGTAGTAACTTTTGTAGTATAAATATCACCTCAAAGTGAATGATAAAGTGCACCTCTTGTATTCACTTTAATAAAAGTCTATGCATTTCTCTACTTCTTATTCTTATCCACTCTAAATCTATTATATTATAAACACTAATCTTGAGGTAATTCTAGTTATATTATAACACGTTATCAGCACGAGAGTTCTTATATCTTAATCAAGAAGATCATAAAAGCACAAAGACATCCATCATAAACAATGTAAACACTTCATTAATAAGTGTTCATAATATACATTGAGAAGATAAGTATTATGACAAATGAAATAAGTATATAGGACATCTTATTATGGACATTTGATAACTATGGGACTACTAACAATCTAACACTTTATTTATGCACACTAACTTTTATTTATGCAACAAACATTTTATTTCTATGTTAATCTAACTTTTATTTATGTAACTAATCTTTATTTTATGTCAACTAACTTTTATTTATGTTTACTAACGTTTATTTATCTATACTGACATTTTATTCTTATGCTAACGTTTATTTATGCATACTAACATTTTTGTCCTTTCTTAATTTTGTGCATACTAAATTTTATTCTTACGTCTTGATCTTATAATTCATGTCTAAATTACTTTTTTTCCCTTTTACAAAAGTAATTTTCAAACACACTCACACAACGGTAACATGACTGATGTAAACGGATATATTTTTTACTATAAATTGACAATCTCTTTTCTCTTACAACAAACAGATTGTCTAATTTTCTCAAATTCATCCAAGACAGTTTTCAAAGATGATTCACCCAGCTTTATTATTAGCCACCATAATGCTCATTTTAGTTACTATCCCACTTTCTGAAATCCACCTGAAGAATTTAAACTTTTATTGTTTATATATTTGTTTATAGCTCTACCACTCTATTGTATCTTAATGTTTATTGATATATATGGATTCTAATATTTATCTTATTATTTGCTCTATTATGTTTATCAACAAAATGTCAAACATTGCAAAAATTGAATTTCCAGCTCTTGAAATTATTGGAGAAAATTATATGTCATGGACGGCACACGTAAAAAGGCACTTAAATCAATGGGAGTTCTTGAAATAATACAAGAAGAAAATAAATGTCAGAGCAAGACAAAGCAAAAGCTGATGTCTTCCTCCACAAACATATTGACAAAATGTTACAATTTGAATACTCAAATTGTGATGACCCACACATGCTGTGTAAAGATTTACAAAGCAGATTTGATCATCAAAAGGAAGTTTTGCTTCCTACTGCTAGAGATGAATGGAACAATCTCAGGTTTCAAGATTTTAAAAAAGTAAATGAGTACTGGTCAAAGGCATGTCTCAAAATCATGGCAGTTCATGTTTTAGATGTGGAAGTTCAAACCACTGGTCAAAGGCTTGTCGCACGCCTTCACATTTGTGTAAACTATACCAAGCGTCCCTTAAAGGAAAGGAGAAAAAAGTGAATCATGTAATATATTATGTATTTTCCCAAAGTATGCTTAACTATGTTTAATCTTTCATGCAATATATTCAACATAATAAATATATTTTATTGAAGATTTCGTAACGAATACTTTACACATTTATTATTTTTCTCTCTTATTTCTTTTATTCATATTTGAAGATTAAAATGAATATCAATGGAGCACGAGATCAAACAAAGGATGGAGATATGTGTATAGCGGATAGTGGTGCCACACGCACTATTCTTAAGTCGAAGAGATATTTTTGTGAATTGAAACCAACAAAGGAAACTATTGATACAATATCAGGTCCTACAGATTTAATAGAAGGAGTGGGAAAAGCTAATTTAGTATTACCAAATGGTACAAAGCTTTTAATAGAGAATGTTTTATTTTCCTCAAAATCAACGAGAAATTTGTTGAGTTTCAAAAACATATATCATAATGGATATGATACACAGTCAAGGACTGTTGATAATGAAAAATATTTACATATCATGAATGATGATCACATCTTGGAAAAAATGCCAATGCTCCATTCTGGTTTACATTATACACGTATTAATGTGCCTCAAGCGCATATGGAAATTAAAGAAAAATGTTGTGATCATGGTATATTCAACTTATGACATGACAGATTGGGCCACCCAGGGTCTAAAATGATGAAAAGGACAATTGAAAATACACATGGGCATCCCTTAAAGGATCAAAAGATTCCTCAAACGGATAACATACATCAGTGCGCATCTTGCTCACTTAGAAAACTAATTACAAGGCCTTCACCGTTAAAAGTTGAAAAGGAATCACCTATGTTTCTTGAAAGAATTCAAGGTGATATATGTGGACCAATTCACCCACCATGTGGACCATTTAGATACTTCATGGTCTTAATAGTCGCATCGAGTAGATGGTCTCATGTCTCTTTATTATCAACTCGTAATGTAGCTTTTGCTAAATTCCTTGCTCAAATTATTAAATTACGAGCACATTTTCTTGACTATATGTTAAAAGAGTGAGACTCGATAATGCTCGTGAATTTACATCACATGCTTTTAATGATTATTATATGTCTATTGGAATTGTTGTCGAACACCCAGTTGTTCATGTACATACACAAAATGGTTTAGATGAATCGTTAATCACACGCCTCGAGCTAATAGCTAGACCATTAATATTCAAAACAAAAATTCATGTGTCCATTTGGGGCCATGCAATTTTACATGTTGGATCATTGATTCGTATGAGACCAAGTGCAAATCACAAATATTCTCCTCTACAACTTGTGTCTGGCCAAGAGCCAAACATTTCCCACCTTAGAACTTTTGGATGTGCAGTGTATGTTCCTATTGCACCACCACAACGCACTAAAATGGGTCCCCAAAGAAGGTTGGGAATATATGTTGGATATGAAACAGCTTCGATCATAAGATATCTTGAACCTTTAACAGGTGATGTCTTTACAACACGTTTTGCTGATTGCCACTTTAATGAGACAATTTTCCCGGCATTAGGGGGAGAAAAGAAAAATCAAGAAAATGATGTCTCATGGTGTGAACCTTCATTGTTATATCAGGATCCAAGGACAAGACAATGTGAGACATAGGTTCAAAAGATAACCTGTCACAACCCCGGGCTACCCCTGCCCGGGCGTCGCGAGACAATGCTGGTATCTGAATGAGGTCCCATAAATTTGGACAGCGGAAGTCTTTGTTTTTACTTGATGCCCTTTTTGTAATGAAATGTCATGTAAATAACCTCAAGGGTTAATTCTATACTTTTTATCAAAACTTGGGATCCACGTCCCTTTTCATTTCATGATAATAGACATTCAAAAGTCTATTATATAATGTACATCTGCTGAATTAATTTACATAATACAAGCCATTTAAAATGTTTAGGATCTACGTCCGTTCCAACATTTGGTCTTGTATTAGTCTGCCACAGGGATTTAAATATGCCTAAAGATCTTGTCTTTACTGCACCACCCTGAATTTAATGATTTCTTTCACTACCTGTGAAAAACGTTTTGAAAATGAACATCAGCATAAAGCCGGTGAATCACATTTAACTGAAACGAAAATGATTTCTAACATAAACCAAATTAAAGCTTTTAAGCACGTTTCTGTATGGTAAATCTACACATTCAGCAGTCTTTTTCACCTGAAATATATACCACCTACATACACTGGGTTAACTGCCATGGGGTCAACTGGCTGAGCTCTATGTCTCAGACTGATAGCCTATTCCCAGGGTCGTGATGCTAAGAACCTTGTTCTTAGTCTTATATGATACTCAGGAACTCGTCCTTCGTATAATCTGCTAAGGAACCATATCCTCAGTCTTATGATACCCCCTTTCATGATCTGTACCCAGCCACGGACCGGACTTTCACCCGTCACATGTATACCATTTGATCAAATCTACGTATGCTTATGGCCTGAATGCTATCACGTAGATTACCCTTATGATTAAAGTATTTAATTTGTTTCATGCCGTTTTCGTAAATAAAATGGTTTTATCGTTTGAAAAGCGTTAAATGTGTTCACCTTGATTTTGATGGCTGGTAGGGTTGTAGGCTTCGGAATTTGAGCAGAACCTCGACACGTTTCTTCCTAGGGAAGACACGATTAACGAGAATATATATGAGAGAATATATATATATTTGCGACTATATATATATGAATAGTTTTAACGATACCTACTTTGCGGGATTTGGACGGAACTACGGCTTGAGCAGGGTTTCGTTGGATTCTTGAACAGCGCTTCGGGACGTCGTAGAGTTTTGAGAGATCGGGTTTGTGTATAAGGAATGTTTGGAAACTGTACAGAATTTCAATCCCGTTGAAGGCCTTTTATAGGCTGATTTTCCAGTCCCTCGCGTACCGCGAGGCCGGCCAAGGAAATCTCTCGCGTACCGCGAGAGGATGAGGTGTCACGAACGGTGCTGAGTCAGCATGACACGTGTCGGCTGGTGGCAAGGGTGAATGACACGTGTTTTCCGGCCCTGACGCGTGTACTATTCCCTCGCGTACCGCGAGGCTTGGTTGGAAATCTTCTCGCGTACCGCGAGAAGATGATTTTCTGACGCATAAGCAGTCCCCTCGCGTACCGCGAGGTTTTGTCAAAATCTCCCTCGCGTACCGCGAGGGAGTGAAATTTTGAATTTTCTTTTCTTTTTATTTTTGGGTGTTACATCCTCCCCTCCTTTAGAATAATCTCGTCCTCGAGATTCATTGAAAGAGATGTGGATACTTTTTGCGCATTTCTGACTCAAGTTCCCAAGTATATTCTGGGCCACGTCTGGAGTCCCATCTTATTTTGACTAATGCCAATTGCTTTCGTTTAAGCTTTTTGATTTGTCGGTCTTCAATTTGTAACGGGCGTTCGATGAATTTGAGCTTTTCATTTACTTCCACATCTTGTAAAGGCATAAGCAAGGATTCATCAGCTAAACACTTACGTAGGTTTGATACATGGAATACATCGTGTACCCCACCCATCTCTACTGGTAGTTCAAGCTGATAGGCAACAGATCCGATTCGTTTAATGATTTTGAAAGGTCCAACAAAACGTGGACTTAACTTTCCTTTCTTTCCGAAACGAATAACACCTTTCCAAGGTGAAACTTTTAATAACACCTTGTCACCGATTTGGAATTCTAACGGCTTTCTTCGTTTATCTGCATAACTTTTCTGTCGATCTCTAGCCATTTTTAGACGTTCTCGTATTTGCAAGATTTTATCGGTAGTTTCTTGGACTATCTCTGGTCCTGATAGTTGATTTTCTCCGATATCTGACCAACATACAGGCGTTCGACATTTCCGTCCGTACAATGCTTCAAATGGTGCGGCCTGAATACTTGTGTGATAACTATTGTTGTATGAGAATTCCATTAGAGGTAAATGATCATCCCAATTACCTCCAAAGTCTATCACACAGGCTCGGAGCATATCTTCTAGGGTTTGTATAGTTCTTTCGCTCTGCCCATCAGTTTGTGGATGATAAGCAGTGCTAAGATTCAATCGAGTTCCTAGAGCTGTTTGAAAACTTTGCCAGAATCGAGATGTGAAGCGACTATCTCTATCTGACACTATGGATAGAGGCACACCATGTAACGTTACAATTTCATTAACGTAAATTTGTGCCATTTTGTCCATACTCATGGTGTCTTTAATAGGTAGAAAGTGAGCTGATTTGGTTAAACGGTCAATGATAACCCAGATTGCATTATTTCCACGAGTGGTTCGAGGAAGTTTGGTAATAAAGTCCATAGTTATCAATTCCCATTTCCAAACTGGTAATTCTAACTGTTGCAATAATCCAGCTGGCTTTTGGTGTTCAGCTTTGACTTTGGAACAAGTCAAACATTTTGCTACGTAGATAGCAATGTTCTTTTTCATACCAATCCACCAGTAACTTTCTTTAAGGTTCTTGTACATTTTATCACTTCCTGGGTGCATGGTGTATTTGGACTTGTGTGCTTCTTCGAGGATTCGCTCTCGAAGATCACCTGTAACTGGTACCCAAATACGTTTATTCATGCGAAGGATATTATCTTCTCCTTTGATCAGTAAGTCAAGCATTCCTTTCATTCCTTCTTTTTCAAAGTTACCTTCCTTTAAAGCTAACTCTTGTGCTTCTTTTAACTGACTTACAAGATCAATTTGTAGTTCAAGTCTGAGAGAACGTACTCTCTTTGGCTTGACGTTTTCTTTTCGGCTTAAGGCATCTGCTACTACATTTGCCTTTCCTTCATGATAACAAATTTCACAATCATAATCATTCAGGATTTCCATCCATCTTCTTTGTCTCATATTTAACTCTTTCTGGCTAAATATGTACTTGAGACTTTTATGATCAGTGTAGATTGTGAACTTAACCCCATAGAGATAGTGTCGCCATAACTTTAAAGCAAAGATTATAGCGCCCAATTCTAGATCGTGGGTTGAGTAGTTTTTCTCATGAATTTTCAACTGACGAGATGCATAAGCAATGACTTTCTTGCGTTGCATTAATACGCAACCTAAACCAGTATGTGAGGCGTCACAGTAAACTACGAAGTCTTCAATACCATCTGGTAAGGATAAGATAGGTGCGTTTGTCAGTTTTTGTTTCAAAGTTTCAAAAGATTCAGATTGTTTGGGTCCCCATTCGTATTTTACAGATTTCCGAGTTAAGGATGTGAGTGGGATTGCTATACGAGAAAAATTTTGAATGAACCGGCGGTAATATCCCGCTAATCCCAGAAAACTACGAATTTCGGTGGGTGACTTGGGAATTTCCCATTTGGATATAGCTTCGATTTTTGAAGGATCTACTTGAATTCCGTTCACGTTGATGACATGACCAAGAAATTGTACTTCTGTTAACCAAAATCCGCATTTGGAAAACTTAGCATATAGTTTTTCCTTTCGAAGAAGTTCAAGTATGGTTCGAAGATGAGTTTCGTGTTCAACTTGGGTTTTGGAATAAATAAGTATGTCATCAATAAAAACTATGACAAACTTATCCAAGTAAGGTTTGCAGACACGATTCATCATGTCCATGAATGCGGCAGGAGCGTTTGTAAGTCCAAATGGCATAACCGTGAACTCGAAATGTCCATACCGTGTTCGAAATGCAGTTTTCGAGATATCGTTATCATGCACTTTCAACTGATGATAACCTGAACGAAGATCGATCTTTGAAAAATGACAAGCTCCTTGGAGTTGATCGAATAAATCGTCAATCCTTGGGAGTGGGTATCGGTTTTTGATGGTAACTTTATTCAGTTCCCGATAATCAATACACATGCGCATTGATCCGTCTTTCTTCTTAACAAAGAGAATTGGGGCTCCCCAGGGTGAAGAACTTGGTTGTATAAAACCTTTCTCAAGAAGTTCATCCAATTGTTTCTTGAGTTCTGCCATTTCTGTGGGTGCCAATCTGTACGGGGATTTGGCAATTGGAGTTGCACCAGGTACAAGGTTGATTCGAAATTCTACCTCTCGTTCTGGTGGTAATCCAGGCAGTTTTTCAGGAAAAACGTCTGGAAATTCAGATACTACATGTACTGATTCTATCTTCTTCTCCTTTTCCAAGGCAGTAATTGATACCAGACATGCCAGATATCCTTTTCTTAAGCACTTGGTTGCTTTAAGTATGGAGATTATCTGGATAGGTTTTGTGGGTTTATCACCTTGGATAGTTAGAGTTTTGTTTGTTGGTGAAATGAGTTTTACAACTTGTTGATTACAAAGGATTTCGGCTTGGTTATTGGATAACCAATCCATCCCCAAAATAATGTCAAAGCCAGTTATTGACATTGGTAACAATTGTACTGGGATAGTGAAACCAGCCAATGTAATGTAACAATTGTTCAGTGATTGGGATATTTTTATCAAATCACCGTTCGCTGTTTCTACTTCATATGTTTCAGCTAAGGGACTTAATGGTTCATTTAATAGATTACAAAAATTATAATCTATAAAACTCCGGTTCGCACCCGAGTCAAATAAGACCTTAGCATAAACATTATTAAGAAGAAATGTACCGGTAATTACGTCCGGCGTTCTCTCAGCTTGGTTAGCATTCATAACAAAGGCTCGTACGGTCTTTTTGTTTTCTGGAGTGATCTTGGCTCCTGATTCTCCAGCTCTTCCGGTCCTTGCAAACTTAGGGCAATTAGTGCTGATGTGCCCCAGCTCTCCACAACTAAAACAAGTTATTCCCTTTTTCTTGAAGCAATTCTCAGTAGAGTGACCTGAGACCTTGCAATAATTACAGAATGGAGTTTCAAAAACACACTTTCCACTATGCCTGCGTCCGCACGTTTTGCATGATGGATTGTTAAATGGTAACCCCTTTTGCCCAAAGTTCTTGCTAAATCTTTTGGCCTCGGGTTTTGATTTTATAGAGGATTCGACTTTCTTCTTTTCCTCTATATTTCTGATTAGTCCAGCCGTCATGGTACCGGTCAATTCTACGGTGGACTCAATAGTTTTTGGTGAGACAACCTTCACCAAATCACGGATCTCTGGAACTAAACCGTAAATATATCGAGTTATGAGAACTGACTCAGGTTTAGCCAGGTGAGGTGCCAAACGGGCATATTCAAAAAATTTGGTGGTGTACTCTCGATCGTTGGTACCCACCATTCGGTGCTCCAGAAATTTTCTTTCAGCTTGTTCTTTTTCAGTCTTGGGGCAAAATTTCTTTTTCACCTTTGCCCGAAATTCTTTCCAATCCATAGCATTGGTCTTTCTCCTCCCTTTGGCAGAAATGATTGAATTCCACCATTCCAACGCTTCATTTTTGAAGGAGTTTGAAGCATACAGTACTTGATCTTTCTTAGCACACTTGCTAATTGCTATTACTGACTCCATCTTCTCTAGCCAGTGAAGAGTGGCAATACCGCCTTCGGTGCCCTTAAATTCATAAGGTTTACAGTCCTGAAAGGTTTTATAAGAACACCCTTTGTGTCTATACCTTTTTGTTTCATTCTCTTCTTCTGAGCTTTCACTGCTTAGATTTAACGATTCTTCAGATTCAGAATACTTATTGCTTGATGTTCTGGATCTTTTCGAGGTTTGAGTTCTACGAGAGCTTGCTACTTGCTCTGTGTGGGTTTTCGAAGGGTTTTCCATTCTTTTTGAAGGAAGAGTTACGTGGCTTGGAGTTTTGATGTTTTCTTGTACTTCTTTTATTATGGCAGGAAGCATTTCTTTAATGCTTTGTTTGACCAGTTGTTGCAATTCTGGTTGTTGAGTAGCTATTTCAGGATTATTATTAACTTCTTTTCCTTTTTCCTTGATAATGTATGTAGATGGACTGCTATTGTCATTGTTTTGTTGAGACATCTAAGAACACAAGCACGAATTTGGGTCAAAATTTGAAGTTTATTATCGCTTAAACTTCATCTATTTGTTACAAATACAGAAATATAGATATGCATCTATATCACTTAAAGTTAGCTAATTATACAAATACTATCATTAACTTTAATCGAGAAGCACATCTCCCAAATCTTGATAGAATCTCCCCAGGGTCTCGGTCATAGCACCCTTCTGGATCAACTGATCTGCCACCCATTGTTCTGCGTACTTCCTGTCTTCCTGGGCTAGTTCATAGTCAAATATAGTTTGTTCGTTTTTAACTACGACTTGTCTGGTGAAGTACAGTTCAGCACGTAGATCGTCAGCCTCTCTAAGAGCACGATCAAGGTGTTCATCAATTGATTTTGGCAGTTCATCATGGTATCCATAACAAGGAGGTGGTTCCCTGTGTCCCATCCTAAGATCGTGATATGCTGAGTTAACAGACCACACGACTTTTCCGTCGGTTGCATACTGACGTCCATCGGAGGGATCTACATAGAAGAAAGGTTCCTTGAAAACGGGATGTTCTGGAATAGGATCAAAGAAATACTTTCCACTACTGCCTTCACAAACAGCAGCCTTGTCGGATTCAGAAATCGAATGTAGAGTTTCTTCACTTGGACTGGGTGGATGTTCTTGAATTGTTCCGGTATGATCTACCACGTCTAATGATTGAGGTAGTGGCATAGATGTCATAACAGGACGTAAAGATTCTCTTGAATCTTCCATTTCCACTGAATACTCTGATTCTTCCCTCAGAGGTTCAAGCCTTGCTTGAGTCTGCTCCACTTGTTCTGCGACCATTCTGTTCCAATTCTCCGGGGTCGGTAGATAGTGGACATAATCATCATAGCTTGGTACTACTTGATTAGATGATTCTCCAGGGAAGTAGTTTGGGTAATTATAAGGATAATAGTATGGATCTGACATCCTGTAATTTATTGGTTATGTTAAAGGCATTTTCCTACCGTTCGTTTAGTAGGCACAACTATTGGTTAAAGCTAAGATACTATCATACAAGTATCTAATTTTGCTAAAACCCTTAAATGCGGCTCTGATACCAACCTGTCACAACCCCGGGCTACCCCTGCCCGGGCGTCGCGAGACAATGCTGGTATCTGAATGAGGTCCCATAAATTTGGACAGCGGAAGTCTTTGTTTTTACTTGATGCCCTTTTTGTAATGAAATGTCATGTAAATAACCTCAAGGGTTAATTCTATACTTTTTATCAAAACTTGGGATCCACGTCCCTTTTCATTTCATGATAATAGACATTCAAAAGTCTATTATATAATGTACATCTGCTGAATTAATTTACATAATACAAGCCATTTAAAATGTTTAGGATCTACGTCCGTTCCAACATTTGGTCTTGTATTAGTCTGCCACAGGGATTTAAATATGCCTAAAGATCTTGTCTTTACTGCACCACCCTGAATTTAATGATTTCTTTCACTACCTGTGAAAAACGTTTTGAAAATGAACATCAGCATAAAGCCGGTGAATCACATTTAACTGACACGAAAATGATTTCTAACATAAACCAAATTAAAGCTTTTAAGCACGTTTCTGTATGGTAAATCTACACATTCAGCAGTCTTTTTCACCTGAAATATATACCACCTACATACACTGGGTTAACTGCCATGGGGTCAACTGGCTGAGCTCTATGTCTCAGACTGATAGCCTATTCCCAGGGTCGTGATGCTAAGAACCTTGTTCTTAGTCTTATATGATACTCAGGAACTCGTCCTTCGTATAATCTGCTAAGGAACCATATCCTCAGTCTTATGATACCCCCTTTCATGATCTGTACCCAGCCACGGACCGGACTTTCACCCGTCACATGTATACCATTTGATCAAATCTACGTATGCTTATGGCCTGAATGCTATCACGTAGATTACCCTTATGATTAAAGTATTTAATTTGTTTCATGCCGTTTTCGTAAATAAAATGGTTTTATCGTTTGAAAAGCGTTAAATGTGTTCACCTTGATTTTGATGGCTGGTAGGGTTGTAGGCTTCGGAATTTGAGCAGAACCTCGACACGTTTCTTCCTAGGGAAGACACGATTAACGAGAATATATATGAGAGAATATATATATATTTGCGACTATATATATATGAATAGTTTTAACGATACCTACTTTGCGGGATTTGGACGGAACTACGGCTTGAGCAGGGTTTCGTTGGATTCTTGAACAGCGCTTCGGGACGTCGTAGAGTTTTGAGAGATCGGGTTTGTGTATAAGGAATGTTTGGAAACTGTACAGAATTTCAATCCCGTTGAAGGCCTTTTATAGGCTGATTTTCCAGTCCCTCGCGTACCGCGAGGCCGGCCAAGGAAATCTCTCGCGTACCGCGAGAGGATGAGGTGTCACGAACGGTGCTAAGTCAGCATGACACGTGTCGGCTGGTGGCAAGGGTGAATGACACGTGTTTTCCGGCCCTGACGCGTGTACTATTCCCTCGCGTACCGCGAGGCTTGGTTGGAAATCTTCTCGCGTACCGCGAGAAGATGATTTTCTGACGCATAAGCAGTCCCCTCGCGTACCGCGAGGTTTTGTCAAAATCTCCCTCGCGTACCGCGAGGGAGTGAAATTTTGAATTTTCTTTTCTTTTTATTTTTGGGTGTTACATAATGCATCTTCAAGAAATTGCAAATCAATTGCCTGATGCATTTACCGATACAAAAAGGGTAACTAAATCTCATATACCAGCTGCTAATGCTCCCGCTCGAGTTGAGATTACACATAAACAAGTAGATGATAACATGACTCATGAATCTCAGAAGCGTTTGAAACGCGGAAGGCCGATTGGTTCAAAGGATAAAAATCCTCGAAAAAGAAAAGGACTTGAAAAGGAAATTGATTCTAATGAAACGCCAAATATCAAAACCTTTTCCGAGGAAGAAGTGAATGATACCAACAAAGAGATGTCAATCAACTACGGTCATACATATATATTATGGAACCGAAATGAAATGGAAAATATTGATGAGATATTTTCTTATTCTGTGGCAAGTGAAATTATGAGCGAGGATGACATTCATGAACCAAAATATGTCAACGACTGTCAAAATCGACATGACTGGGATAAATGGAAAGATGCTATGCAACCTGAATTAAATTCGCTTAATAAACGGAAGGTTTTTAGACCTATTGTTATTACACCTAAGGCCGTAAAGCCTGTAGGATATAAATGGATTTTTGTGCAAAAACGGAATGAGAAAAATGAAGTTACAAGATATAAAGCGAGACTCGTAGCTCAAGGTTTTTCCCAAAGGCTAGGTATTAACTACAAGGAAACATATTCTCCCGTTATGGACGCAATTACCTTTAGATATTTAATCAGCTTAGTTGTATCTAAAAATTTAGAAATGTGTCTTATGTATATCGTTACAGCTTACTTGTATGGCTCACTTGATAATGACATCTACATGAAAATTCCTTAAGGATTTAAAATCCCTGAAGCGTTAAGCTCAAAACCTAAAGAAATGTATTTAATCAAATTACAAAGATCTTTATATGGACTGAAACAATCTGGAAGGATGTGGTACAATCGTTTGAGTGATTATTTGATAAGTAAAGGATATACACATAATCTTATTTGCCCATGCGTCTTTATTAAGAAGACAACATCAGGATGTGTGATCATAGCTGTATATGTTGATGATCTAAATATAATTGGCACACATAAAGAAATCCATGAAGTGATTACCCTTTTAAAGAAAGAATTTGAAATGAAAGATCTTGAAAAAACCAAATATTGTCTTGGTTTACAAATTGAGCATACGAATAATGGAATACTTGTGCATCAATCAAATTATGCTGAAAAGCTCTTAAAACGTTTCAATATGGACAAGGCAAATCCTTTAAGCACCCCAATGGTTGTTAGATCACTCAATGTCGAAAATGATCCATTTCGCCCTTGCGAAGATATTGAGGAAGTCCTTGGTCCAGAGGTACCTTACCTTAGTGCAATTGGAGCTCTTATGTATCTTACTAACTGTACAAAAACTGACATTTCTTTTGCATTTAATTTGTTAGCAAGGTTTAGTTCATCCCCTACAAAAAGACACTGGAATGGGATCAAACATATTTTTCGATACCTTCAAGGAACTATTGATTTAGGCTTATTTTATCCTAACTATTCGAAAGAAGGTTTGGTTGGTTATGCAGACGCAGGTTATTTATCGGATCCTCATAAGGCGAGATCTCAAACTGGATACCTATTTATGAACGGAGGAACTGCAATTTCATGGCGTTCTTAGAAACAAAGACTTGTTGCAACATCCTCAAATCATGCTGAAGTCATTGCACTACATGAAACTTCCAGAGAATGTGTATGGCTGAGATCTATGACACAACTCATAATGACTTCATGTGGACTAGAGAAAGGTAAAAGTCCAACTCTAATCTATGAAGTTAACACGGCTTGTGTCTCGCAAATGAAAGAAGGGTATATCAAAAGTGACAGAACAAAACATATACCGCCAACATTATTTTCATACACTCAGGACCTTATCAAAGAGAATCAGGTTGAAATTAGATATGTCCAATCTAGCAACAATTCAGCTGATCTCCCTACAACAATTTTTAGGAAACACGTTCATGATATTGGAATGCGACATGTACGGACTATATAGTGAGTTACATATGACAACTTGAGGGGGAGCTATACGCCGCACTCTTTTTTTCTTAGCTAAAGTATTTCCCACTGGGTTTTCTTTAGCAAGGTTTTTAATGAGGCAATATTTCAAAATCTCCAAAATTGAAAAAGTGTCATACAAGGGGGAGTGTTATGAAATATTAAAAGATATGAATGAACACATTTTTCAACTTAGCTTCATACCTACATGTACTCCAAATAATTTATCTTGTTTATTGGTTTACCATGTAGTAACTTTTGTAGTATGCATATCACCTCAAAGTGAAAGAGAAAGTGCACATCTTGTATACACTTTTATAAAAGTCTATGCATTTCTCTACTTCTTATTCTTATCCACTCTAAATCTCTTATGTTATAAACACTAATCTTGAGGTAATACTAGTTATATTATAACAATAATTAATTAATTAACTATTAATTATAAAAAAAGTAAGTCCAAAGTTTTAAACATAAATTCATTATTTTTAAAAAAAATTAGCCTAAATGATAAAATCAAGAAACCAAAACCTGTAACACCCTTAATTGGAATACCAATTAATAAAACATTTAAACGCGCGGAAGTATTTATCCCAAGATTTTTTTTTATATTTCCTTCGCGTGTCGCGAAGAGCTAGACAGACATCTTCGTGTGCCGCGAAGAGTCTCCAAAATAGCAAGTCCGGGAACCAGGTTTTCTTCGCGTGTCGCGAAGAACCTCCTCTCCATCTTCGGGTGGCTCGAAGAAGACCGGTAAACAGAAAGTTTACTTTTTCTGCCCAGTTCCATACTTAGCCAAATTTTCCAATTTTTTTATCCATCAACATGACACCAAAAAAAATCCCCAACACTTGGGTTTTTGACCAAACATTTCAAACATCATTTATAACATCAAAATACCAATTCAAGTATCAATTTACACACCATTTAACGGATTTTCATTCAAATCCCAAAAACACCAAAAATGCATACGAGAATCCTCCTTTCGCCAATTGGACTTAACCTTGACTACATCAGAGCTTTTCCTACATAACACCACATGTAACAACCATTAATAGTGAAGATAAACATGTCGAATAAGTAAATACAACTTGTTTTCACCCTCTGACCCGTTTGCACCCAATATGTCATTAGACTACAATTAACTTGTATTTCACCTTATAAGTTCATTTCCTTCCATTAGTTAATCAAAATTAACATTTTGATTACACTTTTCCATTTTCATTATGGCACATAGTCCATAACCTCATTTTCATTATGATACTTAGATCATAACCCCATTTCCATTTCCATTTCCATTATGGTTCTTAGACCATAACCTCATTTTCATTATGGTATTTAAACCATAACCTCATTTCCATTATGATTCTTAGATCATAACCTTATTTCCATTAGGGTATGTAAACCATAACCTCATTTCCATTATGGTATGTAAACCATAACCTCATTTCCATTATGATACTTAGATCATAACCTCATTCACACATATCAATTATAGTATTACAACTATAACTACATTCATTCATTTATACATATCCATTATAGTATTACCACTATAACTATATTCATTCATTTACACATACTAGTTCATTCTCATTCATTCACATTTAATTCAACAACACAGTATGCAACATAACACATATACCATCCATTATCATCAATACTAAGTAAGTGCAAAGGCACTTATCTTTTGGGTTCAGAAGATCCCGCACCACCTTCTCGGTTCACAATTTGATTACCTAAACATATTTAGTAATCTAACATACATCAAAATCACATTATAATTGAGTTCACAACCCAATTTCCATTTCCAACCCAAACTGACCCGTTTGGGTTATTCACATAACCAAACACCCTCTTTCCATCCAAACTCACCTACTTGAGTTTCCTCTCAAATTCCTTGACACTAGTTTTTCATTCAATATATTTCATTAGGTTAATTTGGTGTTCATCCAAGTGTCTAACACCATATAAACACTTAATCATTACTAATTCAACATTCTATCATCATAATCCAAACACCCCCAATTTTCTCCATATGAACCCTAACTTCTCATAATCAAAATCAAAGGGTTATAGGATGTTAATCATCATTCTTTACCTTTAGTTTAGCTAGATTATCCACAATCTAACACCAATTAACCACATGCATTCATAATTTTTGGATTTCTATAAAACCCACCAACTAACACATTCAAAGGTGAAATCAATGAAAGATTACACTTACTTGATGCTAGAAGGATAATGTGCAAGCCAACACTTTCACAAATTCAAGCTCAAATGCACGATTTTGGCTTCAAATCCGGTTTCCTTTTCTCTCTTGCTCAAGAACGATCCACACCAAATAAGAGAAAAACTGAATTTTGACTTCTTTTAGTCAAAATGATAGATTTGTCATATTACATCTTTAGTCCCTCAACTTCCATTTCATCCATTTCACTCTAAAACTAGTTAGAAATAAAAATAACTTTGTTACTAACTTGAAACCCACTTGTTTCAATTTAATTCTAAAATATTATTTTCACCGTAATATTTATTAGAATATTTATTTATTTGAAAACGAAAACCGGATTTTGGTTCGTTACAAAACCGAACCAAACTCATTATAAAAACTGAAAAAATCAAAACCAAATGGTTTAAATCTAAAACCGAACCGTACCAACTTATAACGTGCATTTATCTAGAGAATTATTAACCTCTTTATAACCGTAATTTAGGTTAAGATCCGAATTCAAGGGGCTTTTGTACTTTCCCTCTAATTTTCTTCATTCACACACATTGGAATCCAATTGCTTTCGGAATTTGAGTAAATGCAGTTTTGCATCCGGAATCTCCTTCTCCAGGCATGATGTTCTTCCCCATGTTTGAATTTTTGTTCATTTCGTTCCCAATTTCATGAAAATAATAGACTATTCTCTCTCTGTTAATCATCATATCAATAGTTTATGTGTTGATTTCTGAATTTATTTGAGAATTGAGACAACCCCAACTCATATTATTTCGGGATTTGATTAAATTGAGTGGGGATTCTCCATTTTGGTTTTATTTTTGAAATGTTGAAAATCTTGAAACTGGAAATGTTGTGCATAAAGATTCTATCTTTGTGGGATTCTTGATTATTAAATGTTGTTTCTAGGTTTTCATTTATTCATTGATTTATTTAATGATGAAGATCATATATAGGTTTTTGAAAATCAGAACAAAAAGTGGTTTGGTGCTTCAAATTTCATGCAATGACAGTGATTAATCAAGAGTGCAATTCAGTAGAAATTTTTTCAAGCAAATATGATGGTCAATTGGGTTATTTCTGTATATTTTTTTTAATTTGGTTCATTAGGTATTTGTGTATCAATATTGTTAAATTAAGATTTTCATTTTCTTGAATAAGCATGGGTACATTTTAATCATGGGTCTAACCACGGGTGGGACAGAATTTTCTATTAATAAGGGTATATAACGTGGTCGTTTTCTTGTAGTTTGACTTTGACTCCTCAAATTGTCGTTGGTAAAGTAGTTGAAGCAAATATAAGAAATATATTGTGACCCCTGATTTGAAAAGTTCTTGTTCCGCCACTGGGTCTAACATAGTTCTATATTTTGGTGTTGCAGGTTAACCAGTTGATTATTTGTTCGTATATTTCTTGTAGTTTGACTCCTCAAATTGTGTTACATTCACTAACTCAAATGAAAGCAGTAATGAGCTTTTCACATTTTCTACTTCCTAGATGCCAAATTCATACTGCTGGTTCTTGGTGGAAAAAGGTCCACGATTTTAGCCGAAAAGTAGAAAATAGTTCTAAGTTTCAGTCACTTGGTCCTAATATTTGTAGCTTTCACGGGTTCCATAGTAAAAGATTGAACAACATAGAAGGAAAGAACATTATAAGCAGAAGAGTAAACAGCATTGGCCAACAGATAGCCAATCTAACACACAGCAGTTTAAATTCAAGTAGAGTAGAAATAAGTGAATGTAAAAGTGTTCATATTGAACAAAAGATTGTTGAAAACGATGATACAACGAAGCCCATAACCATCATTGTTTTTGATACTGAAACCACTGGACCTAAAAGAAAGGATGATCGAATCATTGAGATCGCTTTACAGGATCTTAGTGGGGGAAAGAATAGTACCTTCCAGACACTTGTAAATCCTGATAGGATCGTGACAAATTCACACATCCACGGAATTTCAGAAGACATGGTCTGTTTACCAGAAGTCCCAAGGTAACATTCCTAATTAATGTTTTGTGGGGACTCGGTCAATACTAAACTATTTTTAAGTAGAGAACCACATAAGCACTTTTTCATAGTGCTTGTCAGATATAGTGGGAATAAAAAGAGGAGGCAGTTATACAATTACACACAACGGCCTTCTGTATCGTAGTTAAAACAATAGGTACAAGTGTTTATGTGGTTCTTGCAGCTGTCTACTTAAAATTGTATATGTATTGAACGGTCATGTTTTGTTCATTTTTATGAATTATCTTATTATAGAATCGTCTAAGATTATAAATATGGTCACTTTTATAAGCAGGACATATTCAGCTGGTTTGATCAAACATTCAAAATTTGAAATAAAACCTGAAACAACCTAAATTTTCCTCTTGATATGAGAAGTGATTTGTGGGCTTTCCTGATTTCTGTTACTTGCATAAAAAAACAATATTAATTGAAAAGCTAAATTTGTTGAACCTTTGGAGAAGTTTGAGGTTGGAGCCCTGAGTTAAAGATTTTTGGACTGATAGTAAGATTTGAAAGTTGCAACCTTTTTAAGTTTGCACATTTTTCGTATACTATCGTCACACTCCCACTGCTTCACGAACGTTTGTGCAAACTGCTTCATAATTCCCATGGATTTGAATGCATTGAATACTATCCAATTTGGCAAATCCATTTCATTTATGCTTTATAAATGGCATTCAAAAGTTCTGCTTACTAGCTGATTCAATAAAGCATAGATTTTTTTGGTTTTTAGCTTATAAAATTGGGTTGTTAATAGTCAAAAGTGCAAAAGGTGCTTAAGCGAGGTGAGGTGCATCCATCAAGGCCCTCAGGCGAGGATTCCAGCTAAATTTTAGCCAAAACTGGTCAACAATTAAAACGGGTCTGATACATCTAAATGTGGCCTAGAACACGTCTAAACTAGCCTAAAACGTGTCTAAAATTCCTAAAATTGGTTTGTTTATACTATGAGTCTTGCTTAAAAAAAGCTCTCGCTTTTTAAGGGCCTTGCACCTTTGACTACTATGGTTGTTATGGTATATTGAGTTGACACTTGTGTTAAAGAATCTTAACGACGTGAACTTTTGTAGGATGGAAGAACTGATACCCATCTTTGTGCAATATGTCAAAAGCCGCCAGAAACCTGGTGGTCAAGTATTGCTCGTTTCTCACAATTGCAAGTCTTTCGATTTCCCTTTTCTGGTCAATGAATTCAGACGCTGCTCCTATGAAATCCCATCAGATTGGCATTTCTTAGATTCAATGTCTCTTGCTCGTGCGGTAAAAAAAGCCGAAGGTCAGTCTCTTATCAACTTTATGGGCATTTTTGGATTTGCATTTTGTATGATTTTTCATGTTTGTATACACATTTTATGGTTAATTACTGACATTCTGTTTCATACCTGCCAATAAAACTAGTTATTAAAGGGTAAACTAAAATTACCTATTTACCCCTTTCGAACATAAGTTGGAAGACTTATTCCGATGTGACAATATGCCTTCTCTTTTTAGTTATCATGTCTTTGTGATCATTTGTTAATTATTGTTCTCTATATATAGAGCCCTTATGTAACCTTATCAGACACGATTAATATACAAGTACCCTTCATGTCATCATTTTCAAAAGCGCACATATAAACACCCTTAGTCTACATATATGCATGAATGGCAGAAAATTATATTATTAAATTGGTTTTGATCATATGGGCAGGATCTGAACTTTCTTCGATATCGCTCCAATCCCTTAGGGAGTATTATAAAATCCCGCTAATTGGTCAAGCTCACAGAGCCATGGCAGATGTAAATGTTCTTACACAGGTTTTACAGAAGACGACTCATGACCTGAAGCTCACATCTTCCAGTCTTCTTAAAAATTATGCATTCACAGAAACAAGCAATAACTCAAAGAAGAAGAAGAAGAATTCAAGATAAGACTGTTTTGTAGTTTTTAGCTTTATATCCAGAGTATTAGTTTATTTCTCTTCATAAAAGTATAAAGGTAGCCAACTTTGGTCTGATTTTCATTTTGGATAACCGGCTTGGTGGGGTGAGTTCAAATCAGAATGGACAATGTGATTCAAGGATGCCGGTTGTGGATTGTTTTCATTGAAGCACGTTTGACTGTGAAGTTCTTTGTTGATTCACAATCAATATGTCCATTTTTACTATGAGCGATTGTTACTCCTTGAATAATAATAACCGTTGAATGATTTAAGATATTTGATTTTATCTTGAGCATAAGATCTTATGATTTGTTTTAAAACTTGAATTTCTTTTAGAAAAATATTAAACCATAAAAGTTGCCTCAATAGAAAAATTCAGAACAAGAAAATCTGCAAAAGAATAATAATGACTGATTCTAACCACACACGGAATATTGCTAATTGAACCCGCCGTCGCGCGATACACCCTCGTATAGGTCAATACGAGGGCGTATAGGGTTTAGTCTCTGACACCAGAATGACACGTGTCATTCTCTGTGTCTCATACGATTCGTATTGCCCTATACGCCTCGTATGAGGCAGGGCTCAATATTTTTCTTCAAAAGTTGGAAGATTTGGTGTTAAATAATCCTATACGTGGCGTATAGACCTATACGCCACGTATAGGATTATTTATTTAATTATATTTTTTTTATAATAATATATTATTTTGTATTTTAGTTTATATAATTTTGTTAATATAAGTTTGTTATCTATTTATAAATTTTATATATTTTATATTTTTTTTAAACATTTATTATATTTTTACAGTATAATCAAACAAAATATTAAACATTACAAACCAACCAAAATATTAAACATTACAAACCAAACAAAATATTAAACACTACAACCAAACAAGTAAACTAAACATTATATACATTACATCATAAAATTAAATATATACATCAAAATGTTTTACATACATAACAACGAAATAAACAAAATACAAATAAAAGAACTAAACCTAATCGGCTCCGGCGTCACCCTGACCTGCCCCGCCCTCACCCTGAACGGGGTCGTCCGGATAATGACGTGGCGGTGGTAGTGGGGGTGGCTCGATGCCGGCGGCTCGTGACTGATTCACGAGCTGTCCAACCGCCCACGTCATCAGGTCCTCCATGCGATCGAGTTGACGACCATGTCGCCGTGAGTCGGCAACAAGGCCATCAAGCAATGCCTGGGTAGCCCAATCCAGCCTAACAGACCGACGTACGTGTCGGGGATGCTGTGGCGGATGCTCGTGGACCTGCTCGACGTGTGGCGGCTCGTCCTCAATCGCCATACCCTGCAGCGGCTGAGGCATAGGCGGGTCCCCCTGTCCAGGCATCTGCGGCAACGGCACCGGGACCCAAACCTGGTCCTGGACGGCCCCTACGAACCGAAGGCCCTGCGGGAATCGGTGCGTGATGCGCATGCCGCTCGCCGTGCAACGATCTAATCGGACAGGGGGAATGGCCGGTAACATCTGAGGCTCATGGTGGCCAAATGGTATGACCGACCGCATGATATGCATGATGAATGCACCGCCATATAAAAGTCCGCGCCTCTGTCGCATATAGGCTGAAGCAAAATAAAGCGCCATGCTCGTGGACAGGTCGCACCGCCTCCCAGTAAGCAGGCAGAAAAGGAAGAAAAGATCTCTATCAGTGCACCACTCTCGACTTTTCAGACGCGGTGCGATCGACGTCGAAATAAGCCGGTGCAGATATCTATACAAAGGGTCTCTAATACCTGAGACCCTCCCCTTGGTACCCAACCAAGGACTATCTGAAATCAAGCCCCAAAAAACAAGGAGTTCCTCCTTGTCAACCTTCGTCACCGCCTCGGTGAATAGCGGCGAGACCGTCTCAGGCTCGTAGTACAAGCCCGTCGTGACGGCCCACTGACGGAGAGTCTGACGGTAAACGACCCCAAAAATAGAAAAAGAAATACGATCCGGATCCTCAATATCCGGCGCCTCCCCGGGTAGAGGCTGCAGCCCAGTCTTTGAATAGATAAACGTCGAAAGAAACTCGACGACAAGCTCTCGGTATGTCTCCTCAAAAGAAAGGTCAAAAAGACGCGACCATGGCGTGTCCTCACCGATGATGGCCCTAGATCGCTCGGCCTCATGCACCTCCTCGAGGAGGGCCCAATCCACCGCCGTACCTGGACCCATCTACACCTCCCGGAGCTTCTGGCACCGGGAATAAGCCTCTGTATCGGACGGAAAATCTAGAAAAGGATAGTGCGCAAAATCGTCTAGCTGATCCATCTGAATATCATCATCATAATCCGCCATATCTGATAATAATTAATTGTTTTTAATATTTTAATTTAAATAATAAATAATAATAATAATATATTGTTTAAATTTTAAATAATAAATAATAATAATATTTTTTTTTAAATAATAATAATAATAATATATTGTATTTATTTTAAATAATAAATAATAATAATAATAATAATATTAATATATTGTTTTTATTATATTTTCTTTAATTGAATTAATTTATATAATTAAAAAAATTTTTAAATTAAAAACCTATACGCCACGTATAGGCGGTTGCCGGGTAAACAAAGCCATACGCAGGCCAAATAGGCCATACGCGGGCGAGTTGCCGGGTAAACCAAGCCATACGCGACCAAACTAGGCCATACGCAGGCATGTGACCGGGTAAACTGAGCCATACGCAGCGTATAGGCTTATACGTGGCGTATGGCTTCATCTTCTTCCTTAGATCAATCCAGAAGAACTATACGCCACGTATGGTCCTGTACGTGGCGTATAGTTCTTAATTTCAAACCTAAAAATCGCTAATCTACCCAGTTTTACCCGCAAATATTCAATAAAAACCTAACATTAATGATCGTGGGTTAAGACACGTACCTTTTCAAAGTTTTTTTGATGCCATAATCCAAATCAACGAGCGTTTTTATAAGCGGGTCGCGTATGGCTTTGTGTTTGTTTTTTTGGTTCGTTTGGTACAATACGGGGCCAAAACCAGATAAATCAAATGTATATACGCCACGTATAGGGCAATACGTGGCGTATAGAATACCAAAGGTTAGGGAAGATACGCCACGTATTGATCTATACGTGGCGTATAGAAATTTGAATTTTGAAAAAAATTGAATTTTGAAACATTTGAATTAAAATTAATTATTATTATATTTAATTAACATTATAATTAGTTATAATTAAATAAAAATATTTAAAATGACAATAAAATTAATTTAAAAAGAATTACAATACAATTTTAAACAAATATCATCCGAGATTCGTGAAATATTGTGGAAAACTAGATCTATTAGTGGCCATTATTTTCTTAAATCGTTCTATACGATCATTGTATATATTTTCCTATTTTACTGCATCATCATTTCATGTGCAAATTCCAAAGTGCATTCGGCGTAGGAATCGAAAATTCTCCGTCTAACTTGACGTGGATGAAATGAGCATTTTTGACGTGAACTAATGATAAGACTTGATGTTGAGCGTGAACGTTAGGACCAAACCACAATGGAAAAAATGTTTGATTACCGTTGATGCTTAAAAGATGAACAATCACCCCAAATCTTTGAGCAATTAGGAGTCCTGTGTATGGCATCGACATCCAACGACTAACTGGTGCGGCTTTCACATCCTGCCAATCTATTGTGTGACGTAGCTTATCATACTCTTGAAAGGCGACTCTGTCAAAAACAGTTCTCCACCATTCCTCTTTATTGTCCATCTCATGTAGAAGTTGTTGTCGGACAAAGAGCCACCGGTTTTCATTTAACCCTAAGCCCAAAGCTACCGATCGAAAACCACAGTTACCGTCGGGTTTTACATCCTGTATATGTGAAATGTACGGATAAAATAAAGAGGGTATCGAATCCTTAAAACATTTTATATTGTTAACCGCATCATTCCCCGTAATCAATGGAAACCCAAGATGGGCGTTATCATCTTGCGGTTGCTTTCCTTTACCCTTAGTTGAACGACTGTGTTGAAAGACCGAACTCGCTTGTATAGAGTCTTGTGACGCAATATACAAGCTATGTCTCGCAGGGTCACATTTGCTTTGTTGGGATCCTGTGAATGAGTTGTTTCTCGCGACATCCTGTTTCCTTTGTTGTTGTTTTTTCAAAGTTGGACGACCGCGAGTATCTTCTTGTACCATAGGCGCTTTCTTGTTACTTTTGCTCGGAAAGACAACCCCTGCAATTCTCAACAGCATACTTCTTTTGACCTGATCGGGTTGTGACTGTTGGGTTCGAAGGCCTTTAGGCCTATTAGGGTTAAGTTGGCTAGTAGGGCCGGCTTAGTTTCTAAGCGGGCCTACTATTTGGGTTTCTTGTTCCCTAAGTCATTTAACCTAATTGTTCTCTATTTAAGTCGTGTCTATGTAATTGTAAAAGGTGTGCACTGAAATATAATAAGATCCCTAGTTGCAAAGTGGATGTAGGTCTACCGACCGAACCACTATAATTCTCGTGTTCTCTTTATTGCTTTTTTAGTGCGTGTGTGATTGTGTTCCGCTGCGTATACCTAACAAGTGGTATCAGAGCTTAGGCTCTCAGTTTTCTGTTCGATCTTCCTACCTGCAGTTTTCTGTTCTTTGGAGGTTATTTAAAGATCGTGTATCAGAGATTTAATCATACATCACGTTCGCGATTAGGGTTTCTGGTAACCCTGAGTCGTTTTCTCTGCCAAGCCACCGTCGCCGCCGATTAGGGTTCCCACCCTTTAGGCCACCGTCACCGCCGCGATTAGGGTACAGCCCTAGAATCGCAGCCGCCGATTCCTGTTGCTGATCGACTGCTGCTGCTGATCGATTGCTACTGCTGATCTATTCTATCGATTTTTTTTAATCGATTGACAGTTTTTTCTATCAACTTTAGAACTTGGTTACTTTGATCTTTTAATTTTTCGTTTGACACTATGGGCGAAGACGGGAAATTGGTGATTGAAAAGTTCAACGGGTCTGACTTTAGTTGGTGGAAAATGCAAATAGAGGCATTACTAGGGCAAAAGGATTTAGATGTGGTACTTGAAGAGAAACCTGAGAAGATGGAAAAAGTTGAGGAAACTTTGTGGAATGCCAAGGACAAAAAGGCTAGAGGGGCTATCATACTGGCGTTATCGAGGAGCGTTGCTTTTAACATCATGTCTGAAACCACGGCTCGTGGTATGATGTTGGCTCTCTCGAACATGTATGAGAAGCCGTTTGCATCCAACAAAGTGTTCCTGATGAGAGAACTGTTCACAATGAGAATGAAAGAGGGAAGTTCAGTGACCGAGCACATTAACAATCTGAACTCACTGTTGGCTAGAATATCATCTGCTGGAACGAAGTTTGATAATGAGACCAAGGCTGTAATTTTGCTATCTTCACTGCCTGACAGTTGGTCTGGAACAGTGACAGCTGTCACCAACTCTGTAGGGCCTGATGGTTTAACATTTGAAAAGATGCGTGACTTGGTATTGGGTGAAGATGTTCGCCGTAGGAATACTGCAGGCTCTTCTTCTGAGATGTTACATGTTGGCAGGGGAAGGGATAATAGTAGGAATAGTGGGAGCAGCAAGGATCAGAGCAGGAGCTCGTCTAGGGCTCGTCCTAGTGTGCGTTGTTGGGATTGTAATGAGAAGGGACATTTCAGGAGTCAATGTCCGAAGAAGAATTCTAGTGGATTGAACACTGCTGGAAATGTATCGGACGATGATGCGTTGATACTGTGTGTTGAAAGCAGGGTGGAATCTTGGGTCATGGATTCCGGTGCATCATTCCATGCTACCCATAGCAATGATGGCATGCAGAATGTTAAAGTAGGCGATTTTGGGAAGGTTAGGCTGGGAAATGGTGATGTTCTTGAGGTGAATGGCTTGGGAGATTTGGATCTGATTACTGCTTTGGGTACTACTTGGACCTTGAATGACGTCAGAATTATTCCAAAGCTTGAAACGAAGTTGATCTCCGTTGGGCAATTGGATGAACAGGGTTTAGACGTGAAGTTTGGCGGTGGTAAGTGGAAGGTTCTGAAGAATAATCTCGTGATAGCTAGGGGATTCAAGAAGGGGTCGCTATACATGGTACCTGTTCCGTCTGGGGAAGTGACCACCCCTATTAAGACGAACACTAAAGTCGGGCTCGCCGATTCGACAGTTAAACAAGTCAAGTTTGCAGAAAGGGACTCTGGGACTTCAGGAAATTCGGTTGAGCGTATTCGGAGGTCTGAACGTGTACGGGATTTTGGTGACAGTGGGAGCACGAGGGGTGTTCCGACACAGTCTGGAAATCGACGTTGGGTTCGGAAGACTAAAGTTCCGAATGAAATCTCTCCTGTTATGATTCTGCTAGTGGGTAGTGTTCCTCTGAGGATTCCTGTATCTGATGATTCGAGTCTATGGGAATCAGTTGGGATTGAAGATGTAAAGACGGAGTCTTTTGAGACTGGGTTGAAGCCATCTGGGGCTTCAACCGGCCCATCAGGTTACTGATGTGTTTGGGCCGACTGCAACTAGGTGAAAATGGGATGTGTGGATTGAAGTTCGTTTGTTCATTGAGAGCTGTACCTGAAGACTTCTGTTCCTGTTACCGATTACTGTTTACTGAAGACATGGACTGTTGTGTACTCGTTGGCGCACTTGGTGTCTATCGCAAGGCCTTCGAGTGGGAGATTGTTGGGTTCGAAGGCCTTTAGGCCTATTAGGGTTAAGTTGGCTAGTAGGGCCGGCTTAGTTTCTAAGCGGGCCTACTATTTGGGTTTCTTGTTCCCTAAGTTATTTAACCTAATTGTTCTCTATTTAAGTCGTGTCTATGTAATTGTAAAAGGTGTGCACTGAAATATAATAAGATCCCTAGTTGCAAAGTGGATGTAGGTCTACCGACCGAACCACTATAATTCTCGTGTTCTCTTTATTGCTTTTTTAGTGCGTGTGTGATTGTGTTCCGCTGCGTATACCTAACACTGACATAATTTTGTTTCTCACTTGATCCAGTACCTTATCCACGTCTACATTTTCATCATCGACAAACGACAGTGTTAAATCAAGTTTCCTTCAGAAGACGTCCACTGCATCTAGAGGGATTATGCCACCTGTATAATAATAATAATATATTGTTTAAATTTTAAATAATAAATAATAATAATATTTTTTTTTAAATAATAATAATAATAATATATTGTATTTATTTTAAATAATAAATAATAATAATAATAATAATATTAATATATTGTTTTTATTATATTTTTTTTAATTGAATTAATTTATAATAATAATAATTAAATAGTCAGAACAGTTTACCTGTAGCTTCCATATTTGCTAGACGACAAGCACACGGCAACCCACAACTACTGAAAAGTTGGCACCCACACGTTGCATTTTGTTTCCGTATATTTGATAACTTGTACCACTCATTTTTTTATCAAATCTAGAGCTTTATGTGAAACTTTACCGTGCAGGATATCAAACAATTGAATAGCTATGTGGCTGTCCATTTTCCTTATGATGCTTGTTCCAAACCCAAACTGTAAGTGATAATACTGATCTGATACAATTTCATCAACAAACCCAACAAGTATATCTAGCGAGCTGTTAGCGTTTCTAAGATAGCTCTTTAAGAGCGAATGCTGGCTCTCGACTCGGTTCGTTGTATGTTGACCAAAATTGAGGTTTTTGTTGGACCACGCGGATACAAACTTTTCTTTATACGGGTCCAGCCAATTTTTAGTCACATAATCAATAACTCCTGGAAAAATATTTAATATTGAATAAATATTTAAATACTGAAAATATTAAATATTTAATATTTAAAACTTACTTCCTCGTTTGGCTGCGTACAGACGTTCGTAAAGTCGGTTGAAGTTGTACTGGTATATATCTGGCGTGGGAGACTCACATAATACCGACCATGAATACTTGAAATTTTTCCAGTCTTCGTCTGTAAATGATGCCCTGCAATGTTTTGCGATATTCTCGTGTATGTGCCACCGACATAAGTTCTTGGAACAGCTAGGAAATATTTTATCACATGCGTTCATAAGAGCTTTGTCCCTATCTGTTACTATCACACGCGGCTCCATACACTTTTGCAACATTGCTTTTATTTGAAGTAACACCCAGACGAAGTTTTCCTCCCGTTCTTTTGATATAAATGCATGAGCGACGCAAAACGACTGGTGTGTGGAGGTCACACCGACCACTTGGACAAATGGAAGTTTGTACATGTTTGTTTTGTATGTCGCGTCGATCATCAACACGTGCGGGAATGCACGCCACATCTCGTACGATTTCGGATGAACAAAGAATATCTCCTCCACACTATTTGTGGCAGGATCTTCTCGAGTATAGTAGACGTATTTTTTTGAAGAAAGCAGGTTTTCCAGAATCTGTATTGGAGTTTCACCGACTCTCGTTTCGTTTTTTATCTTTTGTATTGCATTATAAATGTCTTTTTTAATGCAACTACTCTCTGGGTTTTGTTCCCTTATAATTGCTAGAATGTTTCGTGGCAACATGTTTTGCGAATACAACTTCCCCACCAAAAGTTGTTCCGACTGAGACAGTCTCCTTGCAAACGAGTGCGCCTCAAGATGTTGGCTAGGATCGTGGTTATGACTGTCATCCTTCACCGTTAATTTCCAATCACCAGTATTTTCTTAGTACTCTCCTTCCAATTTAAAGGGACAACCAATTTTCTTGCTACCGGCACGTCTAACCGTGGCAGTAGACGCACGTTCGCCGTGACGGTCACACACAAGCCACACCTTGATAAACGGTTCCGTCGGATCGTCGCCTTTTCTCCTCGATCGTCGGGTGACAATGACGTAACCATTGTCACGTCCTCTTCGGATAGCCCAATCAACCAACTGTTCACGAGACTGAAAATTCTGGTTAGTTTTATAAGACATATTTTGATTATTTTGTTCTTCGTCTTCGGAGTCATCAGTTTGTTGTGTCGGGTAAGAGACTTCATCGTATACGTATTCGTTCGTGGGTTGTGTAAGGTAAGACGGTTCACCGTATACGAACTTGGGATTGCTTAGTGGCTCGTTCAAATCTGGAAGCCTTACCCGTTGATGAGAATAAACGTTGGACGAGACCTCCTCCTGGTTCACCTCTTGAACGCCAAAACTTTGCGGATTGTTTTCCACCGACTCGTTAGAATATACCTGAAAACCGTAGTTACCATCCCACCACCAAGACATGTTTACAATTTTTGAATTTTGAAAGCATACGTTCGGTTCAAATGAGAATTCTGCATGGTTAAATACACAAAATTTGGGCCCTATACGCATCGTATAGCCCAATACGATGCGTATAAGGTACGATGTGATGGGTTTAGTGGCAGAAGGAATCTCGTATCCTAAATGCATCGTATTGACCTATACGATGCGTATACGAGGTTTGAATGACAGGTTGTAAGAGAATGTCGGGCACGGGAATTTGTGAAGGGCTATACGCATCGTATTGCCCTATACGATACGTATATGGCCAAGTCCGATTAGCATTCTCCGTGTGTGGTTAGTAGTCCCCATAATAATACTGTGTGAAGAGCCAGATTTTGGGAAAACAAGACTAAATGTTTCATTAAAGGAAATTCTAACCATTTATGTTTTACATTTGTGTTATGTTATTAATTATTTTTTTTTATTTTGTAGGTTAGTGGAAGAAAATGTATAAAAAGTAATTAAATTTTATTATTATTTTAATTAAGTTAGTCAAATGAATCATGATACTTAGTTACCATTTATAGACATTATCCTTCTTTAATAACCTCCAAACATGCGAAATAAAAAAAAAGTTCACAATGAAATAAATATTAAAGAAAAAAATGTAAACAAACAACCCAAGCGTTTTTTTTTCATGTTTCACCGATGCTCCCGATGATATGCAACTCTAACACATTTGGTCCTTGAAGCGATAACGCACATTAAAAATTTCTTTTAGAATGAGATAAAATAACAATTTTACCCTTTTCACTTAGGCTATAGGGGTATACTCCCCTCTATACTTCCCACCACTCTCTGTTACGTCAGCATCACATCACATCACATCACACTCAATTACACTTCACTCTATCAAGAAAATACTCCTCTCTGCGTCCCGGCTTTTTAAATAAAATAATAATTTTATGATTTTAGAAATATTAAAAATACTCGACTCCATCAAGGCTATTGAATTTTTTAATGTTTATTTATGTACCGGCGGTGTGTTTGGCGTGAGATTCTCCACACTTAAAATCTTTCTAGCGGCGCCTGGTGTGTGTGTGTTCCCGGCGGCCCCTCCAGCCACCTCACCACGCCGCGGTAAATCAGCATCCACCACATAGCCTTATAACACAGCCATTACCTTTTGTTTAAGCCGTTAAAGATAAAAAGAAAATAACTTGGGTTGATCAACCCATTCATAAACAAACGGGTCAAAACTACCATCTCTACTTATAAATTACGAATACTAGTTTAATTCCTAGGCCAGGACTTCATGAACTTATCAGGCAAAAATCAGTGTTTGGCTTCAAATTAGTTTTAACACAGTGCATGGGTTTTGTAGCAGAAGTGATGTAAATATAAGAGTTATATGTACAATAAGAAACCTTCTTACTTGAACAGGGATCAAATAAGACTCGCAAAGGAAGTTTCAAGTTGGACAGGTGGAAGATCCTGCTGCACTTCTTCGCCGACATCATCACCATCAAAATCCACCAAAAGATTGTTTGCAGTTTCGATTCTTTCCTCGATCATTACACCATCATCAGTAGCGCACCTGGCGGCAACATCTGACTCAGTCAATAGGGCTTCAAGAGGGGACTTGAGACTACCATTTTCAGAAGAAGCAAATTTCACCTCTAGAATAGGAGATTCAAAGTCAACTCTAGATTCAGTCGCCACATCTGGAGGCTGATCAGGGAAGTATTTAAGAATGTCGGTTTTGTCAAAAGTCAACACCTTGACCGTTTTAATAGACTCGTGCTGAGCATCAGTTTCGGGAGGAGACGGAGAACTAAAATTAGCAGTGGGACCCATAGCTTCTTCATTGTCTACTTGAGATATTCCATGTGAGTGAAAACTATTTTCCGGGATCTCTGTGGAAACAGCACAAGAAGTTGTCGCCTCATCGTTCTCCTCCCCTATAAACTCGGGTGCGGTTGCTTTTAGAGATTTGGAAGAAACCGAAGGCTCCTCCTCACCATCAGTATTTGAACCATGAGTCGTATCTATAGAAGCTTGGTTATGTTCCAAACACTCTTCTTCATTAGATTCAACTGTAAAACTGTCATTCGGTTTGGTAAAAGATGAAAACCCAGCTAATGCTGCAGCCAATAATGCATCATCAATTGAAACGGTTTTCTTCGGTTTTTCCTTCTTTGGTAATTCTAAAACATCATTCATTTCCACTTTTTCATCACAAGAAAACTCTTGGACGGTAGCCACAGATATATCCTCGGGTGGTTTGTGGGTCTCGGTTGAGAAAGATCCTGTCCTTTCTGATTCGGATTCATCAGAGAATTGAGAACCATGTCCATCGTTACTTATTGATCTGGGGTCGGGTTCGAGTCTTGAAAAAGACGGGGATACTGGACGCCTGCCAAGTAATTCAACCTGCTGCTCTACACGTTGGAGTCTCGCCTCCATGTTGTTCATTGGTTTTAACATGTTCTCTTCAAATCTCATGCAGATATCTTCGATTCTACTGACTCGTGCAACAAGTTGTTCTAGTAAAACTTCAGTTCGGGTATATGAAAACTCATTTCTCTTTGTCCAATCACATACTTTGTCTTTATCTGGAGTTGAAACTGGCAATTGGGATTGAGTCAACTCAGCTTTGGGCTCACTCGGTTTTCGCAACGTCTCATCTTGCTGATGAACAAGATTAACAGGATTAGTTGAAGTGGTGGGTTCAAACTCGGTTTTGATCGGTTTTCCTACAGGATTGGAACTATTTTGATCGTGTATCGGGACGGGTCTAGATTTGGTTAACCCTAGAAGTGTGGGAACTAGCATAGTCATAAGTGAACTACCAGCTGAGGTTTCTGCATTAACTGTCTGATTCTCAGAGTCATTGAAATCGATAGGGTCAGCAAACACGTACACTTCATCGACATATACGCAGCCTTTACTTTGAAGTGATAGCAAGCGAACAGTGAGTGACATACAAGGCTCTGAATCATTGATTTCTGCTGTAGCTTCATAGAAATCCTGTAAGCATAATATATGACCAACGTTATTTAAAATCTACAAACATAATTTTTTTCTTCGAATATATGCTAAACATGATTTATAGTTCTATTTTTGGACAAATAATGTATTTTTTTTTCTAATGATTTTTCCAACAAAATCTTGAAAACAAATGTACTATGAACAGTAATCAAGATCCTAATTCGAGTTCATATCAAATATGTCAAGAAGTTGATTTATTGGAAAATCAGTTGTTCGGTTCTATTCCGGTTAAAAGAGACACGGGTGTACAATTTCCTAGATATTTTTGGACGATATAAAGTCTATTGGCAACGTAGGCAGCAGACTAAGGTTCCGGAAGGGGCATACTAGGGCTCCATTGATACTTGGATTTTGGCTATTCAGACCTGTACTAAGAGGCTCTGATACCATGTAAACGTAATCTAAGAAATTAAAACTAGAACCCCAAGCTTGCCTCCAAACTCGCGAAGAACTTATCTAGGGCGGTCACAACACAACATTACAACAATAAGAACAATCTTCACGAATAACTATAAGCATTTTTAATTGGGCTTTCCTTGTTACCATCATAAGCCTTACTCATAACAACTTTATCAACCAAATCACTTTCTACATGTGTCATAGCCTTAGCTGGTAAAACTGGCGATGAGACTTTTACCAACTTTATCCTCCTGGCAGAACACCTCCTGTTTTAAATCTCTGCTATCTCAAGTTCCTAGTCTGATCAGAATCTTCATGTTCAAACAGTCTCCAAATCTAACTACTCTTCACAAGTTTCAGTCAACCACACAAAGCCCTACTATGTAGATCTCATTTCTAGTAATTGGTTCATGTTCGTGTCCAAACCCGTTATCTTAACAGATCCATGTTCACTCCCTATTCCAGATTTAAATTCCCAATTCACAATTCAAGTTCCAGTCTTGTGGATAGACTTTACGTGTAACGAGTACATCATGAGTAACATTTTTGCTCCAACTTAAGGAGTGCTAGTATGTCAATAGGTTGATTCAGTTTCCTAGTTTAGTTTTATCTGGTTTCCAAGTTCATATGTATCTTTTATGACTAGAGATAATTACCTCAAGAAGATATATAATTTCCTATACATTTTTACACTAGCAAAAACCGTAAAGCAAAATAAATCTGTAAATGAATCTCGAAAACCTCAAATGACATCCAATAATGGAATTCTTCGGGAATTAGCATTTTTATATTCAACAGCTTCGAAATTGCATTTTCCCAGCATTAAGGATATGTTTGGCACACAACTTTTACACACTTTTGAGCGCTTTATATTTCGTCTTTTAAAGAAAACGAGTAGCTCTCGTTGAGAATAAAACTTTGGTTGGATGAAAAAGTTTTGGCTTTAGTTTGGAAAATAAGCTCCAAAAAAACAAGGTACTTTGAGTAGCTTTCAAAACAAAAGCTGGAGCTTATAATAGAGAAAAAAACTATCCTTTTACCCTTAATTATTTGAGGTTACCTTTTGGGTTTTTTTATGTGTGTCCTTGTATGTCATTTTACACTTTTCAGCTACAAGTACTATTGCCAAACACTTCCATACGACTGACAGATACAACTCAACTCACAGCTGACAGCTACAGCTAACTTTGATAAACATACCTAAGTGGACTCAAATTTAGTTATCCACACGTCCAGTTTTACAGTGTGTTACAATGGTATTTTATCTAATTTTTAGATTGTACCTGGTAGTTTCGGCTGTTGTTCGAAGTTTGGTCTGGGCAGACAGGGAGTTTAACCTCCACCCAATCATCTTCATTGGTGCCAGTTTTATTCTCCCCGACCACTCTAGCCTTTGGTAATATGTCACTGGGACCCTCTGAGTTTACTTCAGCTTCCTTGACATCAGTTGCAGGGAATGAATTGTCATCTACAGAAGCAGCACTGCAACGGACAGTACAGAGGTACTCATTATCACTCTGCAAAGCAGGTGCATAATATATTTCATATACACGTGCTGTACTTCTGACATACACCTGGCGAATCTCGTGCTTTTGAGCGAAATTCACTGCAAAAAGAATGAAAAAAGTCAGATTAAGCCATGAAGGTTTCTGGAATAATTGCACCCTGTAGCACAAATAAAAAACCAAAACAAAAAAAGAAGTAAGAACAACAATATATCACAAAGAGCAACAGGATAAATAATATAAATGACAAAAGTCTAATTACACTTTCAAAGGAATGTGAAGAAACAGTGAACATGCACAATAAATGTTCAGATAATGATTCTGATCAATATTATTGGGATGTATATTTGTTTTAAAAAGCGAGAGGCGCACAAAAGCGATACTCTGATCTAGGGCCTCAAAATTAGTAGAACTCACAATACTTGAAATTACCAGTGCATGAATACCCTCCTAACCAAAAGAGTTTAACAAGAATCACAATGGAAGCTAGCTGCAATGCAAACAATTGATCTTTTGTTTGTTTATCCATTTGATTTCTCCAAGGGGAGCGCTTTCAAAATAACTCAGTGTGAGGGATAATTCACTAATTAGTAAATAGGAGGATACTACAATCTTCTTAATTACTATTTTCTCAAGTCTGATACACTGATCTAGGGCCTCACGTTTGGTATATTTCCATATACTGATCTTCACATTAAGCTACTACCATAAGTTCAACCTTACATAACACTGTACACAAT
Source organism: Smallanthus sonchifolius (assembly GCA_023525975.1). NCBI lineage: Eukaryota > Viridiplantae > Streptophyta > Magnoliopsida > Asterales > Asteraceae > Smallanthus > Smallanthus sonchifolius. Next base: position 43,920,040 of record CM042046.1, on the reverse strand, counting down.
TTCATTGAATGCCTATGCATACAAGTAATGATAAGCTTATCAGTAATCACCACCAGATAATTTAATTTTGATTACAACAAATAAAAACCTAACTACACGAATTCTGAACTGAAAACGCAAAAATATCTAAATCGTTCATCATATACAGTAACATAATTATGCTCCGATAAGTCGATAACACGCATCTGACGAGCCAAAAATAAATCAATCGACTAATTAACAAAACGAACAGGTACTGATGAAATAGAAAACTCACGTTTGATCTCGCAAGGCTCGAAATCAGAAGAAGAAGGCGGTACGAGAAGAACTGGTGGTTTCCGGCACGTGGATTCTGAGTCGATCGGAAAATCAAAAGACTCGAACGTGACGACGGAGTCGAGAGAACCGCGCGATACTGTCCAGCTCGTCTCGGAGCTCCACGGAGTAGTCATACCAGTTGTAGAATTGCAGCGACGGCGGTTGATTTGATCTTCTGATCTTGTAGTGGCGGTGGAGAACTTGTTAACCAGTCCGTTTGACGTTGGGTCACTCTCCGTTAAATATCTGGTGGGTTACGAATTCAATTTAACTAAATATCATTTTTTTTAAAATTATTTTAAAGTTGTTTTAACATTCAACGTTTCATTCTCTATTTCACTCGTAAATATTTATTTTATTATTTTTTTCACTTTTCTATACACTCAACAAAAACAAAGATTTATGAAAAAGGATTTTCATATTTAAAAAATCTATATTTACTAAACTATAAAATTTTAATATAGAGATCATGATGCATGTTTAAAATAGAAGAAAACTTTAAATAATAAAGATGAAAATAGAGAGATACTGATGTGAATGCTCTATCAAATAGATTTCAAATATAATACAACTCTAAATAATAGGAAGTGTATTACTTGAAATTGATTTCAAATTTAGATAGGCTTTTTGTTATAACTTTATATGTCACGTGTCAACATAATTTTATAATTCTTAATCTTCATTATTTGTTATTTATAATTCTTAAATCTATTATTTGTAATTTATAATTCTTAAATCTATTATTTGTTATTTATAATTCTAAAATCTAATTTTATAATTTTTAATCTTTATTATTTGTTATTTTATTCTAAGTTACCCGGTCTAAATTTGTCTAGAGCCAAAGGTATCTAGAGCTAAATGTGTCCGAACTAAATATGAAGTGTACTATCACGCACCCACAACCTAAGTAATAGGTGTATCTTGAGGTATGCGCCAAAAGTCATCCGGAGTTAAATGCGTACGAATCTAAATATTAGGTGGATTGTAAGGCACCCACAACCTAAGTATTGAGTGTATTTTGAGGTGCATAACCTAAATATATAAGGACGTGGAAGTCATGGATGTCTAGCTTGCTAGAGCATGACTTATGTATATAAGATGTACTCCTGATTAAAGGGCTTTCCAACGAATCTTAAAGTATTTTGTGAGTCCTAGTTTCAAAGAAAGGTGGGTTGACCTTTTGTGGTACCAAAACCATCGGTCCTTTACGGGTCTCATTTCCAAAGAAAGGTGTTTTGACCCTTTGCATACCACATTGATCGGTTTTGTGCTGCCCATCACAATATGATAGTGTGTGAGAGCATCTGGTAAATATGATAAAGTTCTTTGTGAAGAAAATAGAATCTTACCCAGTATAGGTAGAGACAGTGGCGGATACATAAATTTTTTGTAGGAGTGGCAGAATACGAGTGGGTAAAAAAGGAACGGAGGAAAAAAATGAAATGACGATAAAATAATATAGTTCATCAAATATTTAAACATAATATTATAAAGCCTTGAACATCTTTCGAAAACGCTTTATTGATCGTTTTTATTGCCATTTCATAAGGCTTTAGTGATCCACACACGATCTTTTTTGGCCTCTACGTGTTTTCATCTTTCGAAAACGTTCGATTACATCTTCATTGGTAACATTGAGAAGTTCATTGGCCCATTAGAACCGGCTATTATTTTGGACCGGACGGTGGGCATTGGCCCACCCTTTCCTTTACTTGCATCCGCCTCTGGGTAGAGGGTGAGGCTGAATTACTCTAGTGAAACCCATTGTTAGCACCGAATTGGTACCAATGTTTCCAGAACTGAACCAGACGTTGAACCGGTCTTCTTACTGGTCCACTGATCGGACCGGATTTAGGAACGGGACGACGTCATAAATATTATAAAAATAAATCAATCCAAACAACCATTAGTCCTTCAAAAACCACCAACAAGCCAATTCCAATACTCTTAAACTAACAATTAGCTACGAAATACGAATCCAATACACTTAAAAAAGAATTAATAAATAAAAACAGCCAACCGGTCCGACCACCAGGTCGATGCAGGACTGTTTCAACACACCTAACCGGACCGGCTAAGCCTCCGGTTCCCGGTCCGGTCCATATTTCAAAACACTGATTGGTACTAATCTACCCGAGTTAGTTGAGCCATTTAGCCTTCTCACAATCGTCCCCCTCTTTGTTCTTTGTAGCACCGCCAATTTGGTCCAGAAACCAAGTAAAAACCTAGCGTATGAGTTCATATGACCAAATTAGCCATGGTAGGGGATACCCCTAACTTGGCCCGGTCGAACACATAGTGGCCCGTAAAAACCCATCACATGAACAAATTAACCAACCCATAACCGAATTAATCGACTTAATTGAACCAAACAATTAACCGATGGTTCGATTAACCATAAACAATTAACCTATGGTTCGGTTAACCATAAATAATTAACTGAACATATTGGTTCGGTATTAGTTGTGACGTATGACATAACCGAATCAAACCAATTATACATATAACATGTTTAAGCTTCTATTTTCATCTACAAGTTTAAACTCCTACAAGTGAAAACCATAAAATTAGAGCATATTATCATTCAATAGTATGATAATATTTTTTAAAAATGTTTCCATGGTAGGCTGAACAATTACAACAATTGTATGCTTGTGCCACGTTAACAATGTGGAAGAATGTGCATATGATAATAACAGTAAAATGTAAAAAGTACCACGTGTATTGCACAGTGTACAATTCGTGTTGCATATATTATGGAGACATTTCTTGAAGCTTTGGCAGTTCTGCAGAAAAGAGTTATCACCGGCTTGAAAAAGTTATTATGAATTTATCTTTATTTATGTAAAACTATTGTCCAGAAGTAATGGCATAATGCACGTTTCAAATTGATCTAACCACGCTTGACTACATCTTTTTGGTCAATCTCCGTTCAGCCGTGCTTCATTATTTCCGGACGAACAAGTGTCAGTGCTTCATCTTGGAGCAGAACTAGAACCGTTCTCAATAGTTTGTGTAGCCATAAGTCCCATTGTATTCATTGAAATATGTTTGTGTAGCCATAAGTCCCATTGTATTCATTGAAACATGTTGACTTGGTATACTACCATCCCATTGTAAATAAACGATCTTATATAGATCCATTTGGAATCCACCCACCCAAGAATAATAGAATCTACTTTCTTTAATTTTAATCCAAGTATTTTTTTATTGAACATTAAATAGAACTATATGGTTCTATTTTTTCAGTTCATTTTTATAAACTGTATATTTCCATTTGAGTAACTATGCTGATTACATGTATTGCAACAACACAGTCACTAATTCACTATAGTATAAATTTTGTTTATGTTGTTCTTCAGACGCTTAAAGCATGTCTACAACACAAATCATTGTTAAACTCGCTACAGATACTTATCATGTTACCCTATTCGAGTAAGTATAATGTCTAGAACGATTAAGGTAAAAACAATAAATACGAGTAAATGTGAGTAAGTGATAACTATGAAATGAACTTACCTACAAGTCCTCTTTATTTATTGTCATGGTTAGTGTTATAGCAAGTAGGAGCATCATCTGACTTATCCGATTTTGTAAGGATAGTGTAGGAAGTTATTCAGAATGCTTCTTTCATCTCTATACACACGAAAATACGATTCCCATTGAGAACTTTAGTTTAAATTCTAGGGTTGGGGCCTAGTAAGAGGGGAGTCGTACAACCAAGGATTCTAACCTCGTCCGGTGCAAAAAGAAATAAAAAATCACCTTAAAAAAAGCTACTTAGAATTCAAAGTAATCATGGGAGCACTCAAAACTTTATTTTTTCTATTTAAAACAACAAATATCTAAATTACACAAACCAAAAGTTGACCAGTTTAACCATAAAATTGCAAAAATATAAACTTAAAAACAGTTTAAAGCTGGAATTTTTTAAAAAGACCGGATTGGTATACCGAGAACTAAACCGAAACCTGTTTTTCAAGAGCTATAGAACGGAAAAGTGAACTGAATACATGACGGGTGCTAGCCGTTGATGACTATATAAACTTGGACAGAGATATGTAAATAGTGAAATTAACAATACTAACTCATACGAAGCATCCCGAAAATAGAGAACGAACTATCATCTTAACACAATCATAGAAAAATTCACAGCAAGTAAGGTCGACGTTACAGTTGGTTACCTCGCTCACTATCTCTGCTTCTGAGAAATAAAACGAATTCCTTGTTTGCCAAGATCGACATTCATTGTCTTTCCATCATCTAAAGTAACTGATACGTTAGATGTGTCTTCAGAGACTTCAGTTACCGTTACCTTGTGCCTACAAGAAAACAGTTTCAGGGATCAGACACCCGCCAGGATGTTGGGTTTATCACCAAAAAGACGCGTGTGCAGTAAGCTCACCAGGTATTGTTAGATGGCTGATGAATTTCTACAATCTTTCCAATTGCATGGTTTCCCAGCTTTTGAATTATCCACTTTGCATCCATGATCTCGCCTGTTGCATCTTTATCTTCCTTCATAGAAGGCGGCGGCGGTGGTGGCGGTCTCTTTCTCTTGGACCTCTGACCCTTGACACAACTCTTATCATCCTCCCCGGGAGAAGCCCAGGAACTATGATCATCAACATATGGGTTCTTGAATTTCAGTTTCAATAAAGGCTTGAGTTCTTTTTGTGAAACCCGAGGTTGACCATCACCTGTCATATCATGTTTAACTTTATTCGATTTATTTAACTATAATGAAAAAATTATAAAAAAGACGTACTGTTAGAAGTGGTCAATGCTTGGTCCGGTAGAGAGTTTGATGGAGAATTTGCTACATTTTTATTTCTGCCACCCAAGTGTATAACCAACTTCGGTCCCTTCGTGTTCTTAGATTTTACTCCCTCTTTTCCAGTATCATCCAGCTGATGAGGCCTATAATTTTTTGTTTTGTCTCTCAAGATTCTATGATCGGTTGCCTGGTCAACGGGCCACACACTGTTGGTCAAACCTGCGGTATCAGCTTCTTCAAATCTACAGGACTGGGCGTCTTCATCCTTGTTAACTCCTGTGACGGATACAATAGACTGAGCATCACTGTGTTCGAGTCTACCAAATGTAGATGTGAGAAATCCCTTTTCCCGGGCGTGCTTCTTGTTTGCGGGTTTCTTTGTGTATTCCTTATTCTTTTTGGGAGATTTATCAACTAATGCTTTGAGAGAGAACTTCACTGAATGACCGTAGTCTTTCTTCAATGGCGGTCCATCATCCTCGTCATCAGAATAAGGTGTGATAGCAAATATTTCTTCTTGAGTTGGAAATCCAGCAGCAGCCCTTAGGCTTGCAATTAAATCCTGGTCGGCTTTGTCTCTCCTCCTCCACAGCTCTTGAACAGCATCTTCAAGATCCCTAACCTGAAAAGTCAAAACAGGTCAAAATTAACCATAAGTAATTGACATGGAGGTGGTAACATGGATGGGTTTTGGTAACAGATCAGAGCGGGTTTGGGTTTTGAGTACAGGTCGAAACGGGTCATTTTGAGTACTAGACTATTAGTCAAAACGAACCAGGTTAGGACACTTTTTCGTTCATCTTTTACAAAAAAAACTTATAAATAACTAATGTGTTATAACTTATAAGATTACAAAAATGATATTTATTACATTGATAATTTAAATCTTTAACAAAACAATTTAGAAGGTTGTACGCATTAAAAATAGATTTTGGACAGAACTTCAACCCGATTGAAACATTCCCATTTCTGCTTTTTTTATTACTAATTTGACCCTTCTGAAATAAAACACAACCCAAATTGATTCATTCATAAGTACATGGGTCGAATTGCCACCTCTAGATTTACCACATTTTATTCGTACCTGGTAACATTCTCCACGGCATGAGGCACATCTGTACTGCAGGTGATTATTCACTTGAAATTGCAAATACTTTTCATCACTGCAAGAAATATTTCACATTTATAGAAGTTGTACTGCTAAAAAGGGCAAAAGTAGCAGTCCTTCATCCTCTAGCATACACAAATTATTATTTAATGTATTTCTCCTTCCTTCCAAATTTCAAAATTCTATACACATTTGTATGCAGATTGTTTGCAGTACGTTATTGATTTAATAATCAATCAATTATATAAGCAACTATCAATATACTCCTCATTTTGGAATTTCATGTATTTTTTAACAAGAAATTTCAAGTAACCAACTTATTATTCCATATATGCATATGTGCATACGCAATAAGTATACCAATGTCAAATAAAATTCTACAATAGTTGGAGAAATGGATACCTTGTATTATGAATTAAGGCTTTCAGTTAAAATATGTGAAATGACATAAATCCTAAAAAAATCAACCTTTTCAAAATAGTAAGGAACCTATTTCCGTGCATTTATCATTTGTAGCCTCTTAAGCTTAACTATAATTCCAAAAACATTTTAAACTGATTTCCACTTCATGCAGCAACAATTAAATCCAACAGAATGAGGATGAAAACAGCATCCAAATAATACAGCAATTTCCAATCTATGAGCCGACAAATGCAACAAGTCTACAAAATCATAATCAGGTGGAAAGCAAACCTAATTCCATCGCAGTGACAATGCACCCACCGCTGACAGATATCACAACAAACCATGGGCGTTGACTCAGAGTCTCTATACACCTGTTATTATTTACACCATCAATTAATCTACATCAATAGATAGCATGCATGCCGTAACTGACAGAGAAAGACAACTAGACATTCCATGACCAGAATAAAAAGTTTGAAAAATGGAAGCAATAATACACCAAATATTGATGTTACCTTTAGACAAACAGGGCAATAATTTCCCTTCACAAACAATCTTCCACAAGCATCACAGCAAGTATACCCTAGAAACCACCTTCAAATTGTTGTATTGAAAATGAGTAACAATCTTGATAAAATGTAAAAGATACCATCTTCAATTCACATAAGCTAACAACATAGTTATCAAATAGATTAAAAAATATGAGAGAGTGAAGAGGAAACAGAAGATTGTATCAACTATGAAATTTTTTACTATGTAACTTCATCATGAAGAATCTGTCTTCATGGTGGAAAAATCATTAGTGCATAAACAACAATAGATGTCAAGGCAAATGATCATAAGGTTCATCACATGGAAACCTTTAAGACAAGATAGGTGGGTTTGGCAGGTTGGGTAATGAGTCAAAACAGGTTCAACTTGAAACAGCCAACAGGTCACTTTTTAGTATTGGCCAAATGGGATGGGTCGAACTAGGATTGCCCACAAACACTTTCTTAAAAAATAAACAAACAAATTTATGATCACAAAAACTATTGAGTGAACAATAATCCAAATCTTTGGATAAAAACAATTTTGGGAGTTGTATTCATTAAAAAAACTATTAGCAACTTTCAATCCATTTGACATGTTCAACCCATTCTCCTTTTAGCTAAAAGATGTATTTGACATGTTTAAGATAAAGCACAACCCAAATCAACCCATTCATAAGTACACGGGTAGAAATTGCCACTTCTAAATTCTAATAATGAGTAAATAAGCAATACCTGAGACTTGAACCATTGCCTGGGACTGTAGATGCACAGCTGTGACAACTTGTATGCTTGGGACACAAATAAGGTCCTCTGCTCACATTCTGCAGAATCTCAAAACATTAGAAACATCAGGGTACCACTTTCATGATTGTAATAACAGAACAGAAAGGTCCATGTTTTACCTTGTGTGGAGGATGCTGACAGTAACAGTGATATGCACCATCACATCTTTTGCAAAACATGAGCTTGTTTGGATCACCAGTTCTTCGGCATACCTAGGTTACAATGTAATTCAAAAACATTAAAATAAATAAGCATAACAATAAAGTTTCCTGCCAAATGGATTTAACTAGTTTATACAGCAACCTTTTACAAATGTCAAACAAACACGATATGCTCAAAATTGTTCTCTTTTCCAAATTATTACTCTCCAGCCTTCAACTCAAATCAAATGACATTATTACATACTATTTGGGTAGTCTCACGACTAAAAATCGATCCTTAAGATCGTTTTCTGATAACCATTCCTTGCTATTTGGATTTCAACTGAACTAATGTGAGCCTTTATGAAACTACTTTAGTGGGATAAAATTGTGTGTACCCCCAACCATACTGAACCAGAGTGGCCACCATGAAAGTGAATCATAATTGAATTGAAGAAGAAAAGGAGGAAATTGGGAAAATTACAAGCATGTAAAAAAAACCAAGCAACAAAAGAGTAAAACATCCCCAAATGCCAGAGTTAACACCATATGTCATGTGTGTGTTCCTCATCTTATGACATGATGAAACTACTTTAGTGGGATAAAATTGTGTGTACCCCCAACCATACTGAACCAGAGTGGCCACCATGAAAGTGAATCCTAATTGAATTGAAGAAGAAAAGGAGGAAATTGGGAAAATTACAAGCATGTAAAAAAAACCCAAGCAACAAAAGAGTAAAACATCCCCAAATGCCAGAGTTAACACCATATGTCATGTGTGTGTTCCTCATCTTATGACATGATGAATTCAGAATTAGCACGTCAACTAACCTCACATACACGACATGAAGGACAGGTCCAGGAGCTCCAGTGAAATAAATCTGCAATCAATATATCAATTATGAAAAGCAAGCAAGACACAAGCAAGCAACATGGCATGATACATTTGTCACAACAAAATGTACCTCTATCATGAGCCCAAGCTTTCAAACAGCTCCTGTGATACTTCTTGTTGCAGCTTTTGCATGATAGCATCTTCCTTGCTTTCTCACTTCTTTCATTTTCTCCAGAAAAGCAAAGGCGGCACATTACTTTGGCATGAGAGACAGCTTGCTCTTCCCCACCAACATCTTTAGTGGTGCTCTGTGTATAGCATATCCATCACAACCCAAACGCATTCATGAGTGAACAAACTTGAAACATCAAGTCTTGACCTTTTGGGTCCACTTGAAGGCCAGAAAAGATTAAACTTCTATTATTTTAGTAATGAATCTTCAAATGGATTACAAGTACAATAGCCTTATTTATTGGAATACATTAATAAATGTTTCAAAAACTTATATCCTTATGAAGCATCAGAGTTAGACAATTTTCAAATATTATGACTGAAACAGACAAAAGACTAGCGAGGTGTAAAAGTATTACATATCACTCACTTTAGGCAGAGATTGGTGAAAGATATACAATATGTAAAGCATTCTGGTTAAAACTTGACCTACAGTGGTCTAAAATGAAACTCTAAGAAATTAATAGATATCGCTAACAATTAGAACTTAAAGGTACCAGTTGCAAGAAATAAATACTACAGGTAGTGTGCCACAGTAAACTATTAACACTTATATTACCAAAAAAGATGGAAAAAGTCTATTCAAATTTCAAACTTGATCAATAATGTAAAAGAATATAATTTAGAAAATGTGCTACTGTGGTGATGATGAAGCACCTAAGAAAAGCTTAATTTCCAAAGAACACATTGATATAAAAGGCTATCCCAAACTACCCTGCAAAGTCTAACGTCAAAAGGCCATGGACCACCAATATCCTGTTTAGTGAAAATGTATGCATGAATGCCTGATTGCCTGCTAGTTAAAAACCCAAAAAAATACAACCCAGCCTCAATGCAGCATTCAAATGAAAAATACAAAAAATTATAATTCCACTATCAGAATAAAGCTGGCATATTTTTCCAGACAATCTATGCTACTAAGCCTAATTTTGCAGCCTCATGTTCCAAAACAAAGAGTTGCACTTTCTTGTCCGTTTAAACCTTTTTTTTCTCACAATGTCTAACCAAAATCTTATCAGTGATAGCCCCATTTACATAAAAGCTTCAACACTCAAACTTAAGAATATAAATTGGCAGTTGGCACCACCACAAATGTTGTTAACTAGAAACTAGGAAAGTAACTTCTATCATGAAATTCTTCAAAAGTAAAGCAAACAATTACAAAAGGTAAAATTTCTTGTGCACTAAAAGTGAACTGAACCACCATCTTTCATCGGAGTTTGCTTGCTCCATTTTGCATGAAAATATGATGCCAAAAGCAAGGAACCTAATCACTAGAAACACAAAATCACTAGGTGGATAAGATTTCTCTTTCAAGACCCTATATAGTAATGCATACAAAGTGATGTTAGTCAAGTTTTACATATGAAAGAACCTTCATAGTGCTATAATCAACTCCCCTCATGGCTTCACTCCACCATCAAAATTTGGCATTCTAAGTTACCTTTCAGTGAATGGCTTCCCATAATCATTACACATACTTCATTGCTAAATTCATTTTTTTCATATAAACATATTACACAAACATGATATAACCATGTATGACACCATTATGCTTTCACCAAAAAACCTAACCCTAAATAAACAGAACGTTTTCCTATCATTCAATTCCACCGTATTTTATCACAAATACTCTATTAACACTGACCTCCATAACAAATTCAAAATAAAACAATCAAAAACAAACAACTCACCACTGCCTCCCCGGACTCAAATCTCCGAGCATAATCCTCAGCCACCAGTGACGCGGCAGCCGCCTTCTTTTGCATAACCGCTCGCTTATTCTGCGCCGACAACATCTCCTCCGCAGCACCTCCATCCAAAACCAGACTAGCAGTCACCGGCACCGGCGGCTGAGGCGCAACAGTCACCTTCGGCACAAGGACCTGCACCGTTTTCTTTTCATCTTTAATCAACCACGGATCGTACAGAAACGCTTTCAGCCGAGCAATTTCCGCCAGAAATTCGTTTTTGGAGTCATCGTTCTGCAGCTCCGGTGGAAACCCTAGCGAGCAGTAGCAGATTCGACGGCTAGAATCAGAAGAAACGGTTATAGAGCGCGGGAAATATATAAATATAAATGTGTATGAAATTATTTTGAGAGTGAATACAGATTACCATGTAATTGGGCAGGCGACATGAAAGGCCATGATAGCAATGAAATTGGGGATTTTTTTGGATGAGATTTTAAAGGCTTAAAACGATTTTATTTTTAAGTTTTTAATGGACCAAAAAATGCGCCACCTGTCCACAAAAATCAGAATCTAAGGGATTTTTTGAAAAAAAAATATTAATCACTAAATTCGAAAACTTATAATAAGTTGGCATTTAATCGTCTTATGTTAAATCCTAGGTTAAAAACTCATATATTATACAGGTTAAATTAATTTAACTTGTTATAAACTAACAGTTTCTATGAATATTTATACGTTGCATGTCATCAGTCATTAGTGAAATAAAAAATGATGAATATTTAAAAAGTTATAAATAAAAAATAATGAAGATTAAAAACTATAAAATTATATTTTGAGATAATATATAATTGAAAGCTTTTTATGACTTGGTAAGTTTTAATAAAATATTAGAATAAATTTTAAATATTTAATTATTTAAAACATTATTGTTTAATAAGAGAGATACGGAAAACAAAATTTAGACTTTACCATAAGTCTACACGTGTCAGATAAAATTATTTATTTATTAGAATAAAAATACAAGGATGGTTTAAATACAAAGGACTCTTAGCGTGCAAATTGTATGAAGAAACAATGGGTGACATGTGTTTCGTATCTAATTAAGCGCATAAGGTATAGATGGAACTTTACTTGAATGTAATTTACGAAATGATTATATGATTACTGAGATTAGCGAATCACGCGAATCTGTTACAACTGATTTGATATTCATTCTCTTTTTTATAATTCTTGGCCTTTGTATTACATTGTATTTGTGTTTTGTTTAATGAACTTAGATTTTGCAAATTCCATTATGCGTTTTTTTATAGACGCTTAACATGAAGGATATTGATATAATGGTTGTTATATGAGACATTACGTGATTTGAGACCAAATACTTGGGGATGTTAGTCAAGTTTTACATATGAAATAACCTTCATAGTGCTATAATCAACTCCCCTCATGGCTTCACTCCACCATCAAATTTTGGCATTCTAAGTTACCTTTCAGTGAATCCCATAATCATTACACATACTTCATTACTAAATTCAAATTTTCACATTTGGAGCTGCATTTTTAAATAGTTTTAGTACTTTGTTGTGGATATAATATGGTTTGTGTCGTCCAACGGTAGTGATAGTCATCACCGTAATATCACCTTTGGAGTTGCATTGTTAGGATTATAGACAGATGAATCCTAAAAATGGTTGCTTATGTGTTTAAATACGACCTTTCTACTTACCAAATATGTTAGTGAAACACTTATAAAATTTCATCACTGACCACTGATTCACTAAGTACAAAACGAAATGTTAACACACGATCGAGCTTACATATATTCTCTACGCTCACAACCAACATGGTTTACTGAAGAAAGTCAACATAAATAATAATACACGTTTAACTTCTACATGATTAAAATTCTTCAGTAAATATCATAAGTTAGCAAGTAAACTTTTCATTATCAAATCTATACAATATAAAACTACTTCTAACATTATTAGTTTCTATTTTTTTTTTCAGGTATAATAGTTTCAAGATACAATAATCCCAAAAAAAACTTTTCTCAATCCAATAAAATGTTTTATCCATGTTAAAACTAACTTTTCGCAAGGGGACTAATTAAAACTTCTTAAACAATGGTGTTCAAAATGTAAATTTGAACAAAGTTTCGCCTGCCAAAAGGTTCATATTTGATATTCCCCCAATCCCCCGTAATTGCAAATGCAACTTCAAACCCCCAAAAAGAAGATGTTAAATTAGTCAAAAATACACTCTCTCTCTCTAGAATCTTCTTCGATCACTTCAAAGCAAACAAGTAAGGATAAACTGCTAATTCCAAATCAGGTAAGATTTCTGTTCCAATCGAACATTTTCCTACAAACAAATTCGAAATATCACTTTAGTTTATACGTTCGAAGCAGGAATTTGATTTACGAGTTCCGATTTATGTTTAATCTGCTAATTTGATGAAATTATAAATGTAATTGCGATTTTTAATGTGGATTTTTGTTGTTGTTGTGTGTGTTTATTTGTGTAATTTGATCGTGAGTTCGTTTTAGTTGGAAATTGGTTCTAGGTTTGTTGACTGAAGTTGATTGACCAGTAGAAAGAAGTTATTGAGGTGAGATTTGATATGGAGGAAGTGCAACAGCAGCCGATTGGATCAGCAGGTAATCTGTTAAAATCTCTTAGTATGTGGTACTTTAATGATGATATTTGTTTGTTGAGAACGGATCCAGTCATCCAGATGCATAATTTTGTAGTTGAGTTGACCAAAAATGTTGAATTAGGACTCCTGTCTATCATTGTGTGATTGTTGATGACAGTTATATAGATATAGTCGCAGATCGAAGGTTTATTTGGAATGATTTTGGGTGCTATGGGTATTATGGAAGTTTTATGCACATAGTATTTTCTCTGCTCCTCCCTCTTTTTCCAAATTAGAAAGAATGTGCAACCTGTTCTTCTTCCTTTCTTGATCTCCCCTCAAAAAGTTTAGAACAGGATTTAACACTAACCATTAATCATCTCTCCAAGTCCAAATTCAAAAACACATTGTGAATGTGCTTTAGAAAACTATAAATATGTTATTTCATCTTCCATCTGGATAGGACAAATGCCCTTTTCATATGATAAATTCCGTAGTTGTGATCTTTCTGAAGTTTAATGGATGTTTGTATTGTATAATTTCCAGGTCAAGATGGTGAAACTGAAATCATGTCTAATGGTTCTTCTATGATTCATGAAGAGCCTCCTCGAAATGGTAGTGTGCCTCAACAACTTATTCACTAGAGACGGTATATTAGAATTTTTAAAGGTGGCAAATAGGCAGGTGAGGGGGTTGCTGGTTGGTATGGGTCAAAGGACGTCCGGTAGGGTTGGGTTGACCTAGAACACTTTCTGTCCAAGATTCTTAAACAGCTTATAAATGAAAATCTAACTTTCTGAGTAAAGTTTATGCATTTGAAATATACTTGGGTGGCTGCTGACACATTCCACCCAATTATTTTGTTTCCTTTTTAATCTAATATTTATTTCAGTTTGCCATTAGAAATAAAAACATGACCGAAATCAACCTGTTCATAAGTAGATTGATATTTCAAACTCTAGAGTTCATATTTAGAGATTGATACGTAGTGTAAGCTAGTTAATACCTTGTATTCAGGTCAAGATGCTGAGGAGGAAATTGTAATGGAAGGGTCTTCATTTGTGCATGGAGGATCTCCTCAAGATGATAAAGGACCTCCTAAAGTTGATACCAAAGTGGAAGTCCTCCATGAAAAGGTTACAAAGCAGGTCATTAAGGAAGGTCATGGTGAAAAGCCATCAAAATATTCAACTTGCTTTTGTAAGTCTATGCAAGCTTCTTTCGATTCATATTGGTTTTCTTCGATACAAATGTTACTCCCTTCATCCCAAAATAATTGTCCACAAGACACAATTTAAGATATGTACACGTAAGCTGTTTTTAATAGCAGAATGTCAATGTACCCCTTAATGCATTTAAGACACCAATTGACTAGAAAAACTTGCAGGCTTTAATGACAAGGGTAAAGGGAAGAATTGAAAACGTTAGTAAATTATCTATTTATGGGAACAGAAATATATATATTAGACAAACTAAAATAGAAAGGTGGCATTTATTTTGGGAAAGAGGAATACTTTTTCACTTGCTAGAACTAAGAAATAAGATGATATGATTAAGTGCATTAGGCTGTATTGCCATACAGTTATAGTACACATTTATCAGTTGTTTGTTGCAGCTAATCAGTTCTTTTAACAATTTTATTGTATATTGCCAACGGGGTCATATTGTCTTGCAATATGCATGGATGTTCAAGTGAAAAGACTAGAGGTGCCAGAATAGGCGGGTCGGGTAGGCTGGGTAATGTGTCAAAAAGGGTTCACGTAAAACCAAGTAATTTTTGTACGCGTCAAAATGAGTTGGTTTGGGCTTACCCAAAACATGTTTTGTCCCGAAGTATTGAACTTTTTACGTATAATTAGTCACATATGATTACGAAGTTATATATTTCAATAATTACCTTATCTTTTAAATAAAATAAAGTAGTAGATTTTTATGCATTATACATTTTCGGTGACTTTCGAACTGTAACCTTTTAAGCTATTTCTTTATTTTTAGTTTGTACATACCCGTTAGAGATAAAAACATAACTGGATTCGACCCTTTCATAAGTAAATGGATCAATATTGTCACCACTAGAAAAGACGAGCCCTGGAGAAACTGTTAAGGCTACTCCTTTTGACTGGAAAGCCACAAGATCAAGTCATGGAAAAAACCTCTGTGCACAACAATGCAATATCACATAAAGTGTTACAAGAAATTCATATGACCAACTCCGTCGTAGACTTTTGAAGATAATAGCAAATATATATTGAAGTTATATATGAATAAAATTAATTTTAAAATGAAAATGTGAAACCATGAGCAGTATGTCACATGGTATTTCAAATCATTGCAGTACTCTTCAACTTCTTTTCCTTTCTGGATTATTGCAATTTTGTAGGTCTAAAACTTGAGATGTCACTTAATGACAACATTGGGATAAACATTGTGATAGAACCCAAAGTTGGATGCTTTGATTAAACTGAAAAACTAGTACAGATAGTGCCCAATTTTGAGAATGGGTGATCTCCAAATACAAGGTTTAGAACCCAAATTTTTATAATAAACATCGACTCCCAAATAAAAAAGATTAGATCTGCTAATAAAGAAGAAAACGTAAACTGTTATGCTAACTGCTCCTCTAATTTAGCTCTTCCACTAACATCAACCGTAGATTAGTTTTAGCCCATCAAATACCCTAATTGGGTCACTGGATCTGTTGGATCTGGGCTGTTACATAGCCCAATCGGTTAGGCCCTCTTTCTGCTTGAATAGACTTTAACAGGAGGGTTCGTATCACATTGTTTATTGTTGTAGTGCACTACAAAGCATGGACTGAAAGTACCCAGCACAAGTTTGAAGACACTTGGCAGGAGCTACAGTTAACTGAAATAGTCTTAGGGAAAGGTAATTATGTGTAAATAAGTCTTACATATTAACATATGTTATATGATATTAACCTGATAAAATTGAGCTTCCTTTTTAATGTTGTTTCTGAATCAGTTTTCATACCATTTTTCTTGGAAAACGCAAATAGAACTCTATGTTTTGCCCGAATACTTCAATTTTCATAAGGATTGGCGAGTATAAGCATTTTCTTTCTTTTCGACAGTTTTTCCAAAATGCTTAATCATGCCAAGTATGGTGTTTTTTTTGTCAATTTCACAAAGGTGGCAGTTTTTTTTTTTTTTTAATGAAAATCCAAGTAGTATGATTAAGAAAGTCAAAATATCGTTTTTACTCGATCAAGATCGGTATGGTCCAATGAAAACCTTTGACTTTTCTTGGCCCTTTTCCTTCCACCAGAGAAAAAGGAGATGACAGGATTGGCAATTGGGCTGTCCTCCATGAAAGCTGGTGAGCGTGCTCTCTTACACGTGGGTTGGGAACTAGGGTATGGTGAAGAAGGAAGCTTTTCATTTCCAAATGTGCCACCTAAGGCAGATATCATCTATGAAGTTGAGCTAGTCGGTTTTGATGAAACCAAAGAAGTAAGTATTCAGTAAATACTGTCTCTTTCCCTTCAATAATTTATCTATACAATGCACTTGTACTAATCACAAGTTAAATTGGTGACATCACACGCAAGTCAAAATCTTCACAGAAAAGGGTATAAATTAGAAGTAATCAGTAGTCACTCTGCGCCCAAAATCTGTATTATTATTTTTCATTGGTTATGTGAAAGCTCATCATATGTTTGATAACAAATATTTATTTCTGCAAAAGGGGAAAGCGCGTAGTGAAATGACAGTGGAAGAGAGAATCAGTGCAGCAGATAGGAGAAGGATGGATGCAAATAATTTGTTTAAAGAAGACAAACTAGAGGAGGCTATGCAACAATATGAAATGGTTAAATTCTGTGTTCTCTGAAAAACTTAAATTTCTTTACTAATTTACTACTTTTTTGTAAATATTGTTCTAACATGTTTGTGTCAATTTGTTCATGGATATAATAGGCCATTGCATACATGGGTGATGATTTCATGTTTCAGTTATTTGGCAAGTATCAGGACATGGCTTTGGCAGTCAAAAACCCGTGCCACCTTAACATTGCAGCCTGTTTGATAAAGCTCAAACGCTATGTAGAAGCGATTGCCCAATGCTCCATCGTATGTATCCATTTCATCCATTATGTTGTTGCATTATTTGTTTTTTAGGGTTTGAGGTCTCTAAAGCCATAAATAAATCTTTGGTACATTGGGTCAAGTGATTTTCTAACAAGGGTATAAACTATCATGAAAGAAGTCTTTTGGGAATAACCAATATACCACAAAAACAAAAAAAAAAGATAGATATTTTCTTGGTCCTGACCCTTTGGACATGGAATAAGAATATGTGGGTTCCCTTTGTATATTTTGTGTTATCCAAATTGTCAAATTTGGCAAAATAAATGGGCTGGGTTAGTAAAAGGGGTTTAGTTGCATCTCTAAATGTATACATGAAGAACATAGTGTTTGAACAACTAAGACCTAAACAAACATATTTTCTTAATATGGGCCGGGTCAAGTCGACTAGTTGGGCCAACTTAAGACACATTTTTCTTTTTTTTTAATTCTATAAATAACTGGTATGTTAAATTTGTTTACGTTGCAACAATAATCTGTTTTTCTAATAAAGTGGTTTAGGAAGATTTCAGGTTAGTTGACTTTTGACTTGTTTGACTCTGTTGACCTATGAGCAATTTAGGTATGTTTTTTTTTAATTTTCTTACTCATAACAAAGTATAACCCAAACCGACCCATTTGCCCATAAATGGGCTGAAATGGCCCCTCTGCGAATTTGATTAAAAAATTTTCTGTGTGTAAATGAACTCATTCTACAAGTCTACAACATACACGCTACACAGCCTACCTTAGCTTAGTCTAGTGGCAAAGGTGTATACCAAGACTTCACTAAATTGGGGAGGTCTTGGACAAAAAAAAAGGGTGTCCAGATTGGGCCAGAGGGTTTTCTCACCTATGTGGGTTTCCTCCTGAGGGTGGTGGAAATGATCGGGTGGGTCAGTGGCCCGTCAGTGATCCAAATTGTTGTTAAAAAAAAAAACACAGCCTACCTAAAACCTAAATTTATTTTCCAGATACTTGCCGAGGATCAAAATAATGTGAAAGCACTATTCCGACGAGGGAAAGCTAGATCTGAACTCGGGCAGACGGATGCCGCCCGGGAAGACTTCACGAAGGCTCGTAAACTTGCCCCGGAAGACAAAGCAATCTCAAAGGAACTGCGGGTACTAGCCGAACACGACAAGATTGTTTATCAAAAACAAAAGGAGCTTTACAAAGGACTGTTCGGACCAAGGCCCGAACCGAAAAGACCAAAGACCGTTACTAGCTGGTTTGTTGTAGTTTGGCAGCGGCTGGTCTCACTATTCTATAGTCTTTTCAGGCGTGAAAGGATCAAAACCGAATGATCAATCTTAGGGATTTCAAATGTTGACTTTTGTGATGGGGATTCATTCTTTGTATGATGTTGACTTTTTATGTGACAATTTAATGCAAAGTAAACTAGTTTACAAAATATATGGCTATTCTATGTTTGTATCCAAGTTTCATTACAAATAGAACTAGAAAACCTGGGTACATTCTATTTCTAGGATAGAGACCCGTGTAGTATACGGGATTGAGTACTAAAAATGATGCAATAATAATTCATTACACTGAAATAACTAATAGAAAAACACCACTATTATTGTAAATCATCTCAGCAGATATATTCTCTTCCTTTATTCAGTGCAACATGTTACAAGTAACTAATATTTATTTTATTAAATATGAAATGACTAAATATGTTATTAAAAAAATCCTACAAGAGAAATATTAAAAGGCAACTTTGCGCAAAGTTACTGTAGAAAGTTTACATATTCTTTTTTTATATTGTACGAATCTTTATTGCATCTTTTTTTCTTTTTCTTTTTAGTTTTCTTAAGTTTTAAATAATTCCTTAAGCAAATAAAAAACAATTAATATTACTTGGTGTAGTGGTATACTTGCCTAAGCTCCAAATATAAAATGTAGGTTCAATCACCATAAGCCATTTTTTTAAATTCTTTTCATGCTTTTTTTTTGAGAAAATTACTAAAATGGACATTTGACTGGTCAAAGTTGCAAATATGGAAAACGTTTTTCAGCCTTCTTGGGCATGGTCATTTAGACTATTAGCCGGCTTCCGCGCCAAGTCAGTTTTTTTCAGAATTTCAACCAACCAGGAATTGACACGTGGAGGTGCATATTCCCAAGACGGCTAAAGCCCACTTCCAAGCAGGCTTAGCCGACAGACTTTTTTTTTACATGGCTCAGCCGGCTTGGTTCGAGATGGCTTCCCCGGCTTGGCTTAGCCGGCGCCGAAGGTGTTATTACACTACTTAGCCGGCTGAAGTGGACTAGTTAGCCTGCTTCGTGTTTTTCTCTTACTTATTTAAGTTAGTTTGCCAATTTTCTCCATTTTTACTTAATTTCTCTTACAATTCTAGTTTTTTTGCTGAAGTGGACTAGTTTCTAGTTTCTTACAATTTTGAAGAAAATTTCAATGCATTTTGTGAAGTTGTTCCTACTGTTCGCGATACGTTACTAGGTGTTGGTTTGCATAAATGGGCACAAACACATTTTGTTGGTCAACGTTATGGCATTATGACATCAAATAGTGCTGAGTCTATTAACGCGTTATCACGTTATGCTCGACGGATGCCTATTACCAAACTAATCGAATTATTTCGTGAGTCGGTCCAACAATGGTATTTCAACAGGCGACACTAAACAAGTAAATAAGTTTATATTATAACAGGGTAGATAATAACATATTGTAGGCTAATTTATCAGATATAGCAGGATAATATATAATGCTAATGTTTCTAATTTTTGTATAGCAGGCTAAGTAATAACATATTGTATGCCAAGTTATCAGATACAGCAGACTAATATATAATGCTAATGTTTCTAATTTTTGTATAGCAGGCTAAGTAATAACATATTGTAGGCTAAGTTATCAGATATAGAAGGCTAATATATAATGCTAATGTTTCTAATTTATTTTTTTTACTTGCAGCCAAAAGTACACATGATCTAACCACTTAAAGCAAAATTTGAAATTTGAAAAGTGAAAATGAAGGTTGAAATGAGAAGATTTATATTTATAAAACTCGAAGTAGGCTAGTAAGACTATTTCAGCCCGCTATCAAGTGTAATAACACCTTCGGAGCCGGCTAAGCCAAGCCTAGCCGAATTAAACAAACCAACAAGGAAGTCATCACGAACCAAGCCGGCTGAGCCATGTAAAAAAAATAGTCGGCTAAGCCTGCTTGGAAGTGGGCTTTAGCCACCTTGGAAATATGCGTGTCAATTCCTGGTTGTTTGAAATTCTGAAAAAAGCTGACTTGACACAGAAATCCAAACCGGCTGAACTAGCCTTCTTCAGCCGGCTAATAGCCTAAATGACCATGCCCAAGAAGGCTAAAAAACGTTGTCCATTTTTACAACTTTGACTAGTCAAATGTCCATTTTAGTAATTTTCCCTTTTTTTTTTGCTTCTTTTAATTTTCTTTTTCTTCTTTTCATGTTTTTTTTTCGATTTGATTTATAACCATAAAGCTTATATGCTTTTCTCGCGTAGCTTTCGGCTTTATTTTATAAGCTTTCAAGGACGTTAATTTATTTTGCGGTTTAACACGCGCAACTCGCTTGAATAAAAGCTAGTGTTATCGCCCCGAGTCCGCCGCAACGCGCGGGCCTCCATCTAGTTATTATTAAGAAACAAAAAAGATTATAATATAAGTTTGAAAAATGAACAATTACCTATTCCATTTTAACCCACATTTCTCTTGTAGTAATAGAGCTTCCTTCAGACCAACCAAAACTTGGTAAAAGTGTAACATTTACATTCTGGGTTTCACAGGCCGGTAACAGAATGGTTCCCTTTAGCTGTCCTACAAAGCATAACAATTTTTTTAAAAACAGTTAAGTATGAAATATGTTGCAAAAATTATATATTATTTCAGTTGTAATTCAATTTTATAGAAGTAAAAGATTTAGGAGATTTTTTGCAATGAAAAATACATTTTGGCCGATTTTCGACCCGTTTGAACAATTTCCTTAAGCTAGTTGTCTAACCCAACCGACCCAATCATAACTGAAGGGATTGAAATTGCAACTTCCACAAAATTGATCACCTCTGTCAATAGAAGAAGAGAAGTTACAGCAAACAGCCTAGGAAAATTGATGTTTGCTACGCCTTTATCCGGATCGCAAAATAACTTGTTTATGCAAATATAAAAAACCGACCCACAACTGGAAGAAAAAAACATCTCATAATCAGGAGAACTGAATTAGAAACATTATTTTCTACATTCAAGACAATGAAGCAATTATGCGTAAATACTTCGCTAGTCAATGGACATTGCCTACTGAGCTTTTAACCACAAGAAAGGAGAGAGATGATCAATGTTTAAATCTTTAATACAGAATACTGATACTTCTCGACTTAGTTAGTTATGATAGTTAAATCTTAAATCTAAATTTAGTTTTGAATACAACTCCAAAAAGTGTTATGGAAAATAATAAAAAAATATAAAAATCTGAAGACGGCTACCGGCTAATAGGTTAAAATACAGGGTCAGCGCCGGCTAAGACTAGCCAATCCGGGTAAAGGAGCCTAGCCGGCTGCAATCGAGCCAAGCCGGAAAAAAAGCCAGCTAAGCTGTCTAAATAGACGGCTATACCCGGCATAAAATTCCGTTATGCCACATGTCAGTTTCTGATTGGCGTAGCGTCTGACAAATTTCATTCGGGCATGGAAATTTTCGCTGGCTAATATTCTTGATGACTATGTTTTAGTAGGCTAAAAGTCAATATCCATTTAAAAAAAAATAGGTTGGTCAAATGGCCATTTTGGTTGTTTTCCCTTAAACAAATTACCCCCAAGTCAAAGATAAGTTTCTACCTTTTATTAAAATATCTGAATGATAGAAATCATATTTCAATTCAATTGAATTCCAGGGACACACTATAATCTCTGAAAGTAGTTTATCAAAACTAATTATTCAAAACACATTGTTGCTTTAAAAAGCAATCCGAAACACCCCTAACACAATGAATTGTCGTATTGTTATGTATAGTCATTAGCGTATAGTTGGATTAGTCTCTCAATTACCCAAACTTATAAAAGTTTCATTTACAAATGAATTGAACGATTTCTAGTATTTTGCATTCATATCTTAACTAAGCAGATAACAGATTTAAAAATCTCATTTTCTACTGACATCCGTCTGTAGGTGATGAAGTACGACTATATCTGAACTCATAAGAATATGTCTATGTTTAGTTGTTGATGGTCGTATTGTTTCTTAAAAAAAATGCGTACGACTATGTTTCTTTCGATATTTCGTAAGATTTATCATTCCATTCGCCATGGTGTCACATTTTATAAAAGAACAAAAAAATCAAAACTTGAAATGCAAAGTGAACAACACTTGGATTATCAAAAGTTTGAATACATTGTATTTTTCCTTTATAACACTCCTCATTTTGTCGACTTTTACATTATTTACTATCTCATTCTCGTATGGTGTCCCCCTATGATCCTAAATGATACGTACACGTCGAAGCTAACTTGAGACAACTCACGCGAGCAACATTTTTGCACCGTTTGTTGGTGTAAGCCAAGTTCACTGTTTCGCCTTCTTTATAGGAATGCTTGATTTGCATTCTCTATTTCTCCTTGTCTAAAATCTCGAATCTGATTCATGTATCATTCTCTTGTTTCCTTTTCAAGAAGAATGCATGACCGAACAAGCAACTAGTTGAGCCCAATGTCTCAACTTTGTCTTAACTTGTTGAGGATTCTCTCCTGTAAAGTTACCATGGATAACACATTAGTCATGTTTAGTACAAACAAAAACCGGTCAGGTTGGGTTGGGCCAAGTTGACAAAAAACATTCTTGTCTAATTTTTATAAGTAGATAACATGTTTCTTATGATTACAAAAATAATTTGGTAACATTAATAACATAATTCACGAGTAAAATAATTAATCTATGCTATTGTATGTATTAAAAGTAGAGAAAATCATCAAAATGTACATTTTGACCAAAAAAATTGACAAAATGTACATTGACTTTTCAACTTTTTAAAAATATACAAATCCAAATCCCACCAATAGCTAGGAGACACGTATGTAACCCGGCTAACACGTAGCCCGTTGGCACAAATATAGCCGTGAAAATCCATCAGTCATCCTCCTCGTTATCAACACCAGAAATTTGTATGGCTATACGCAGATGTTGAAGTGGATAATGATGAAGCATGTGTTGAATGATATGTACTAATAGAAGGTTAGTTGTTAAAAAATAGTTAATGGGTTAGTAGTAGTTCAACAAGTTGGTTAGGTCAAAATTAGTCAACTTTGTACGTGTATAAATAGGAGAGTCATCTTTGTAATCAGTTGTCCAGAAAATGAATAATAACTTCTCATCTAATTGTCTCTAGTCCTAATCTCCGTTGTTGCTTAATTCGGGAATTATTCTTCTTCTTGTTTTCATGTGGCAACTAGTGATTGACCATTGTTACAACCCAAATGATAGAACTTATCTCAAAAGACTAGTCTGATTAGAGAGGGATCCATTTAAGTTATAAACCTCGCATTTGTTACCCAAGTCCCATACCTTGCAATGATTTTGGTCCATAAAATTGAAGTGGAAGCAAGCTCAGCCATACAAATTTGAGGTAATCAAACGATCAAAAGCAATTCGAATTTTCTCAAAGCAGCCCATTTTCACAATTCTGATAATTATAATCGGCCGCACATAACGGCGGCGGCGGGAACATCAATTGATTGATCAATCAAGCAAAACCACGCTTACGTGTCCCGGTTCGTGTCCGAGTTTTCATAGGCTTGTCGAAAGCACGGCAAAGTCCACATACCGGAACCCTAGGTGAAGGCGGCTCAGTCGCCGGCGATGCCTTCCCGTTACGGCACGCTCGTTCTCCACCGTTGCTGGATTGATTCCGAGGGACGGTGTCGTTTTCGGCGACTTGAACCTGATCGGTGTCCGATGATGACGGTTTGGATTCGTAAAGTGAAGCATGTGTTGGTGTTGTTGATAACGAGGAGGATGACAAGGACGATTTGGAACCTCTGGGATTTTCACGGCTAAATTTGGTCCGGTAAGGTTTTTAACGGGTTAATACACGTGGGAGGCCCCCGATGTTAACACGTGGCCAGCTAAATTTAAGCTGAGTCTATTAATTTTACATACGTGTCTCCTAACTATTGGTGGGATTTGTATTTGCATATTTTTAAAAAGTTGAAAAAATCAATGTACGTTTTTTCAGCTTTTTTGGTCAAAATGTACATTTTGATGATTTTCTCTTAAAAATAGACTTTTGAATATCGCTACTATTTTTTATGATTTGAGATAAAACGTAATCATGAAATAAACTCAACAAGAAAATTGTTTATGATTGCCAATTAATACTACTATGTCAATTATAGTGTCCCAGACAAAACAACACCAATTGATCAGATTATAGCTACTGGATGGGACGCTCTACAAACACTACTAGAAAAAAAAGTATCATTGACGGGTGTTTACCGACAGAGAGAACCGTCGGTGATTACCAACGAAATTTCGACAGAAATTGATTTGAAAAAGAAACAAAATGTAGATTAATAAAATCAGCCCGTAATTACTAGCGAACTTCTGCCCATGGTTAAACCAACGGTTGATTTACTGACATGATTTTTTGGAGGGAACCGTACACTTCTGACATTGATCTGTGAGTAAAACTATCATATTGGACGACCTAACAAAACTTGTTGGTAATTATTTTTTATAAAAAATTGTCGGTAATCGATCACAAACGGAATTACCCCCCGGCCGTTTCTCTTATGGTGATTACCAACAAATCATCGACATCGGTGATACTCCTTATTTCAATAGTGAGATTATGGTATTCGACAAACCTGGGCTACAAATCTTCCGTGGATCCTCGCTACTAACTAGTGACAAACTTTCTTCATCTAATGATTTTGATGACAATAAACCAAACCCTACAAAATTTGATCTTGGTGAACTCGTGCTACGCGGGCTCATAGCAGGGCTCGCAAGTCTATTCACCGTGAAATAAAGATCAAGGGCAGGGAAGGTGTTGGCTAGACTTTGACCACCTTTTTCTTCATTAAACACAAACCCAAGCTCAATGCAACCTTTTTGAGCTCATTGAGGTCCTCATAAGACAACTCATTAGGGCTTTCAATGGTGAGTTCCCTCTTTCGCTCATGCATGCGCATTTGATGTCGTTTCTTTTCCCATGCTAACTCGCGTTCGGTCTCTAACATGGATAGTTGTCGTGAAAGGATCTTTTCCGAGATCCTCCAAAACGGGGGCGCGATATCTATGAGTTGAAGCTCATCAATCTCATAATCATAAGGTGATGAAGTCATGGTTTCTTGGGTTGTAAAGCTACACATGTTTAATAACAATGTGTGCAATATATAATGTGGATATAGAGATGTTAATGTATTCGGAAACTCGATTAAACAGGCGGTGTGTATGGCGGGGTTGGGGCGGCCGGAGGGTGGAGCAAGGGTTAGGCCACCACAACCAACAGTGAAAAATTATAGGAGGGTGAAAGATTATGAATGAAAGCAAGGAAGGAAGAATAGTGAATGAGGTCTTTTTAGACCTCTTTGTTCTTTCTATTAATGGAAGGGAGAGAGGAATATATGTGTCGGAAGTAATGGACAATAATCACTTGAGGTTGAGGTTAGGAGAGCATATAGGAGATGTTTGCATCATTTGAAGATATAATAAGAGTATTTTATTGAATTTTATTGTCTTAATTACATTTGCAATATGTGTATATATTGTTTTATTAATGCAAACTAGGTTAAAATCTCGTGTATTACACGAGTTGATAAAATATAAAGTAAACTTTGTTTTTGGTCTCTGTGGTTTGGTCAAAATAACGGTTTTGATTCATTAGTTTCAATTTCACTTTTTTAGTCCTCGTGGTTTCATTTTCTTCTCAATTAAGCCCAGGATACTAACACCGTTAGTTTTTTCTGTTAAAAATAAGAGTACTTTAGTCTTTTTACTAATAAGGACTAATTATGTAATTTTCTTAAATTAATACTGGAACATTTGTGTAAATTAATAAATAATTGTGGACCCCACTCTTTTTTATAATAATAATAATAAAACCCAAAATCCCTTTTGTGTTCATCAGACTGTCCGCAACGCTAACAACCATCCATCTCATAAACAGTTCTAGTCAGCATGCCACATCAGCTTATCTCCCATCCTTCCCACAAACTCATTTTACCCCCAACACTACCATACTCATCCATCCCATAAACAACCTTATTATTTCCACATCATCTTTTTTTTATTTTCATTTATTTATTTAAATTACTATTAAATAACTTAAATTAATTAATAAATAATTAAATAAGTAAATAATAAAACAAAAACTAAAATTACATTAAATTAAATAAAAACAACAACCTAAAACAATAAAATCAAACAACAATACAAAGTTAATAAATAGAAACCATAAATAAGCTAGTCACTTTTCGCCCAAATATGTTGTACTAGATCGCTTCGTAGTGCTTGGTGAGCCTCTTGGCTACGTAAGTCTCTGAACCTCTCTAGATGTGTTTGAAATTGTGACGGTGCTCCATTACTATAGCTTGGTAAATCAGGTTCGTGATCCTGTATGCCCGGCAAACCCACTGTGTCCGGTTGAACCTGTACGCCCGGCAAACCCACCTTCTCCGGTTGAACCTGTACGCCCAACAAACCCACTCTCTAGAGGGTATCCCTTTCCGATTGAACCTGTACGCCCAGCAAACCCACTGTGTTCGGTTGAACCTGTACGCCCGGCAAACCCACCTCCTCCGGTTGAACCTGTACGCCCAACAAACCCTTCACCTCCTGCTGATGAACCATTGACATGGACGGATGAAGAATGGAACTGGGCATTCGACCAAGTCTTTGGCCAACTACAAATTGGGGACGAGGAAACAGACGAGCATGTACCTAATTCAGATGATGGACACATCAGTGACCCCGGAGCGGAATACGAACCTAATTATGAAGATGAGGAAACAGATGACGAGCGCTTGAGGTACCATGACCCATGAGAAGATGAGCGTTCAACGGATTCGGATTGCTCGTTTGATTCAATCGCGCATCTTTAATTATGTTTTAATCTTATTTAAAATTTGGTTTAATTATGTTTTACTCTTGTTTAAATTAGGTTTTTTCATGTTTAATAATGTAATTTTGTAAGATTTAAAATAGGTTTATGTTTTAAATTAGTTTTAAATTTGGTTATTAATTATGTTCAAACCATAATTTAATTTAAGTTTTAATTAGATTTTGAATTAAAATAAAAAAATGTTGCCGTTAGGAATTAAAGAAAGAAACAATAACAATTTAATATTAAGTGAGGCCCATCACATTTCAAACCATAACTGCCCATGTGGGCGGATGGTTGCTCACGGGCGGCCCAGCCTCAAAGCTGCACATGAGAGAAAGCATGCCAGCTGGACTCATGGGCGAGTTCCTTTTCTTGCGTTGGAGTCAGTCTCACTCACCATCAAAACTGAAAACACAGACACCAACATCACCACCACCGGCGACCACCTCATCTTCATCACCGTCACCGACGAACAGAAAAACTACCGAGTCCCAACTCTAATAGTTCCCATCGTACCTGCAGGACAGCTATTTGAATCGAAGAAAAAAAGAGGGCGACGGTGGCTGTTGAGTGTTCGTTGTGGCGTGTGGGTGTCGCCGGAAAAATGAGTTGAAACGCCAGATCTGTTAACTGGGAGGTATGAAAACAATCGGCTTTGAACCACCATCTGGGAACCATCTCAATTCCGTTATCACCGGAATAATGGAGATGTAGGTATTGTCGGTCTCTGTGGTGATGGTGATGTGGGTTTTGATCAGAGCCGGTCGCCATTTCCGGGTTTTTG
The DNA here is from genome assembly GCA_023525975.1 of Smallanthus sonchifolius. Taxonomy (NCBI): domain Eukaryota; kingdom Viridiplantae; phylum Streptophyta; class Magnoliopsida; order Asterales; family Asteraceae; genus Smallanthus; species Smallanthus sonchifolius. Next base: position 43,891,650 of record CM042046.1, on the reverse strand, counting down.
AAGGTTGGAGCAAACTGATTGAACAAAGGAAAACCACCACTACCTCCTCTTTTGGGTTCACCGATTAAGAGTTGCATTTGGATTGGTCAGAGATGTCAACTAGAGAATAGGGGGATAGTCTATGGTTGAGGTAGGTGATGAAGAAGATAGGTGGAGGGTGGTGGAACCCACATAATAAAATATATATTATTAATTTTAGTAAATTACATGAGTAGTCCTTAGATGTAAAGTGTCTAAAGTATCATCTCATTTAACAGAAAAACTAACGGGGTTAGTGTTCTGGGCTTAATTGAGAAGAAAATGAAACCACGAGGACTAAAAATGTGAAACTGAAACTAATGGATCAAAACCGTTATTTTGACCAAACCACATGGGCCAAAAATAAAGTTTACTCTAAAATATAATATTATATAATTAGTAATAAAAAATTTGTATTTAAAAAAACACGTGTATTACACGGATTGATAAAATATAACGCTATATACTTAATAATAAAACATTTGTATTTTAAAAAAGCCGTATATTACACGGTTTGAATACATTAATTTCTATTTAATTTAATTTGACTTACATCACTATTTACTTAAAAACAAAAGTTACATATTTAAATTTTAAAATTTCTTGAAATAAAAGATAATTTAAAATAAATGGGTTTTATTAGTATATTTAATACGGTGTTAAAATCCCGTGTATTACACGGGTTAAATAAATAAAATGTTATATATTTAGTAATAAAAATTTCATATTTTTAAAAACCCGTGTAATACACGGGTTGAATAAACCAGTATATTAAATCGGTTGAATAAAATATAATGTAATTTTTAACAAACACATTTGTCAAAATATGTTTTTAAAAAATGTAATTTGTCATGACAGTTATAAGGTCTATTAAGTTAGTTTTTAAAACATTTTGTTTTGTTCAACTGAGTATTAATTTTTTTATTTAATTGATAAATGTTAGTTCATATCAAGTTCATTTTGATTGATGATATAATAACTATTTATAATTAAATAATATAGTAAACTTCGTTTTTGCTCTCTGTTGTTTGACCCTTTTAACTCTTTTGCTCCAATATTTTAAAAATGATGATTTTGCTCCTTTTGGTTACAGTTTTTACCCTAATATGTTCCCCAGTCGTAACTTCATCCATAATTCTGGTTAAATGTTACCTCGTGCCCCTCACATTAGGGGCATCTCTGTCTTGTCTATGCCCCTCACATGTGTAATATTTAACCAGAATTATGGATGAAGTTAGGGGCGAAGAACATATTAGAGTAAAAACTGTAACTATAGGGAGCAAAATGACCATTTTCAAACAATTGGAGCAAAATGGTTAAAATGGTCAAACCACAGGGAGTAAAAACGAAGTTTACTCTAAATAATAACTATCCATAATTATATTTAATAATATAAAGATTATTATTTAATATGAGAGATAAATAAAAAATCTAATTATTAATAGTAGAGATAGGCGGGAAAATAAAGGTGAGGAGTAACCAGAGAGTGACACGTGTCCTGAAGAGATTTTCATTTATTAGAGTAGTTAGATTTTTCTTTAAATATAAATCATTATTAAAAAAAAGAGGTGTATTTAATAAGAGAGAGAGAGACGAGAAAAAAGTGTGAGCTTGAATGTGAGAGTGACAAGTGATAAAAAATTTAGTTTTTTTATTAGAATAGAGATATGAGACAAGAGTATGTGTGTGTATATATAAAGATTAGGGACAAGAGTATACCAACTAATTAACAGAGTAAATTTCGTTTTAGTACTTGTGGTTTAATTTAAACTAGATAGAGGCCCTGCGCGTTGCGGCGCCCTCGGGGTGATAACGCTAGATTTTACCCAAGCGAGTTGTGGCGTGTTAAACGTAAAAGAAATTAACGAGCTCGAAAGCTTATAAAATAAAGTCAAAAGCTTTAGATAAACTTACTCTAAACGAGGAAAGCATATAAGTTTTTTTTTATTATAAATCAAATAAAAAAAAACATGAAAAGAAGGAAAAAAAACATGAAAATAATTAAAAAAATGGCTTATAGGGATTGACCCCACATTCTCTATTTGGAACTTAGGCAAGTATACCACTACACCAAGTAATGTCATTTGTTTTCTACTTGTTCAATGAGTTATTTAAAGCTTAAGAAAACTAAAAACAAATAGGGAAAAACATGCAATAAAGATTTGTACAATATGCAAAAGAATATGTAAAGTTTGTACGGTAGCTTTACCCTCACATGATAAAGTTACCTTTTAATAATCATTTAATTCATTAGTTTTAATTTTACTAACTCTTTTAGTTATCGTGGTTTTATTTTCTTCTCGTCGGAGTATTAACGTCGTCTATTTTTTATGTTAAATTTTATTATTATCTGAGAACACTAAGAACACCTTCAACGCAAGGTTGGCGGGTGCTTCCGATTCAAGGGGACAAGCATCCGGATGTTTGCCGCGTTGGAGAGGGGTGTTCGCGCACACCCGGTTGTCTAGACATCCGGTATTCCAGATGGGAGTGGACCCAAAAGGTGTGCCCCCAACTAGTTTAAGTTTTTTTTAACCCAACGGCTCTCACGTAAATAAATATTTTTTTTTGTTTTTTTACCTCACAACGGCTATGTGATATAAAAATTATTTTTTTTGGCTTTTACCTACCCCCTCCAACGACTATATGCCCTTGTTTAAAAAAAATATTCTTCAAAAAATTACTATAGATACACAATACTACACATTTATCAACCTACCAAGATTTTATCTACATTTTTCTCTAAAATGGCTGATAACACTTCGTATCAACGTTTGTTAAACGATGCTAACAATCCAATGTCGAATCCATCCTTCGTGTTTCAACAGTTTCCACAACCCGGTTTCTTACCATACTAGAATCCAAAATTTGGATTTCAACAATTCTAACAATTTCAACAACAAGGTTATCCACCAATTCCATAACAGTTTCCATATCCCAGTTTTTAACAGTTTCAAACACCTACACTCACACCAATTCCAACACCTAGCGACACTCAAATGTCGTTCACATCGACACCATCACCTGTAGTGGGTGACTCTGCTTCCCCGTCGGCTAGAAGAAAAAAAGGAAATCAGTTGATTATATCCTTAGTATATGTAATACATTTTTACACTTGTAAAATATATACATAAAAATTTAAGAATTTTATCTACTGATATTTTTTACTCCGTGTGTAGACACGGGTTTTAAGCTAGTACTTTATAGAGTAGTATAGTTTATTATTTACAGTTCCTCAAGTTTAATTGAACCCAAATCAACTGAATCTTGTTGTTTCAAATTTTGCTCGGTTTAAAATTAATCCGAGTGGTTTTAAAAAAAATTATTTGTGGGCTAAAGAAAAAGATGTGGCCTGGTTGGTTGTAGGTTTATAAAGCAGACAACGAATCACATGCCAGCTGATGGTATTCAGCCCAACACGCAGGTTGCCTAATACCCGGCCCAACAGGAGAGTTTAAAATTAAAATTTTCATTTCAAAACTCGATTGTTAGTTGTTACACAACCAATGACCAAAATAGCGAAAAAACGACGTGAATTGTTCACAAGGGTACCTTAGCGCGTAAATTAGAAATTGTTCAAGAGATTTTGGCGTCACCACAAAGCTTCATTACAAAGAGCCGGTGTGTCGATAAAATGAAGAACAATGTCAAAGTCTAGGCCGAATCTTGGCTTGTATTGGTCGAGGTACCGGTCAACCTTTTTGGCGACCGGAATTTCCTATGAAAAGTCCGGCAAAGATCGTAGTCAGAAAAAAAACGCGTACGACGGACGGGTGTTGACTTGTCGGGTTGAGCTTGACCCGGTATACTTTTAATATAATATAGTTGGTTTCATATTTTGTTTTAATTTTTCACAAATCCTTTTAACCTTTCTTTATTCATTTTCATTTACTTTAATTTCACAAATTTTTAATAATAACCTAAACCTAGACAAAGCTTTTATTTTTAATTATTTATGCCTAAACTTTTTATTGTTATAATAATAAAAACAATAATAATAATAATAATTTCATGTACATGTCTCTCGAATAACATCCACATCAAACGAAGATCACTGCACAATTCTTGGTGACTAAAATTATGTTCAACATAATATGGCCAAAAAGACTTGGTCAATGGAAAAGATACAATAAAATATTTGAAAGACACCTAAGTATGTAAACGACAAATATATTATTTTAATCATTTAGTTTTGATTCTTTGTATGTTTACCTAACTTTTTAAATATTTAGTAACTTCTATAATACTTGAGATCAATATATCATCACAATAGTTCTTTTCTTGTTCTCTTTGAATATATAAGAAATTTAATGAAGAAGAAGAAGATATTCTATTATATAAATATAAAAAAACAAGATATAGGTTTTGTTAGTTATGAGATTCGGTTAATATATCAGGGGTTTTTTTTCGTCGGGTACATCATTCTGAATAAAACCGAATCGTATTTCAAGATTAATATGTGCTAAGTTTTGTAGTAGTAATAAGTTCATAGGAAAATGAAAAAAACAAATTTGTTTTACAAACCTACTATAAGTTATATAAGTTATATGTGTGTTTTGGATGATTTGTTGACAAGTATGTGAAAGGGATCAAATACTCAAATGACGGGAGAATAGAATAAAGTTTAATCCAAAGAAAATTGAAGTCAAAGTAGTATAAGAGTTGAAATTGACCACCACTAAAATGAAAAGAAAATGAATAAAGCATATGAGTTATTTCAATGCAATCATTAGTTATGGGGTATAGAATCAACTTCTATGTTTGGAATGGGACATGTTTCACACATGAAATCATCCTTAATTAATACACAATAATTAACTTCTAAGTTTTATTTACTTTTTTAATATTTTATTCTTGAAGGAATGACGTGACACACTTATTCAATCAGATTATGTATTAATTAAAATATCATTAAAAAATATATATTAATTAAAATATCATTTTTAAGACGATAAATAAAATACCTTAAAAACTAGGGGTGTGCATGGGTCGGTTTGGATAGATTTTTGGGTAAAACCAAACCAAAAATCGAAAGTTCGGTTCGGTTGTGGTTTTTTCGGTTTTTGGTTTTCGGTTTTTACAATGGGTTTGGTTCAGTGTCGGTTTTTTTCGGTTTTAAAACCAATTAGGCTTGAATTTTTTGGAAATAAAAGAAAAATAGCCTAAATTAATGAACTTTTTTTTAACGGCAAATGTTACCCCAACTCTACTTTTACACCAATAATCCTAAATTACACCACTGCTCAGGTTTGAACCTGAGATCTCCCTTCTAAGAGGCATATGCCTCTACCAAGTGGGTTAACCCCACATTGGCCCAAATTAATGAACTTGAGTTTTAAGTTTTGGGCCTAAATTTTTTTTATTAACTAATTATTATCACATATTTGGGCTACAAAAATTAATATTTTTCTTAAAAATTACTCAACATAAAAAATAAACATTATAATCTATAAATTCAATAAATATAAAAAATAACATACTATTAATGCAAATACATATAACACAAATATGTATACACTTTTAACATACAAGCACACAACACAATATACTATATATTATGAAACGTGAATGCATATGTATGTTCGGTTCGGTTTTTACGGTTTTCAAAAGACACAAAATCGATACCAAACCGTAATTTTCGGTTTTCAAAAAAATACAAAACCAAAATCGTCGGTTTTAGTTTGGGTCAGTTTTTTCGGTGCTGTTTTTTCGGTTAATTCGGTTTTTTGCTCACCCCTATTAAAAACCGTTATAACACAATTCTATATGATACTTATAATAATAAACGAATAAATGAATATATCACGTGTCAACTTCTTGTAAAATCCAGATTTTTTGTTTCTCGACTTTCACTTCTATTAAATAACCCTCTCCTATTAAATAATAATAATTTTAAATAATTAAATTATTAAAATTATTTTTAATATTTTATTAAAACTTACTAAATAATAAGAGTATTTCAATTATATCTTATCTTACAATATTATTTTTATAGTTCTTAAGTTTTTCATTATTTGTTATTTATAATTTTTAAATCTTTATTATTTTTTATTTCACTAATGACTGGTAAAATCAACACACAAGTTTTTATAAAAACTGATGATTTACAACAAGTTGAATTTATTTAACTCGTAACCCGTGTATCCGATTAAAGTTTGAAACAAATCTATTTCCACTCTTCAATCATTTCTGAAATGAATACTCTTCACTGATCCCATGATAATCTTGATTGCTTGTCATGAAAAAAGAATATGTGACCGAGTCAATCGTTTGGTAGATGGATAACCTCAAACTCAAAGACACAAATATAATAGAAAAGAGACATTTTTTTTTCAACAATGAAAACCAATTACTAATTCAATTATTAAAATGATAACAAAAGATCAACGATGAATTTGAATTCACGGTTTAATCAGACGAATAATTTTTTAATTTGGCAATTTCATATATATTCTATAAATTAGAAAAATATTATCTTACTAATATAATAAATGAAAATCTCTTCAGAACACGTGTCACTCTTGGTTACTCCTCATTTTTGTTTTCCCAACTTTCTCTCCTATTAAATATTAGATTTTCTATTTCTCTCTCCTATTAAATAATAATCTTTATATTAATAAATCTAATTACGAATACTTATTATTTAATTATAAATAATTATTATATTATCAATCAAATGAATTTAATATGAACTAACATTTATCAATTAAATTAAAAAATTAATACTCAGTTGAAAAAAATATTTTAAAAACTAACTTAATAAACCTTATAACAGTCACGACAAATTACATTTTAAAAAACATATTTTGACAAATGTGTTTGTTAACAAATTATATTATATATGTTATTTAACCGATGTAATATACTGGTTTATTCAACCCGTGTATTACGCGGGTTTTTAAAATTATTAAATTTTTATTACTAAATATATAATATTTTATTTATTTAACCTGTGTAATACACGGGATTTTAACCTAGTATATATAAAATTAAAATTAAAAATGTCATATATACCAATTTCAATATAAACAATTTAATAAATGACCATTTTATCATTATTTTTCTAAAACTTTAAAATTTCATATTTACCTGTTTTTAACTTTAAAGTTTCATGTTTATCCATTTTTAACTTGAAAATTTATTTACCCACAAACAATAGTTTTCTCAAAATATTATATTTAATTTTCCCACGACCGCAATTTCATATGTACCCATAGTGGGGAAAAAAACAAGATAGAATCGATGCATTTTGAATCAACTTGGAACAAAACTTCCAAACGTCGCTTTTTGAATGGTTTTGATCGAACTAGTAATAGAACAAAAACGAGATGGAATCAATGTCTTCTTGTGAATGGGCTTGGAGAACCTATAACAGTCATCATTAAGTTAAAAATTAGGTTATAAAAGTTAGGTAAAAAATCATTTAAATGAGGTCAAACGATCATTTAAATTGGGTTACGTGTGAGATAAAACTAAACTCAATTAAATTGGGTTACGTATGGGATAAAACTAAAAAAATTATGTTATAAAATCATATAATGGATAGGGGTAGAATGGTCATAAAGTAAAAAAAATATTTAATATGAGTATATATGATATTTTTAGTTTTAGTTGAGTATATATGATATTTACTCATGTTTGCATTAGTATATAGAATGGTTATAAAGTAAAAAAAATATTTAATGTTACTATTTATTATGGTTTGTTTTTCAATAAGAGGGGAATTAGTCACTTTGTGTTAAATTTAATACATAGCCAAGCAAACCAGTCATGGGATATGATTGTGTTAATTGAGTTTACATAGATCCACCTTTAGGATTTGGGTCCATTTCAACTAGATTTTCTTTCCAATTCTTAAGTTTTATTCCCTAACCTATTCAATTTTATAAATATTAAAATGAAATTCTAAACATTATTATAAACAATTAGGACGATTACAATAAAGTGACAGATAAACGAGTAACAAGCTGCGCTGCAACCCAATATTCATTAAACACATATAAATGTGTTATTCAACAAATGCAACCCAAAACACTTGATTACAAAGTTTAAATTCAACATTCGGAAACCAAAATTATCACTCATGGTATTATTACCTAATTATTTGCAGAATATACACACAACCCACAATTCAATCCAAACATATGGTGAGAATCATTGTTCTCGATGATAGCTTAATGAGGATCATAGTCCTTAATGAAATTATTATAACGCTTGGTTTCATCAAAACCTGTAAAGATCAATAGTCTTCAGACTTACATCAAATGTAAAAGATCAAGAATTCCTAACTTCATCCAATTGGAGTAAGTCCTCTAACTTTGTAAACACTTGCATTGTCTCACCCCCAACACCCGAGGATGGACTAACAATTGAATTTACACAATAAATAGTCATTTTACATATAAAACGGCGAAAGTTTTAAGGTGCACAATAACCAAAAGTACATTAAATTAGTCTACAGCTATGGACTGAAAATTTCGTTATGTCAAATAGCCATCTAATGTTCCAATGTTTGCAAATCGTAACTTAATGCCGTTACAATGGTGGTTAACCTTACCTAGAATACACGTTAAAACAAATAAGCTTTCGCTTGTGAGTTCTGTTGGGATAACAATGTTTCAGTTTGAACATAATGAAACCCTATTTTTAGTAATGATAAAAATTAAATAACTTATGTTATTATTTACTTATTAAAGATGATCATATGTCACATACATGTCACTAAACAATCAATGAATCAAAAGTATATATGATGAACAAGTTCAATCATGAAAACCAACATGTCAATCAAAAGAACTGTCATGCAATTCAAGTCTACAACCAACCGTTAATGAAAACTGACAAGCTATGCACATGAATCAAAAATGAAACGGACAACATGGATATGTTGGAAATTAAGATTGATTTTAACTATTTCCTAAAATGGTAACATGAATCATAAAAATATAGTTTTTATATAACTAGAGTCATTTCCTAATAATGTTTTAATAAATTTAGCCAAGATGTTATAACGTATATTTTTTTATAATCTTAAAACATGTATCTAGTTTGAATTTGAAATTTGAAAGACGGGTTGGTGATATCTTCCACAAAGGGAAAATATACAACACTCTTTATTCTTGAAAACATCTAGATACTTGAAATGGATTAAAGACAAATACAATTTTGGCATGCATTTTATATGATCATACTACAGCTCGACAATTCAAAAGGAAATCTTATCTTTTTTTTATATATATAAACCATCTTAATTCAAGTATATGGCCAAAAGAAATTTTTGAAAAGGTTAAAATCATAACATAAGTAAAAATGACTTTGTAGTATAAAATTGGACATATTTCAACGTCTACAAAAGGTTGACAAAAGCCAACATCCAGCTCTACAATCAATGGCATATAGTGCATATATGCAGTATCATTATATGATCATACTACATATATGCAGTATCATCACAATGCCTATATGCAATAATATCATACTGCATATATATATATATATATATATATATATATATATATATATATATATATATATAGGGTGAGATTCAAATGCTAACAAATATTTATGTGATAACCATGATAACCACTCACAAACATAGAGCTACCTATACGTACCGAATAATGTTACACATATGTAAACACTATGTGTCACGTATATGTAACATTATTTGGTACGTATACGTAAAACTCATCATTTCCGTATTTACGTTCAAAATATTTATTTTAACAATTAAAAGAAAAAATAATTTATAAATTATGTGATTGTTTAATAGTGGTTAGCACGGTTATCACATAAAATGTTGGTTAGTATTTGAACTCTTCCTTATATATATATATATATATATATATATATATATATATATATATATATATATATATATATATATATATAGGGTTAAGTTATAGTAAAAAGGGTTTTAAAAATAAGAAGGGTAAGAAGGATTCTGGGCTTGACATGTGTCCTTTTATTGTTTTTAAAAGAAGGGTATAATGATCATTGTGTATTACACAATAAACTTGTATTACACAATGTCACACCCCCATATTTTATTTACTTATTAAATAAATACAGGTTGTAACGATTGGTTCATTACACGATAGCGGAAGCTGTAATAATGATTTCTAAGACTTGATTACATACACAAATACTAAGACTAAGTAATACTAGGATCTAAGTTCTTCTAGATCAACGATAGACTTGAGTCTTGATATTCTACGTCCTTCCAGCTACTAGGAATTGATCCAACATAGCTAGCTTATTCCAACCGTGCCATGGCTAACAGTTACCTGAGAAATATACTTGAAAATGTCAACACAAAGGTTGGTGAGTTCACAGAGTTAGTTATAATAGTGCTTATAGTTTTTCCCAAAAACATGTTCATGACTTTACCGTCATAAAACTAAGTAGTTTTCATTTGAAAACATTATCATGACTTAACCGTCATAAAATATGAAGTTGTCATTTGAAAACATTATCATGACTTAACCGTCATAAATTCAATATTTAAACATGATCCTTATAACCTGATCAGAATCCTTTTGTATAAACATGATTTCTTTAACCGGATCAAAACTCTTTTGTTTAAACTCAATTGTTCGTAAATAGTTCAAGTTGCATGTGATAATCAGAATAAGAATTGTTGACCCATTTGTAAACTAGCTAGGAATACAAATAATATGTTCATACATGAGGCGTAACCAAACCATGACATGTGTGAGCCCCTATTAAGCGTTATCAGATTCTATGCGGCCATAAATCCTCCAGATTGTGGTTAGCGCGACTAACCATGACCGGGAGACGTCACTCTCCATAGTACTATTCATAGGACCCTAGGCTACAGTTAATGGTTACTATGTTGTTCCAGGGGACTTTCGCGGCCTCCATTGTTGTTCTCATCTCATGTAAACATAAAAGTCGTGCCTTATTCTCTTGTTATCCCATAAAATAGTTGTAAGTATGTTTTTCCCCCAAATCGTTGAGTGTTGTTCATCCGAACAATCGTTGTGTGTTGTTCACCCGAACAATCGTTGTGTGTTGTTCATCCGAACAATCGTTGTGTGTACTTGTGTCCGGCTGTTTAGTTGAGCAAGTTTTCTCCCCGTTTGTTTAAAAAAAACAATTTAAGAACAAGTAGTAAAAGTAGGGCCGGGAGACTTACAAAAAGTTAAACCGAAATGTTCATATTGTCAAACATATAAGCAATGAAATTCATGTTTTCAAAATATAACAGGTAAGTATATTTCTCCCCCGATGTTTACAAAACAGTAAAGAGTTAAAAGGGGGCCGTGAACTCACCTTGAGTTTGTGTATACTTGTAATGATACTTGTTGTAGTCAAACTTGACTATTCGTACCCTAGATACCAAAGGGTAAATTGTGTTAGGACCAAACGTCTCAAATTGCAAATTGTTCATCGACCTAGTAAATCTAGTTGCTTTTGTTTAAATATCTTCTTAGATTTTCAACACTTGTTTTGCTATAAAAACAGTTCTAAGTTACTGCCCAATGTGACTGATGAACAGATGTCGAAACTTCCTAGTTTCGATTGGGCAATTGAGTATCGAAACTTCATAGTTTCGATTGAGTAGTTAGGTATCGAAACTATCTAGTTTCGATTGGCAAGAAGGGTATCGAAACTATCTAGTTTCGATTGGCAAGAAGGGTATCGAAACTATCTAGTTTCGATTGAGCAATATGTATCGAAACTACCTAGTTTCGATTGAACAACTAGTATCGAAACTCCCAGTTTCGATTGAGTAAACTGGTATCGAAACTCCTAGTTTCGATTGAATAGGTATCGAAACTCCTAGTTTCGATTGAATAACAGGTATCGAAACTCCTAGTTTCGATTGAACAGGTATCGAAACTCCTAGTTTCGATTACTGCACTTTGATTGACAGAATTCGTCCTGTATATTTTTATGTTCAAATCTTGAATTTGACACACTTTTCTTGTTATCTTACTTGCGATTGAACCTTTTGTATGCTTAGATACGATTTTAAAGAAAATGAAATGGATAATATCGAGTTTTTACCTCAAACAGAGAATGATGATTTTCAGGGAAACAGAGAATGATCTTGAGCTCCTTATCTTGATTCTTGAGACAACACTTGGAACTCTTCTTATAGCACCGAAATACGGTGGATTTTTGCCTTAAACTGGACTTCGACTTGAAGGAGAATTGGGAATTTGCCGTAAGAAAATGAGAAGTATGGAAGGGATTGTGGGATTTCGACTGAAGAGGTATGGTTCTTAATCTGAGATTGAGTGAACTTGCAAGTGGGGGAATGGCTCCCCTGACTTTCGGTCGAGAAAGTCAAGCAAGTGGGTTGGGGTTAAATAAATCAAACCATTTGATTTAAGTGTAAATTTAACCACTAGTGTTCGTATTTAGTCGGGTTATCCTGGTACGTGAACCGGTAACTCCTAGAATTACCAAAATATGAAATGAGACCATGTACGGTTTTTGTTAGGCCTTAATGTCCTTGTTTGTGAAATTAAGTAAATCACAAAAACAATTATAATGTAAACTTGTTTATAACATGTACGGATATTGACCTGAATTGTCGGGTGTCACATTCTCCCCATGTTAGAAGAATTTCGTCCCGAAATTCAATTTGTGTCCTCTTGAACTGTTGTATCCTTAAACAAGGATGGGTATTTTTGTTTTCATTTGATCCTCTCTTTCAAATGGTTCAATGCACTTACGGTTAAGCTTGCCACGGTTGCCAAATCTTGCAACTCCTTTCCAAGGTGAGACCTTCAATGTGACTTTATCTCCCACTTGGAATTCTAATGGTTTTCGTCTGTTGCTATCTCAACTCTCTTTCGTCTGTCTTGAGTGACTTTCAGACGATCTTTTATTTCGACGATTTTGTCAATGGTTCCCTAGTCAATATCAGGGCCAGTCAAAAGCTTTTCGCCAATCACCGCCCAACATAGCGATGAGTGACACTTACAGCCATACCAAGCCTCAACGGAGCGGCTTTAATGCTGGTATGGTAGTTGGTATTATATGAAAACTCAGCCAACGGCGGTGAGTATCCCTATTTCTTCTGAAATCGATTACACACACACGGAGCACACCTTTTAAAGTTTGAATGGTCCTTTTACTTTGACCGTTCATCTGGGGATGATATGCAGTGGTCATGTAAAGGCGTGTGCCCAAGGCTTATTGTACAGACTGCCAGGTTCTTGACATGAATCGACTGTCCCTTTTAGAGAAAATGGAAACTGGCATATCATGCCTAGCCTTAATTCCCTTAATATTTAGCCTTGCACGCTTCTTACTTTTATCTGTCTCCTTTATTGGTAAGGAATGCGCGGATTTCGTCAAACGACTGACGATTATCATATAGTATCATAGTTGCTAGATGTTCTGGGTAACTTTGTAATGAAATCCATTAAAATTTGTTCCCATTTCCATTGAGGTATCTCGGGTTGTTATAACAATCCCGACGGTTTCTGATGTTCTGCCTTTACCTTTGAACATGTCAGGCATTTACCGACGTAAATAGCAATTTCTCATTTCATGTTCGGCCACCAGTAGAGTTCTTTCAGATCCTTATACATTTTTTCCGAACCTGGGTGAATGGGGTACCTGGACTTGTGGGCTTCGTCCATAACCAACTCCTGTAAGTTACCAAAACATGGCACCCAAATTCTATTTGCAAAGTATAAAGTATCATCTGATTTTGGCTCTAATTGTCTGATCATTCCTCGTATAGCTTCCTTCTGAATGTTTTCTTCTTTGATTGCCTCCTGTTGTGCCATCCGGATTTGAATCGTGAGACTCGCATGAATTGTCAATCCTAGGGCACGAACACGGAGAGTTTTAACCCGTTCTTTACGACTCAAGGCATCTGCTACGACATTTGCCTTACGAGGGTGATACTTGATATCCCAGTCGTAATCATTCAGTAGTTCTACCCAACGAAGTTGACTCATGTTGAGTTCTTTCTGATTAACGATGTGCTGGAGACTCTTGTGGTTTGTAAAGATAGTACATTTTGTACCATATAAGAAATGTCTCCAAATCTTGAGTGCAAACACGACAGCACCCAATTTCAGATCGTGAGTCGTATAATTTTTCTCATGTACTTTAGCTGTCTGGATGCATACGCTATGACTTTTTCTCTCTGCATCAATACACACCCCAGACCTTGGTGTGATGCGTCGCAGGACACGATGAAATTGTCAGTTCCTTCAGGAAGGGATAGGATTGGTGCACTGCAAAGTTTTTGCTTCAGCAATTGAAACGCTGATTCTTGTTTATCAGTCCAATCAAACTTTTTATCCTTCTGAGTTAACGTGATCAAAGGCAAGGCTATCTTTGAAAAATTCTCGATAAATCGCCTGTAATAGCCTGCCAAACCCAGAAATTGACGCACCTCAGTCGGAGTTCTTGGTGCTTCCCAGTTTTTGATAGCTTCAATCTTAGATGGATCCACATGGATACCATTCTTATTGATGACATGTCCGAGAAAGTGAACCTCTCGAATCCGAAACTCACACTTAGAGAATTTGGCATAACGCTTCTCATTCCGGAGTAGTTCCAAGATTGATTTCAAATGATGTTCATGTTCCTCATTGGTTTGTGAATATATTGATATGTCATCGATAAATACAATCACGAATTTATTCAAGTATGGCTTGCACACGCGGTTCATTAGGTCCATGAAAACGGCCGGTGCATTAGTCAAGCCAAATGGCATAACTAGGAACTCATAGTGACCGTAACGAGTCCTAAAAGTCATTTTTGGTATATCTTCTTCCTGAATTTTCAGTTGAGGATATCCTGATTGTAGATCAATTTTAGAATAGAAACTGGACCCTTGAAGTTGATCAAACAAATCGTCTACTCGAGGAAGAGGATACCGGTTTTTGATTGTCAGCTTGTTCAACTCCCGATAATTGATGCACCTTCTAAAGGTTCCATCCTTTTTCTTTACAAACAGGACCGGAACTCCCCATGGTGAGAAACTCGGTCTTATGAAAGAATTACTCGACGAGGTGTCCAAGTTTTTGTTGTATATTGGGTAGAAATGAAAAAGTATGAAAATGAAACTTTATGTTTGTCCCTCTTATGTTTTTCGAAAGCATTTTCCTGGACTAAGACTTTTCTCTTATTTCAGGTTTCATCTTTTCTATGATTTTCCTCTCCATGTGCCTTCATGGAGCTAGGAATTGATGTTCCTTGGGAGCTCTTATTTGCGAACTTCAAGTCTAATCACCACTTTACCCCTTTGCTCGCACTACCTTTCGAGGCAGACTAGCCTTTGGGTTGTAGCGTCCTGATATGTAAACTCATGTCTCGACTACCATACCTTCAAAGTATGTAAGCCATACGAAGTTTGATGTTTGTTTGGGATATTCATATTCCGTCTAGCTGAGGGAATGAATAATAATACTGTAAGAATGGTCTCATCGAATTAGTGTTTTCCCCAAAATGGGCTATGGGTTTGTCAACTCATTAAGTTGGCAGAAAGAGTTGATAGTCAACTATTAGTCATACGGTGTGTATGCACTCCCTTAGTGTTTGAATGGTACTTTGGTGACATACCATTACGTATTCCACTCATTCAGGTTATAGCCTCAAAATCCTTAGCACAAGGATAAACTGGAGGTAGTGAGTGTTGAACGTCGAGACTTTTAAATTCTAACTGAGTCTACTCCAAGAGATCATTTCTTAACAATAGATGTTCTAGAGCTTCCCAATTATAGAAAACTAGGAGTGAAAGATGCAATCACACCTCTTTTCTAGGCTAAATCTGGGATCCATCCATCAAGATGAACCTTTGGGAAGTGCAAGTACAAAAGAGTAATGAATTATTCTTCTCAGCTCTTTGTGAACAGTGGCCTGTTGTGAATAGCTCGAGCTTACGCCCCTTATGCATATCATGAGCTAATGAGATTAGCATGAAATTCCGCATTTTGGGACTCCTTTAAGAGTTTTGCATGTCGTTTTCCGGTTAGTGCGACAATAGTCGTTAGTCCACACTTAGGTTTCTTTGGCATTCACTTGAGCATCAACCCCGTCTTATCCATTGCAGAGAGAATAGTTAGACTTAAAGGTATATTGAATGTCAATGGCTGCGAGAGCAATCCTGTTTGACCGACATTCTGAAATGTCCGATTTCCTACTTGTCTCATGTCGAGCTTCTACAATATCCATAGGTGCCATGTGTATGCGGGTCAGAATAATATCCTGCCCTATTACTGAAGTTAGTGCATAACACTCTTGGCGTAACTTTTAATCAATTGTGAGATTGAACTGTATGATGGATCCTGAGATTATGCCATAATCTCTCACAATAGTTGTGCAATTACTGTAAGTGTTAGTTGTGGTAACGCTCAATTTGAAGTATTCCTGACAAGTAGAATCTCAAAGAATGAATGTGCGAATTTCTTCGTCGTTCAGGATTTACTAAGGATTGGTTGAATTCAATTTGAATTTCTCTCGTTCCTCCAAAACTAGGAGAATGCTTTGTGAGCACCTAATTGAGAAGTCTGATTTGTTGAGATCCAATCCTTAATCAAGTGATTGAGAACATGAGTTGATCATCAGCTTAGACAGCAAGACTCACTAAAGTTCCCATGCACTGCAAATTATGATTACGTGTGCACCCGTAATGATGATTTGCCTTGCCTGATCCCTATAGTGTTTCTTCTATCCCTAGCTTTTAATCAAAAGTGATTTGAAACGATCATTAGATTGCGTTTGCACATTTGTATAGGAGTGTGTATTGTTTTATCGGATTACTGTTAATTATGTGTACCAATACTCATGAATCTGCCGAATATGGCAATTGTCGGATGAGGCTAAGGGTAGAGAGGCACCACCAGTGTCTCTTAAAAAAAATGTGCATGGTGAAATTCAGGCACTATGTGTTGGGCAGAGATCCTCAAACGAGTGTCGAGCAACTCATGCTCCAAGTCTGTATATATGCATGGATCCACATGATCCTGATGTACGTCTGGGTCTCCTGACCCTTGGAGTTCTCTCCCATTTAGTCCTGCTTATTCACCTTGAATTCCCTTCTGTCTGGGCAATCATGCCTGCCATATATCATGGCGAGAGTCTAGGCATCCGTTCCGACAACTTATGAAGGAGAGTATTTATATCGCAAATACGTTAGAAAGATAGTTGCCTCCATGGCTGGAGTAGTTGTGGTGCAGGTATAGGTACAGATTCTGGTACGAGTTCAACCTGTTGTGATACCAAGATCGGTAACTGACGATCGCCGCCGTCGTCATCGTTCAAGCTCAGCTCGTAACTCGATCTTCTAAGGTTGCAGTATGCTGAGTACCCGTTATTCTTGACTCGTAACCCGAACAATAACATGTTGTAAGTATTTATTATTTTCACATCGTTGTATGTGTTTAAGTGTTCATTACATGTGCTATGTAATTGTATTAGTGTAGCTAATGGTACCCTAGTGTAACTCCATACACTAATAGTCTACACAAATTGTTCGGCAACGGTTGGAATTCCTATGTTCAAGTCTTGGGTGTTTTTAGTGTGATGCAAGTCTTAGAAATCTTGGTCCCTAAATGAGTCCGGTTAGAGCCTAGGTATCACTAAGGACACCTAATTCGCTAGAACCATTGCTCTGATACCAATCTGTCACACCCCCATATTTTATTTACTTATTAAATAAATACAGGTTGTAACGATTGGTTCATTACACGATAGCGGAAGCTGTAATAATGATTTCTAAGACTTGATTACATACACAAATACTAAGACTAAGTAATACTAGGATCTAAGTTCTTCTAGATCAACGATAGACTTGAGTCTTGATATTCTACGTCCTTCCAGCTACTAGGAATTGATCCAACATAGCTAGCTTATTCCAACCGTGCCATGGCTAACAGTTACCTGAGAAATATACTTGAAAATGTCAACACAAAGGTTGGTGAGTTCACAGAGTTAGTTATAATAGTGCTTATAGTTTTCTCAAAAACATGTTCATGACTTTACCGTCATAAAACTAAGTAGTTTTCATTTGAAAACATTATCATGACTTAACCGTCATAAAATATGAAGTTGTCATTTGAAAACATTATCATGACTTAACCGTCATAAATTCAATATTTAAACATGATCCTTATAACCTGATCAGAATCCTTTTGTATAAACATGATTTCTTTAACCGGATCAAAACTCTTTTGTTTAAACTCAATTGTTCGTAAATAGTTCAAGTTGCATGTGATAATCAGAATAAGAATTGTTGACCCATTTGTAAACTAGCTAGGAATACAAATAATATGTTCATACATGAGGCGTAACCAAACCATGACATGTGTGAGCCCCTATTAAGCGTTATCAGATTCTATGCGGCCATAAATCCTCCAGATTGTGGTTAGCGCGACTAACCATGACCGGGAGACGTCACTCTCCATAGTACTATTCATAGGACCCTAGGCTACAGTTAATGGTTACTATGTTGTTCCAGGGGACTTTCGCGGCCTCCATTGTTGTTCTCATCTCATGTAAACATAAAAGTCGTGCCTTATTCTCTTGTTATCCCATAAAATAGTTGTAAGTATGTTTTTCCCCCAAATCGTTGAGTGTTGTTCATCCGAACAATCGTTGTGTGTTGTTCACCCGAACAATCGTTGTGTGTTGTTCATCCGAACAATCGTTGTGTGTACTTGTGTCCGGCTGTTTAGTTGAGCAAGTTTTCTCCCCGTTTGTTTAAAAAAAACAATTTAAGAACAAGTAGTAAAAGTAGGGCCGGGAGACTTACAAAAAGTTAAACCGAAATGTTCATATTGTCAAACATATAAGCAATGAAATTCATGTTTTCAAAATATAACAGGTAAGTATATTTCTCCCCCGATGTTTACAAAACAGTAAAGAGTTAAAAGGGGGCCGTGAACTCACCTTGAGTTTGTGTATACTTGTAATGATACTTGTTGTAGTCAAACTTGACTATTCGTACCCTAGATACCAAAGGGTAAATTGTGTTAGGACCAAACGTCTCAAATTGCAAATTGTTCATCGACCTAGTAAATCTAGTTGCTTTTGTTTAAATATCTTCTTAGATTTTCAACACTTGTTTTGCTATAAAAACAGTTCTAAGTTACTGCCCAATGTGACTGATGAACAGATGTCGAAACTTCCTAGTTTCGATTGGGCAATTGAGTATCGAAACTTCATAGTTTCGATTGAGTAGTTAGGTATCGAAACTATCTAGTTTCGATTGGCAAGAAGGGTATCGAAACTATCTAGTTTCGATTGGCAAGAAGGGTATCGAAACTATCTAGTTTCGATTGAGCAATATGTATCGAAACTACCTAGTTTCGATTGAACAACTAGTATCGAAACTCCCAGTTTCGATTGAGTAAACTGGTATCGAAACTCCTAGTTTCGATTGAATAGGTATCGAAACTCCTAGTTTCGATTGAATAACAGGTATCGAAACTCCTAGTTTCGATTGAACAGGTATCGAAACTCCTAGTTTCGATTACTGCACTTTGATTGACAGAATTCGTCCTGTATATTTTTATGTTCAAATCTTGAATTTGACACACTTTTCTTGTTATCTTACTTGCGATTGAACCTTTTGTATGCTTAGATACGATTTTAAAGAAAATGAAATGGATAATATCGAGTTTTTACCTCAAACAGAGAATGATGATTTTCAGGGAAACAGAGAATGATCTTGAGCTCCTTATCTTGATTCTTGAGACAACACTTGGAACTCTTCTTATAGCACCGAAATACGGTGGATTTTTGCCTTAAACTGGACTTCGACTTGAAGGAGAATTGGGAATTTGCCGTAAGAAAATGAGAAGTATGGAAGGGATTGTGGGATTTCGACTGAAGAGGTATGGTTCTTAATCTGAGATTGAGTGAACTTGCAAGTGGGGGAATGGCTCCCCTGACTTTCGGTCGAGAAAGTCAAGCAAGTGGGTTGGGGTTAAATAAATCAAACCATTTGATTTAAGTGTAAATTTAACCACTAGTGTTCGTATTTAGTCGGGTTATCCTGGTACGTGAACCGGTAACTCCTAGAATTACCAAAATATGAAATGAGACCATGTACGGTTTTTGTTAGGCCTTAATGTCCTTGTTTGTGAAATTAAGTAAATCACAAAAACAATTATAATGTAAACTTGTTTATAACATGTACGGATATTGACCTGAATTGTCGGGTGTCACACACAATGACCTGATTAATTACACAATTAAATTGTATTACACAATGACCTAACTAATTGCACAATGAACTTATATTACACAATGACCTCACTAATTACACAATGACCAAATATTACACAATGTCGAGACGTGGTATTACACAATGAACTTGTATTATACAATTAACTTGTATTACACAATGAACTGACTAATTACACAATGAATTTGTATTACACAATGACCTGACTAATTACACAATGTGTAGGTCCTGAGCAGACCTGAGAGAACAGATCTGCGGAGAAATCTTCAAACAGTCCGGATCGAGAGGCGGAATCTCTGGATCCGGTATCACTCTCGAATCAGAAATGGTAGAGACGGGTGCGGGAATCACATACACGAACAGAAACATATGAAAATGAAAAGAACAGATAATTGAAAGCATAAAACGTATGATTCTTTGATTGATATGAAAATTAAAAGGCTCATCATACACTAACAATTAGTTTCACCCCAGGGTGAGCTCCCCCTGGGGTGGTGATTCCCTCTACAAACACACTCACTCCTAATGGGTATTCTACTATATATAGGAGGCTTCATGTGCCTTGTTTTCCAAGCCACCTGCCAAACAGGCCTGAAAAACAGGCATCGAAACTAGGTAGTTTCGATTGAACAAATGTTCAACCGAAACTACTAGTTTCGATTGAACAAAAGTTCAACCGAAAGATTGAACAAAAGTTCAACCGAAACTACTAGTTTTGATACTGTAGTTTCTATTGACAACATCAGTCTCATTTCTATACCCAACAATCTCCCCCTAGACTGATGCTATCAATTCTTGTCCGACTCTGTCTTTCGTCTTCATAGATTGACTGATGATCCAGTGCCTTTCGTTGTGATTCTCCCCCTCAAGTGTAGACCCTCCTATCTTATAGGCAAAATGATAAAGGTTTGAATCCCAAGTATTTAGCAGTAAATAACCATCTTTCTACAAGGATTCTTGACATTCTCGAACACTTGATCAACTTTTGCCTTCTATCCCCCTAAAAAAAGGTCAATTTCAAGCAAAGGCTCACTTTGTCTTACATCTTCATAACTCTGCTGATAATTTGAAGTCTTTCGTGGTAATTCTCCCCCTGAAGTGTAGACCCTCCTATTTCTAGGCAAAAGATAAGGGATCGAATCACCATGTAATCAACAACTAATGATCCGGTTTGTCACAAGTATGCTTGACTTTATTACCCGCTGCCCAAACTTGAACTTTGATTAAAGGAATTACGACTGAATCAGGCAGAACATTGTGTATATTGCCGAAGAAACAAAATTTTCGAAAACCCGAAAAAGGCTGTCTCCAGGTTTTCTTCCAAAACTCCCCTCCTTCTATGCAATATCCTGTTAAAAAATTTATCTAAGAAAATTTCCAAGAAAATTTCCAAAATTTTTTTTTTTTTTGGAAAGTACTTGGATAGTTCTGCCTGTAGTTTCGATAGGCTCTACTTCAGTCGAAACAAGGCCAGTTTCGATAGAGGCAGTATCGAAACAAGAAGTTTCGATAGAGAGATTCTTCAATCGAAACTAGTAGTTTCGATACCCTCTAGTTTCGATAGCCTAGTTTCGACAGCCTAGTTTCGATGTCTTTTACTTCTGATTTAGGGCAACACCAGTAGTTTCGATAGAAAATGTTCAGCCGCCACATAGTTTCGATTGACCATCTTCAACCTTCAGCTACTTCGATACCCCCAATCCAGGTCTGAAAAATGCTTCAAAAGCCTTACATCTTCAGATTTTGAAAGTGGAAATGTAGAACAGCAGTCACGAACCTGCTACACATCGATTTCTTCAAGTTTAACGTCTCAATGGCTGGTTTTCTTGATTTTGAGCAGATTCGAGAGCAATAAGAGCCACCATGGCTCGGATACCACTTGTAGGTCTTGAGCAGACCTGAGAGAACAGATCTGCGGAGAGATCTTCAAACAGTCCGGACCGAGAGGCGGAATCTCTGGATCCGGTATCACTCTCGAATCAGAAATGGTAGAGACGGGTGCGGGAATCACATACACGAACAGAAACATATGAAAATGAAAAGAACAAATAATTAAAAGCATAAAACGTATGATTCTTTGATTGATATGAAAATTAAAAGGCTCATCATACACTAACAATTAGTCTCACCCCAGGGTGAGCTCCCCCTGGGGTGGTGATTCCCTCTACAGACACACTCACTCCTAATGGGTATTCTACTATATATAGGAGGCTTCATGTGCCTTGTTTTCCAAGCCACCTGCCAAACAGGCCTGAAAAACAGGCATCGAAACTAGGTAGTTTCGATTGAACAAATGTTCAACCAAAACTACTAGTTTCGATTGAACAAAAGTTCAACCGAAACTACTAGTTTCGATACTGTAGTTTCTATTGACAACATCAGTCTCATTTCTATACCCAACACAATGAACTTGTATTACACAATGAACTTGTATTACACAATGAACTGACTAATTACACAATGAACTTATATTACACAATGACCTTACTAATTACACAATGAACGTGTATTACACAATGATCTGACTAATTACACAATGACCAGACGTGGTATTACACAATGAACTTGTATTACACAATGAACTTGTATTACACAATGAAATTGTATTACACGTTGACCTAACTAATTACACAATGAGCTGTAAAACGTAAAAAATCATTTTTGTTTATAACGACACTATACACGTTTTAAAGATAAAAAACGCTCGTTTTTATGGTGTAATTTTTTTGAAAAAATAATGTCGTATGTAAAAGTTATGAGTGTTTTAAAATGAGGGGGAATTTGATAAAAAGTCAACAAAAGTGGTCAAGACTAAAATACCCTTTCAACAACTTTTTATTCTACAATTCAATCTCAACCATTAAATCTTTTCTACAATTTGATCTAATGGCTATAAATACTTCTCACCCTTCTTACAATTAGAATACTTTTTACCTTAACCTAATCCTATATATATATAGGGGATGGTCCCCTTAAGAAGTGCTACTTGGCTAAGAAACCTAAGAAGCAATCTAATCCATTCAATTGAATGATTAAAGGTATGGATTTAAGTGTAGGAAAATAAGGGGTGGAGGGCATTCTTAGAAAACCCACAATTATTGATTTTTTTTCAAATCCCCCCCCCCGGCTTTTAAACGTACATAACTTTTTCATACGACCTTATTTTTTTTTTAAAATTACACCATCAAATTGAGTCTTTTTTTACTTTTAAATCGAGTATAATATTGCTATATTTTACTGCAAAAACAAAATCGACACTTAGTGAAATTGTGCTACTTTACGTAAATGTGCTGGTATATAATAAAACAGCACAATTAACCATGCTGCATTGTAAAACAACACAATTAACTGTGTTGCTTTATCATAAAACAACACCAAACATAACAATTAATTGTGTTGTTTTACTATAAAACAATACCAAAAGAACACGGTTAATTATGTAACTTGCTTTTCTTAGCTAACCAAGCACAAACAAAACTAGCACAACAAAACTAGTATATCAAATCAATACAAAACAAAACCAGCACAAAGTAACATTTTGATGCATAAGCTTTTTGTTGCCTACCATTGAACCATTTTTTGTTGCCTACCACTGAACCATTTTTTGTTGTATGGATGCTTTAAAATTTTATTTTTAAAGAAGGCTACCAAATTAGGCACATAATAATTGACTAAAAGTAGCACACATTAAAGAAAAAGCAGTACATTTACGTAAATTATGCTGTTTTACTAGAAACCAACAAATTTTTAATGTGCTAATTGTGTTATTTTACCGAAAAACAACACATTTATGAGAAACCAACACATTTACTTAGTAACACAATTTCACTAAGTGTCATTTTTGTTTTTGCAAAAAAAAAATATATTCCAATACTATACTCAAATTAAAGATAAAAAACGATCGATTTTATGGTGTAGTTTTTTTTTTTTAAATAATGTCTTTATGAAAAAGTTATGAACGTTTAAAAAAAGTGGGAGAAGTTGAAAAAAGTCAACAAAAGTGGCTATTACTTAAATACCCTTCCACCCCTTATTTTTCATACAATTAAATCTCCACCCTTTATCATCCAATTGAATGGACGAGATTACTTATTAGACTTCTTAGCTAAATTAGACTTCTTATTTGAACCTTATATATATATATATATATAGGGGAAAAGATTCAAATGCTAACCAACTTTTTATGTGATAACCGTGTTAACCACTATAAAACAATCACATAATTTATAACTTATTTTTTATTTTCATTTTTAAAATAATATTTAAATATCTTGAATAAATATTTTGAATGTAAATATGGAAATGATGAGTATTATGTATACGTACCAAAAAATGTTACATATACATGACACATATTGTTTACATATATGTAACATTAACATAATGATAATATAAGAAAACTAACATTTAGGGAGAGAACTAGAGAACTCATGAAAAGCAAAAAAATAATAATAAAAAAATCATAACTCAAAATATAAATAAAAAACTAAAAATATATAAAGTATTATATATTTTTAGGGTTTAAAATAAGAAGAAAAAAAACTCAAAAAAACTCACATAGTCCACGTTAAAAAAAACTCAAAAAATAGTCGGTTTAGTTTTAGAGTTTAGTTTTTTGGGTATAGTTTAGCTTTTAGGTTAGGTTTTTGAAATGGGGGGTTTAAGTTTTTTTTTAGGGGGGGGGGGGTTAGGTTTTTGGGTGGGGGTTGGGTGGGGGTTTATGTTTTGGGGGTGCGTTAGGTTTTTGGGGTGATACCACACATATGCAATATTTAAAATAAGAAGAAAAAAAAACGACGAGTCAATTCTTATTTTTTATAACGTTATTTATACTCAAATGAAAAGATAAAGAAATTCTTGATTTAATGGTTCAAATTAAAAATAATTATAATAATGTATGCAAAACATAGAAATGTTTAAAGATTTATATATTTTAAGTTCTAATTTTACCATTTCTTTTTAAAATTCCACCTCTTCTTTTCTTATTGGTTCTCTAGTTCTCTCATTATATATATATATATATATATATATATATATATATATATATATATATATAAAGGGTTTGGTTCCAGAGAAAACCAATAGTTAGGCGAAAACCGAGAAAACCACTAAAAAACCAATTTTAACCAATAATAAAATAATATTTATTTTTTATTTTTTTATAAGAGTATCAATGTAATATTACAAATTTTAACAAAAAAATATTTAAATATTGGCTTACATATACGTAACCTATAGTGTTACGTATACGTAAACAGAAAACAAAAAAAATTCTAAAAAATTGCGGTTACGTATACGTAACCTATAGTACTACTCATTATTTTAGTGGTTTTCTCGGTGAAAACGTTGAAACTCTCCAAAAAAAATTCTTTTACAAACCTGTTCGACCGGGGTGTTACATGCATGTTTTTACCCAAACACTAGCGTACCCCATCTAGCATATAACCACAAAATTTTGCATGTTATCCATACCAAGATGGGCAAATCATACTTAAATAGAAAGTCAAATTATCAATAATGCTATTTGCATAAAATTAGAAAACTTGGGTAAGTTAAACACGTTTTTATCTTTAAAGTAGGCAATTTTTGTGCATACTTCATTTAAAAGCCTCTTATGTACTCATCTTGACAATATAAACTTATGATAGCTAATTCTTACCCCCAAGACATTTGACTACCTAAAAGTCAACAAAATTCCAACCAGTGGGCTTGTTTTAGGACAACCTAGAACCAACTAACACTATGACTAATTTTATAATTACACGACCAATTCAACTTTAATTGTTTAAATCAACTATAAGCATCCATTTGTTTGTGTATAAAAGCCACCAAATTAGGTTTGATCACATTACATACCAACCTTTAAGTTCAAAACCGCTTATAGAAGCATTATTGAACACTTCAAGTATTTTTAGTCAATTTGATCAATGAATTCACCAAATCTTCATTTTAGGTCAAATTTAGTCAAAGTCACCATTTTAATCAATAAAAGGTGGTGTTTGCAATTAAACCTTTGATTATTATCAATACAAATTTCAAGAGTAAAGTACACGGATGGTCCCTGTGATTTATTAAAATTTTGGATTTGGTCTCTAGTTTTTCAAAAGTACATGGATGGTCTTGTGGTTTGCACTTTGTAACCCATTTAGTCCACAGCAACAAATCCAAAAGTTTTAGAAGGTTCAAGTTAGAGACTAAATGCGTTACAAAGTGCAACCACATGGACCATACATGTAGTTTTGGTAAAGTTTGGGGACTGGATGTGTTACAAAGTGCAAACCCCATGGACCATCCGTGTACTTTTGGAAAGATATGGACCAAGTTCAAAATTTTGGTAAACCATATGAACCATTCGTGTACATTACTCCAAATTTCAATGTTGATTAAAATTAATTTTTATAGATTAGTGATGATCATAACACAATTTTACACAAAATCACAATCTAATGAAGTTCTTAGTTATGTTATATAATCAAAATCAAACTTAAACCACAAATATTAACTTGACCGTTACTTTTAAATTCTTAAGTTAATATATCATTTGTTAAAAATCTTTCGTAATATAAGATTATAGTTACTTCCTTTAAAATATTTGTCTCTAAAATGCGCCCATTCAGGTGTTGATATTTATTTCAAAGTCATCATAATTTATCCAGGTTGTCGGTTAATAATATTGTTTACTAGGTTAAAATACCGTGTATTACGCGGGTTGATAAAATATAATAATATATATTTAATAATAATAAATTTGTATTTTAAAAAACTCGTGTATTACACGGATTGATAAAATATAACGCTATATATATCTTTAAAAACTCGTATATTACAAGTGGTGAATACATTAATTTTTATAGTTTGACTTACATCACTATTTAGTTAGAAACACAAGTTACATAATTAATTTTTAAAGTTTTTAAAATAAGAGATAATTTAAAATAAATGTGTTTTATTAATATACTAATATTTTTCTTTAAATATAAATCATTATTAAAAAAGAGAGATGTATTTAATAAAAGGGGAGGTGGGAAAAAAAGTGTGAGGTTGAATGTGAGAGTGACAAGTGACAAAAAATTTAGTTTTTTTTTATTAAAATAGGGATTAAGAGCATTCATATCAGCTTTCCTATATGTTTGTGAGTGAGTTCCCTATATTTTTAGGGGGTGGTTTTAAGTGGTTATGATTGAAAGTGAAAGAAAATGTATAATTTTTCTGTATATTTGGAAGAAACATTGTTCGTATGTATAAATTTTTTAATATTTTTTTAAAATAATTATGAGTGGAGAAGATCTGAATGCTCTAAACGTTAGGGCAGTTCATTTTTCATATATTCGGTTTCAAATAAAGTTTGTAAACAATTTTGTTAATATCTATAAAACATAGAAGTTATTTATAAACTCCATAAATTTGTATACGAAAACACTATTCTACTTTCTTTTATTGCAATTAATATATCTTTTATAGGAAAATTTCATTAAATAGTAACCAAGTTTTCTAAATGTTCCATTTAAGTTACTCAAAAAAAATTTATCCGTCTAAAGTCACTCAACTTTCACTAAGTGTTTCAATCCTATATAATATTTTTATAAATGTTAAAATTTTTTAAAGCTGAATGAGACAAATGAAATATATATAAATATTAGTTACCAATAAGTGAAAATTTTATTCCAATCAACTTAAAATTGGTGGTAATAGTGAAGAAAAAATGCACCAAATAATAAGCAAGTTTCAAATTTGTTATATTTAAGTCAAAATGGAAAAAAAAAAATTACTAAATAGTAAACAAGATTCATATATGTTTCATTTATCTCATTCAATTTTAAAAAATTTAAACATTTATAAAAATATTACATAGAATTGAAATATCTATTAAAAGTTGAGTGAATTTAAAACAAAAAAAGTATTAACTGACTTAAATGAAACACTTAGAAAACTTGGTCACTATTGCGTGAAGTTATCCCTGTCTTTTCTATTTTAAACTTTGTTTTTGTTTTAAATCATGTGATATATATCAAACTAGGTTAGAATCCCGTGTATTATACAGGTTGAATAGATGTATTGTTATATACTTAGAATAAAAAAAAATATAAAACACGTGTATTGTACTGGTTAAATAAAATGTGTATTACACGGGTTGAACAAAATATAATGTAATATGTTAATTCATACAATCGTCAAGATATGTTTTAAAAAATGACCTTTGCATGTTAGTTATAAATTCCGTTAAGTTAATTTTTAGAACATGTTTTTTTCAACTGTGTATTAATTCTTTTATATAAATGATAAATGTTAATTCAGTTAAAGTGTTCTTTAAATATCCTTTTACCATGTAGTTAACTTAAATTAAAATACGTATAAGAAATAAGAAATAAAACTTAGATTTTTTAATGGCGCCTATTTTTTTTTGGCATATCGTATTTTTACCATTTAATCACATTAAATTCTTTAAAAGTTTTAGAAACCAATAATAAAAAACAACTATTTATCATTATTCTTCCTTTTTTAAAATATTTTAATGAACATAATTTTAAATTAATGTGTAATGTCAGAAATTATAACTATTCATAATTAATTTATAGAAAATTTATTTGATTAACAATAATAATATAACTATCAATAATTAAATTTATATTAAATATCTAAAAATATATATTCATTTAATATCATCATTAATAGGAGAGAGATACTAAAAAATAAAATTCTACATGGCTTAAAATTGTGACATGTGTCATATAGGCTTTTTATTTATTAGATGGTATAGATATCAACTTTAGGTATAAATGTGAGCTGAAAAATTCATTAAAAATATAAGAATAATAGGTCACTTAAAAAACAACTAATTATAAAATTTATCTAAGGACACTCATAAATAAACATTAAAAATAAATAATATCTTTTCGAAAAAAAGTAATTAATACAAATAAAAATAGTATAATTAATGTAAAAAAGTAAAAGAAACCCGATTGTTCTATTAAAGCTTTTGTTAGAGAGTAAAATCCATATTCTAATAAAAAAACTAAATCTTTTGTCACTTGTCATCATCATATTTACCCTCACAACATTTTTCTCTCCAAAACCACATTTACATTCACTATTCAATATTTTCATATTTTGTAACTTTTTTTGAAAAATTACATAAATAAACAATTTACCAAATTAATTAATCATTATTGATACGGGAGCATCCAAACCATTTAACGTCCGACCCGTATGGAGAAAGTTTAGAGTGGGGAGCAAGTTAAAGATTCAGATGATCTTTTAGCTATTTAAAATTATTTGTTTCCAGTTTTTATGATATCTTGTTACCTATTTAATCTATTAATTATTTAGTATAAATAGGGGCTTAGGGTTTATTGTTTAGGATGAGTTTTTTATGATGAATTAAGAAGTTGTAAGCGTGAAGCTTGCTGGCCGAATTATTCGGTTCGGGTTATTTGAATAAACGCCAAATTGTTCTTGAGCCATTTGAGTATTACCGTGGATTCGGTATCAATTATTACCATTGACTCAAATTTATTTTTAAATTATCATCAAAAGTGAATATTTAAAAAAAACCAAGAACTAAAAAATAGGAGATTTGAAAAGACTACTTTGTATTTAAACAAATATGTTTTGATATAAAGTTTACTAATATTTAATTAGTACTTTTTAATTAAGTTTAATATTTATAAATAAATTTATATTTTGATTCTAAAAATTTAATAGTTAGTTTTTAATTAAAATTAAGGAACTTATAAATATTCATTTTTAAAAGTGTATTATATTTTAAACTTAATTTTTTTTAAATGATGAGATTTTTTTTTCAAAAAAATATGTTTGGCTTCAATTCTAATTTATTAGTTTTAATTTTTTCATATTTAATTTTGGAATTTTAAATTTAAATTGTGTCGATATATTAAGGAGTGGGATATTTAAAATTTGGAGTTAAAAAATTTGAATTTAAAATATGATATATTTTTGAAATTTAATTTTTATTTTATTTTAAATGAGCGATTAAATATTAAAGGTTTAGCGATATTTTTCGTATAAAATACGAGATTTAAAAAAAAGTAACTTAATTTTGATACGTAAATTTAATTACTACTTAAGCATTTGTAAATATGTTATAACATTAAGGTTAAAGTTTAAACAAAAAGGCTGATAGAGTTCGAGAAACTAATAAAATGGAGAAACAACGTATGTAAGGAAATCGTTGTCCAATTTGATTATCTTCGATTTCTTTGACTCCTTACTGGCTTCAATCGGGTTCGCACCGTTTGTACCCTATTTTTCGAATGGTTTTGGCTATTTTGTTGTTTCAGTAATTGAGGAAAATAAATTCTATTCTTTGTTGCATTTAGTGTGTGTTAAACGTTGAAATGTTACCAATATCACGTCAAATGTTGTATACAATGAATTATTTCCAAATTTGTAAATCATCATTGTAAGGTTTCATTTGACATGTTGTTTAATATATTGTGAAAATACACCACTTATGAAATGTACTTTTGTGTATTTTTTTATGTTTTGATTACTATCATTCATATATTCTTAACATTTAACAAAATAAAAAAGTTACCAATACAATATCAAATTTATATAAAAAGAGGTGTTAAGATAGTTGTCAATATAATGTTAACATTTCACCTCATGTAACACATGGGGTTAAAGCTAGTATAAAAAATATAAAGCCAACCGGCAACCATAGAAGACCCATCATCCATAAAAAAAGTAAAAAAAAAAACGGACGCATCTTGGCTTGAACACCTGAACTTTCGGTTGGTGTTAGACCTGGCAAAACGTGCGGGGCTGGGCGGGGGCGGGTAACGGGTCAGAATGGGTTTGAATCAAGTTGAGTTTGGGTCAGAACGGATTTGAATCAAGTTGAGTTCGGGTCAGGATGAGTTATGAACAAAATGAGTTCGGGTCAAAATAGGATGTTTAAAAAAAATCAACAATTTGTTTATGATCAGAATGGGTTGTAACATAAAAATGGTTTGGGTTGAAATGAGTTGTCTTTTAAAAGAAAAGTACCAAAATCTTCTAAAAAAAGTTTCCAGGATTGGTGGTGGTGTTGCGGCGACGGCTGTCGGTGACGGTGGCGTAATTGTGGTGCAAGAGGCGGTGGGTGTTGATGTCGGTGGTAATCTTAAGTGATTTTCTCGCCAAACATGTCATTGACCCATTATTTCCCATTTAAACCATTCAAAATTTACATACTTTAACACATGTCAATTAAAAAATTCTATATAGATAATGAAATTAATATTTTTATCAGTTTAGAACCAAACAAATTACATTTTTTTACCAAACTAAATCTATAAATCATACAATATCTTTAATTATTATTAATCCAAACTTAATAATTTCAAATATAAAAATTAACTAATGTTATTAAAATATTATTATAAATTATAGATTCAAACTTTACAAATTCTAGTTATTAAGTTTTACTTAAATTAAATTATTTTTAGGTGAGTAAATAACTAAAAAAAGTTGGACTTACCAACTAGTGGAATATATGGTTTGCGTTGCTTTGAGACGGGTGACCGGTGATTCCGGCGAAAATCATGGCCGCTTGCCAACCAATACTCTCCCATTTTATAAAGTTTTTTTTGACACCCTTCGGCCTTAGCTCATCCACACATCTTTAAGAATTTAATAAAAATATTATCTTACTACTCTAATAAATAAAAATCTCTTCGGGACACATGTCACTCTCTGATTACTCTTCTTTATTTTCCCTTATCTCTCATATTAAATATTAGATTTTCTATTTTCTCTCTCCTATTAAATAATAATATTTATATTAATAAATCTAATTACGAATACTTATT
Source organism: Smallanthus sonchifolius (assembly GCA_023525975.1). NCBI lineage: Eukaryota > Viridiplantae > Streptophyta > Magnoliopsida > Asterales > Asteraceae > Smallanthus > Smallanthus sonchifolius. The sequence continues at coordinate 43,859,631 of CM042046.1, read as the reverse complement.
ATTTAATTATAAATAATTATTATATTATCAATCAAATGAACTTAATATGAACTAACATTTATTAATTAAATTAAAAAATTAATACTCAGTTGATTTTTTTTATAAAACTAACTTAACAGACCTTATAACTGTCACGACAAATTACATTTAAAAAAAAATATTTTGACAAATGCGTTTGTTAACAAATTATATTATATTTTATTCAACCGATGTAATATACTAGTTTATTCAACCCCGTGTATTACACGAGTTTTTAAAAATATAAAATTTTTATTACTAAATATATAACATTTTATTTAATTAACCCGTGTAATACACATGATTTTAACGTAGTGTATTATATATAAGCGATGGTTACTTCGAAAGGGTAAAAATTGTACAAAGCATACCGGGCTATAAGGACGTGACACGTGTCTTTGGATGACGGGTAAATCCGTTCACGCCATAATTACGCACAAATTTAAATAATCACGCGTATAATTTTACACAACCCATATGATAATAACGTAACCTATTTTAATAATAACACAACATATTATATAATTACGCATGAAGGTAATTACACAACATATTTTATAATTACGCAACCTATTTTATGATCACACACGTTATACGCACACATATCGACATTTTTTAAAAAAGTATAGCAAAACTATATTCAAATTAAAGATAATTAAATGTTTAATTTTAAAATGTAATTTAAAAAAAATGGTGTATCAAAAGTTATTTGTGTTTAAAAAATAGAGAAACTTGAAAATGTCAACAATAGTAAGCTTATACCAAATTTACCCATCAAACATTTTTCACATAGAAAAAAAAAGTCAATAATTATAGGCATCTTTTCATCTTAACCATTGATTTATTTAATCAATTGTCCATAATACTTTTTATGTTTCAGATAAATAAACCTTTATATTTTAACCTTTCTTTATATATATATTTATTAGGTTAAAATCTCATGTATTACACGGGTTAAATAAATAAAATGTTATATATTTAGTAATAAAAATTTCATATTTTTAAAAACCCGTGTAATACACGGGTTGAATAAACCAATATATTACATCGGTTGAATAAAATATAATGTAATTTGTTAACAAACACATTTGTCAAAATATGTTTTTTAAAAAATGTAATTTGTCTTGACAATTATAAGGTTTGTTAAGTTATTTTTTTAAATATTTTTTTTTAACTTAGTATTAATTTTTTAATTTAGTTGATAAATATTAGTTTATATTAAGTTCATTTGATTGATAATATAATAACTATTTATAATTAAATAATAAGTTTGAGTTAAACCACTTATCACTTAGAAAGAACACTATTTTAACACCTTGATACGATTGAACTATATGTAATTAAATAAGTCTTATATTTTACAATTAAAATATTTATACATTTTACCACCCTTTATGATTTCAATTGTCAGAAGTTTTCTATAAACGCCTGATTATTTTTCAGTCTTTTTGTGTCTTAGAATTTTTTTAAAGCCCAACAACTTTTATTTCCATCACAGGCTAACCTCAATTAGCCAATATAGTTTACAGAAAATGGTCATCAATAATAGTAACAACCAACCAACTAAACATTCAAACTAGATAAATCAAAAGAACACCATTATTCTTAAGAAAGAGCATGAGATTTTGAGCGATTATTTGTCAAAGAAACCCAAACGCTTTTATATCCCCTACGACTTTTTCCACACTAGTCGGTTTTTACTCAAAAAACAACGCATTCCGATTTCTCGACAACACCCATATAGTAGTTTGAATGACCGTGTAAATGTTCTTTTTCATTTCGATGAGCCTCGAGCATGAAGATGATAATTTACTAGATCTTTTGTGTCTTTTAATGATGTTAATTTCTAAATAAACTTTCAACTTCTAGAACGTAGTTTTCATATTTTTATTTCCCAATTTAGTTAAATATTTATGTGAATAATCAACAATTCATTCGATGTTATAATTATCCATTATAACTAATAAATATGCACATAATAATATTTTTTTAAAATTTGCTTAGATGATACCATGATGTTTCATGGAAATAAGTGGTTGGTATTTTTAAACATAAACTAAAAAGTAAGTTGAAGTTGACCGCTAATAATATCAGACCAAGTGACTTCCAAAAATATTCTAGAATTCTTTTTCAAACCCACGAATATTAAATTTTGAAACACACATGCTCTTCACCCACGAATGCTAATATATAAGTCATGGATATAATTTACTTACCACTTGCCTATAGTTATATACAATAAAAGAATTAAAAAAACATTAAAAATTTTCTTTGAAGACTTGCACATCGTTTTTAAAGAGGTTTCCTGACTCATGAAGTCATGTCTTCGTTCAAAGGGTAATCAAATACATAAAAATATGATATCAACTATGTCTTTCAATTTGTCTAAATTATTTATATTGGGGTATAATATTTCTTTTTTTGTAAGATGATTTGCAATCAATATAAAATGATTCTTTAGTTTTTTTTTTATTAAAAAGTATTGTATTTAAGTTATTTGATCACTTTTAGAGCATTAACAATGAGAATTCTTTTGCACTCGTTAATTACTTTTAATGGTTGTTTTTTACTCTTCAATCACATGATTTGTTAATAATTTTAGTGTTATCTAGCTATTTTATATAATTGAGTTTATTTAATGATCAAATAAGAAATCATAATGAAACATAAAACAAATTGGTAAGTGTGGATTTTTGTTGCTAAAGTCACATTTTGTATCGATGGGCAAAGCACATTAAACAACGAGAGTTCAAGGACAACACCCATGGGAGCGGGGTCCAAGGGATGGAGTAGATTTGTTCCTTCGGAGTAGATTTGTTCCTCCGGAGTAGATTTACTCATCCGGAGTAAATTTGTTCCTTCAAAGTAGACTTACTCACCCAAAGTGGATTTGATCATCCAGAACAAATTGGTCATCCGGAGTAAACTGAAACAACAATTACTTTCCAAATGGTTGACGGTTGTGACGGTTATTAGCCAACCATCATGACTTTTCAATGGGTAGTTTCACCCCTTTATGTATCACACACGAAAATCCTAACAGATTTACAAATTTGTTCTTGAAAATCTCTGATTCTATTCTAATTGATATGACGGAAATAATTTAATCTGAAAACGATTTCTTACGCGATTATGGGAGAATTCAAGCAGTTACGAATAAACAAACCAAGATAATTCGTATATGGTTGTGGGTTCAAATCCTGTGACTATGAAGTGCAGGAGTAGTGATTTTTAAAGTAGAATAGGTGTAGAGTATGGAGTCCAACTTCTGATGTAGTTTGTTTATTTTGATTGATTTAATTTTGTAATGTTTAATTGTATTTGTTTTGGTGTCGGTAAGAATTCTAGTTGAGTTAAAATATATTATTTTTATTTAATAAACACATTTATTATCAAGTTACGTGAAGCATAAAAATATAGTAACTGATATCATATTAAAGTTCTTCTATAAAGATTATACAAAGTGATAAACCAATCCAATTAAAAAGAAACTTTGGAAAAAAGCTTATCGTGATAAGTTTTAATATCTACTTGAAGTAGTTTATATTATTGTATATATGCCTATAGTTATAAACAACGGACCTACATTTTAAAGAAGACCATCAATTTAAAGGTTTAAGGGTCTGTATACAACCCGTGGAAAATTTTGGAGATTTTTAAAATATCGTTTCACGGTATTTTTTGAGGTGTTAATCATGTTGGTAGACGAGTTGTCAGGTATTTATTCGTGTTAAAGATATCAACTATAACCTAAACACGTTTTAAACCATGTTGTGTTCGTATTTTGTTCCGTTTCGGGTCCACCTATATATATATTTTTTGAACGGCAAATCTTTATTTTAATTTTTTTGTCCTGACAAAGTTTGAACCCATAACCTCTTGATTATGAAACTCTCATTTTACCATTAGACCACAAACCCTCACCCTTGGGTTCACCCATTTAATGTTTACTAGCTTAGAACCTGTGTACTACACAGGGTGAAAAATATCAATGCATAAAATTCTTAAATCTTTATATCTGTATCGTATAGGTGGAAAAATGTATTACATATACTAACAATAGAAAACAAAATAAAAAAATATGTAAAAATTAATATATAATTGAGTTTAAAAATACATTAAATATTATTCAATATAATTTGACTTTCATTTACAATTTGATTGAAAACATAATCTAAATAATTACATTTCAAAGTTTCTTATAATATGAGATAATTTAAAATAAATGTGTTTTATTTAGTATAATTAATAATTTGTTTAAAAATATAGTATTATTGAAAATATGGAAATGCATTTATTATGAGAGAGAGGCGGAAAAATTTTTATGAGGATGAATATGGAGGCGACACGTGGCATTGAGAAACCTTTATTTATTATATAGTATAGATTTGTGAATATTAATAACACTTGGTGAAGAAGTAAATCTTGGCACTGTTCGTGATATGACCTGAGGGGATTACTTCAAACCTCGGGGGGAAACATAGTGCAAGTGTTGATGACCGGAGTGGCGAAACTTGAAGATAAACGCAGTGGGCCGGGATTTTTTCCTTATCAGGGGGGCCGGAACTTAATTTTTATTAAATTTTCGACCGAATACGTATGAATTAACACTTATGAGCGTAAAATCAGGGCCCGACCCTCACTAAGCTTCCCCCTTGACCAGAAACGAGCATGCAAAACGAGAAAAACTGTTAGTCTCGCCACAAAGAGAGGGTTCTCTCTGTGACCCGACTCCGGCGTAAGAATCAACAAGTTTTTCTATGGTTAATGAGAGGTTGTCGGAATGAGTAGTGAAATAATCAATACTTCATTCTCTTGGTGGCTCGGGGTGTATATACCCTACGAAATATGACCCCACTTGGTCACATGTCACGTGTGCTTTCCATGTCAGGAGTTTGTTAGTTTATTACGTTGGTTATTCATATGCGCCCCACTTATCGCTACGTCACTTATGAGCAATGTTTTCAGAACCGGACCGGACATCGAACCGGTCTCCTTACCGGTCCACTGGTCGGACCGGTCCGACCGGTCGGACCGGATTTAAGAACCGGACGACGTCATAAATATTATAAAAATATATCAGTCTAAATAGCCATTAATCTTTTCAAAAACCACCAACAAGTCAATTCCAATAATTTTAAAAACCTACGAAATACGAAGCCAAGAGACTTAAAAAAGATTAAAAAAAAAATAAAAATAGTCAAACGGTTCAACCGGTCCGACCACCCGGTTCAACCGGTCCGACCACCCGGTTTCCGGTCCGACCGTCGGTTCAACCGGTCCGACCACCGGTTCGCTGCAGAAACGGTTCAACACATGTAACCGGACCGGTCAGACCACCGGTTCCCGGTCCGACCGGTCCGACCGGCCGGTCCGGTCCGGGTTTCAAAACATTGCTTATGAGTGTAGATTGTGATCCATATCAGTGTGATCTCCCTGAACCAGTATGTTATTATATTCTTAACCATGACCTTCAGTCAAACCCGGACCGATGTGATCTTCCTAATCCGGATCTATGCTCCGTTATGGCACCATTTAGGGTATCACCCATTCACTTTGGTCACTTAATAATAATTTAAATAACCAATTTCTTCAAACTCAAATGAAACCAATATCCTGAATTACCGCCGCTAAACATTCTTACATTCGTCTATGCAATTGCATGGTGTAATAGTGCTACCACACCTTTTAAAGTAAGCAAAAGCCTCATCATCAAAAATAATATTATTAATAATAAAAGTTGCCATCAAGGTTCTGCCTGGTGGTAAGTGGGTTTTCTCAAAGGGTTTCCTCTCTGTGAAGGTTATGGGTTTGAATTTTGCAAGGTGTACTTCATAAAAATTAGGAACACCCTTTGCAGATTCGAATTCTTTGGGGGTTGTACGGGTAGACTGATGTACGAGCCTCCCCTGATGGGACGTGCCAGTTGAGCCCACGTCGTCCTAAAAAAAATTTAATAATAAAAGTTATTATTACATCTACACCGTTGATTTTCTCAGACCCCTTTATAAAATTCGTCCTCTTTATTCTCAACTGACTAAACGAATTTTCCTTTTAAACCCTTCTTTTCCTATTCTATCAAACAAAGTTTCTAATAATTTCAATGGAATCTCAAAATCGCTGTTCCGTAATCATCGTCGGCGCTGGAATTTCAGGCGAGACGATAGTTGATAGATTCATGTCTATATACGTATTGAATTTTATACATTCACGTGTGTATGTATGTACTAACTTATATGTATATTTTGCGAACAGGCATAACTGCTGCGAAGGTGTTGGCGAAGAACGGAGTGGAAGACATTTTGATTTTGGAGGCGTCGGATAGCATCGGCGGACGGTTGAAGAAGCACGATTTCGGAAGTGTATCTGTCGAACTCGGCGCCGGTTGGATCGCCGGAGTCGGTGGAAGGAAATCTAATCCTGTTTGGGAGCTCGCCGTTCAAACCGGTCTCCGTACATGCTTCTCCGATTACAGCAATGCTCGTTTCAATATTTACGATCGAAGGTAGTATAATATGTTACGTCTTTCAAATTGAAAACGGTTTTCAGTCGGAAAATTAGGTTTCTGTAATAATTGATTCGTTCATCGCGATTCAATTGTGAAGAATGTGATTCGTCATTTTTAAGAAATTTGATTCATCTGTTTTGTCACGTGATTCGATCGGAGCAATTTGACGATCGATGAGTTTAATCGGTAGAAATTTGAATCGCGATGATGAATCTAATTGATTGGATGCGATACGTTTACAATATTTACGACCGAACTTCAAATTGAAAACGGATTCCAGTCGTAAAATTAGGTTTCTGTGATAATTTATTTGTTCATCGCCATTCGATTGATGAATGATGAAGAATGTGATTTATCATTTAAACAAATTTGATTCATCTATTTTGTCTTGTGATTCGATAGGAGCCTAGTTTTGTATCAATTTGTTTATCGATGAGTTTAATCTGTAGAGATTTGAATCGCGATGATGAATTTGATCGATGATGGATCTAATTGATTGGATAATAATTTAACATTGTTGATAATTGTACGGTTGTGCAGTGGTGAAAAATTCCCGAGTGCGGTGGCCGATTACACGTATAAGAAGGCGGTGGCCTCAGCGATTCAAAAGTTAGGTACGGATCAAGACAGCCTTCATACTGCTTACGCGTCAGATGATCCCCGGATTTCCACGTAAGTCCGTCAAATCGTTTTCCGTTTTCGCGCACGCGCACGCAGTGTGTTAAGTGGTTGATTTGATTACTGATTCATGTTCGTTCCATTTTTCAGAAAACCAGAAACACCTATAGAACTGGCAATTGATTTTATACTACATGATTTCGAAATGGCTGGTCAGTTTTCTTTACTGAATTTACAATCAAGTTTGAGTATGAGACCGTGAAACCTCTTAAACTGGTTATCAGTTTGGTTTCACCAGTTCACGGTCATTTTCTAATTTCCTTTCGCCATGAGGTTTTAGAATTTTCTACATTTTTTTTTCAAATTTATGAATCTTATTTACTTCAACTACATATTTTTTCAATTTACGATTTTTTAACGACTAAATTGATAATTTTTTCACCGTAAGTTTTCATTAAATTGAACCATGAACACCTTAATCAAGTAGTTGATTTACATTAATTTTCCACGTTTTATTTTATTCTTTTTAATTTATGAATATTATTTACATCAAGTATATATATGAAAATGGTCAATTACGTCTTTATTACTAGAGGTTGAGCCAATAGCAACGTATGTGGATTTTGGAGAGAGGGAATTTTTGGTGGCAGATGAGAGAGGTTATGAGCACTTACTGTACAAAATGGCCGAGGAATTCTTGTTTACATCCGATGGTAAAATCTTGGACAATCGTCTCAAATTAAACACGGTTAGTCTTTTGTTTTGTTAGCTTATTTGTATAGGAAACTAGTTGAAGCATAAATGTGTTGGATGGTTGTCTAGACTAGTCTTCTAACAGGTTATCTTGATACATCTTTTTGCTTCATTTTATGCTAGTTCCGACAATGACCATAAGCTTAACAAAGATTTTAGCTAGGGTATTGAGAAAGGAAAATCATGTTAATAGTCATTTGATTACATAATTATCAAAATAGCCATTGATATATATATATATATATATATATATTTAGATATATTAAATTGATCAAACATGTTCTTTTTTATATTGAAAAATCTTAAGAAATAAATAGTAACTTTTCTATTGTTTTTTTTGCACAAAAGTTTGTCTATTTACAGATTTAACACAGATTCCTTTTTACTTAAAGTTTTTTTTACAAATTTGCCGCAAACTTCAATTTTTTTATAAAATTGCAACAAAAGTTCACTGGGTATTAGTAATAGTTTTCGTTAACATTTTTTTTAAACGGGATGCACGGGTTTGTTTATTTTTTTCAGTGATTAGAGTTTTTTTTTCTTTTTTTGTATCTTACGTTATAGCGAGTGTGTGTTAAAATCTAAGTTTTATACCCGTGGACGAGCCGAATCGATAACTACCAAACTCACGCCGGGTAACGCGTGGGGAAAAAACTAGTTTATATAAAAAATAATTGATTTTTTTAAACTATTAATTTAATTGTAGCACAATTTTCAGTGTAATGGAAAATCATATCATTGATTTGTGCAAATTAGACCATTCACATAAACCTTGGCAGCCAATGAGCAAGTGGTGGAGTGGTAAGGGAGAAAACTGGTGTATCTAGTGACCCAGGTTCAATCTCTGCTCTCTACATTAGTTTCTGTGGCATGAAAATGAGGCCTATCTTAGGCTGATACACCTGGGTTTTACCCACGCCGATCAAGGATTCGAGCCTCAGCTCTCCCTCAAGCCCGGAAGGGGCCGTATTGGGTGAGATTTTTCCTTGGATGCTCTCCAACTCTGACGTCAAGTGAGTCCGATTAAGACAACATATTGGCCGGAGTTGGACAAGGCTCTCCCATATGACAGGGGGTGCGACGTCACAACATTCAATGTTCGCCGTTAAAAAAAACATAAACCTTGGCACGTGTAGATACCATGACGCAAAACTTTAAAACTTTCTTTTGCGTCATTTGTTCACATGTTATTATCAATCATGTAGGAAATTTCATTATCTTGAGACAAATTTGATTCTTTTGAAAATTAAATGGTAATTCCGGTGATTTTCTCTATTAAATAAATCTTCATTTAGTGGGGGTTGGGTTTAATGGTAAAATCGTTTTGAGTTAAGGTGAAGCTCCTCTTGAAGATCAATGGTTCGAGCCCCGTCATAGACGGATTAATATAAATTAATTGTGGTGTAGATTATTTGTCGTTCTAAAATGTTTTGAGTTCGAGTCTCAACTGAAGCAATTATTTGGGTTGAGCCATGAGGTTTTACCAGTTATAGTTTCTCCTGGGTTAAGGGTTTGATCCGAATTAATAAGGTAGTTGGGCCAAATTTAGATAACATATATCTTAAAATAAAAAAAGTAAAAGAAAAAAATCTTAATTTATAGAGATCATACTTTATAATAAAATATAAAACAGTTGTTGGAAAAAGCTTTTCCCAGAGCTCAATGTGATAATGGTTGTTGAAAACGAGGGAAATTAAGCAATGGTCATAAAAATAAGCAGAAAATGAGATGACACGCTTCCATAGTCAGTCTAAGTGTACGGCAATTAATTATAGGCGCATTCACATTTGATTGCTTTGGTTGACTTTTTTAAATAAGAATCTATGGTGTTGACCTATTACGTGCTTGCATGTTTTGATGGGAGCAGGTGGTTCGAGAACTACATCACTCGAGAGATGGCGTTACGGTGACAACTGAGGATGGTTGCGTTTACAAAGCCAACTATGTAATTGTGTCCGTTAGTATTGGTGTCCTTCAAAGCCACCTCATCTCATTCAACCCCAGCTTGCCGGTAAGATCTTATTTCGCTCTCTAATAAGATTATTCATAACCACTAGCTTAGTCTAGTAGTACAGGTGTATACCCAAGACTTCTTCAAAATGGTCTTGGTTTTAAGTCACACTTGTGACAAAAATTAAAAGGGGGGTTCAAGCTGAGTCAGGGGGTTTTCTCACCTATGGTGAGTTGGGTGGAGATGATCGGGTGGGTCAGTGGCCCGTCAGTGATCTATATTGCCGTTAAAAAAAAGATCATTCACGTATGGTGTTTTCTTGTGTTATAGATAATATATTCGGAAAATCACAAATACACATTGTTTAATCGTGTTTTTATTAAAGGGAAAATCACGAAAATAAACATGTTAGCCTATAAAATTGGTAAAAATTATATTATTTTTTGTCTATTCAATAATAAACATATCCAAAAAGAACCAATCAAACAACAATGTGCTAACGATGAGGCCACAAAAACAATACTTTAGCCGGCACAAAAAAAGAGAAAAAAACACATGTGGCCACAAAAACAGCCAACTTAGAAAACGTCACGTAAGCTTACCCGACTGAAAGTTAGCCAGGTTCTCCACAAACCAGCTAGATTTTAGCCGGGTTGGGAATTGTGACAGCTAGATTTTATCCGGGTTGAAAAACGTGCCAACTAGATTTTTAGCCGGGTTAGGAAACTTGCCGATTAGATTTTAGTTGGGTTACAAAATGTGTCGGCTAGATTTTAACTGGCTTGCCTTACGTGACGGTTATTGGTTGTTTTTGTGTAGCCCATGTTTTGTTTTGTCGTGTAAGTTAAGGCGACAATTTCTTATTAGTTTTTTTTTAATATTTAATTTTTTAAGGGTTAAAAGTAAATATTTATTTAAAGAAAAAATTCCCCATTTTTTTAATTATAGTTTTGACCATCTTTTTAAAGATACGTGATTGTGTGACAGTTCAGTTTAGGGTTATTTGATTGAATTATACTTTCGTAATTGTCAAATGATTTAAAAGGTTTGTCAAATACATATTTACATTGAAATTTTAGTATCAAAGTTATTATTTATTAATGTGCCAAAATTATATGAAACAATAGTGTGTCCTTTTGCTCCTCAAACCTCCTATGTGGACCATAGTGCGCAATATTTCTCTATTTTCAACTTAAAAGTGTTGTGGGTTTATACCAATTTGTAATGGAAACGTCTTTTACAATTTTTCAATATATAATATAAATCTAAATACAACATTATTCAGGTTTATTTTTGTTTTTGTTTGATACAAAATTATATTGAAAACAAATAACTTTTTAAGCAAATATTGGAGTATGTCTATTAGTTAAGATTAACAAAACTCATATTTATGAAAACAGAGTTGGAAAACTGAAGCCATTGAGAAATGTGATGTTATGGTGTACACAAAAATCTTCCTCAAGTTTCCATATAAATTTTGGCCTTGTGGCCCTGGAAAAGAGTTCTTCATATATGCCCATGAAAAAAGGGGCTACTACACATTTTGGCAGGTTTGTTCCATTTGTCATTCTCTTTGTTTACTTGAAATACATATATTATATAGATATACGAGCCCTGAAATACATATATTATATAGATATACGAGCCCAGTCAAAGCTTATTTAAGCTTGGGTTCGGCTAGTAACTAGTTTTTAGCTTGAGCTCGGCTTAATGTTATTATTTTATTAATATATTTTTAAAATTAGATATAACATAATATATATTATTTAATTATTTTTATCATAGTTTTATGTATAATAATAATTATTATATAAATATATATTTAATATATTAAATAAAAGACTCGTTTACACTTGTGAGCCTGCTCGAACTCGAGCTCGTTTATTAAATGAGTTCCGATTAAAGCTCGACTCAATTCGAGTTTTTCGCTAGCCGATCTTGAGTAGCTCACGAGCGTTTGGCTCATTTACACCCCTAGTCCCCTACACACAATTTTGATGACTGTTTAGATCATGAAATTGACTTGCTTTCAAATAACTAGTCAAAAAAATAGACCAAAACATAGTTTCTAACAAATCTATCTCATTAGCACATGGAGAACGCGTATCCGGGGTCAAATATTCTTGTTGTAACATTGACAAACGAAGAATCTAAGCGTGTTGAATCTCAATCAGACCAAGAAACAATGAGAGAAGCAATGGGAGTCCTTCGAGACATGTTTGGGACTGACATTCCAGAAGCCACAGACATCCTTGTGCCATGCTGGTATAACAATCGATACCAGCGTGGCAGTTACAGCAACTACCCGATCTATGCTGATTCTCAAATGGTTGAGAACATTAAGGTGTTAATCATGTTTGATACTCATCTTATGTTCCGAACTCTTTAATCTTATTTTCAAATAGGAAGATAATATATTTTCTTTTTAATTTTTGGCCAGGCTCCTGTAGGACGGGTATTTTTCACAGGCGAGCATACTAGCGAAAAGTTTAACGGTTACGTCCATGGTGGGTACCTCGCAGGTGAGTTGTGATTAAATTTTTTTTGAAATATTTTTGTGATTAAGATCTGATTGAAGAATTGTCTGATTCATATTTGGATAAAATCACAAGGCTAAAAAGGTACTACTTAAAACGAGCATAAATTTTGAGTTGGACTATTTTCTAACCAAAGTTATGTCGGTTTTAAGTTGGGCTTTTATCTAACCCACTAATCATGAATCAAGTTGGGTACTCCAAAGTATATTAAAAAATAATAAAATAAAAATCACTTGGTTTTGTTATGAACAGGTCTAGACACCGGAGAAGCGTTGTTGGAAGAAATAAAAGCCGAGAAAGAAAGAGAAACCAATAACGAATCCATGCTACAACCGTTGCTAGCAATAACATTGTCAAAAACAGAAGCAGTGGCTAGTCTCCGAAACTATGATATTCATAGACAACTTTTCCATAGTAATAGCAAAAGGGGGCTAGCCGAGGTCACCCTATGACTACTAAATCAACAAAACCAACCAACTTTTACATATTGAAGTTAGCATACAAGTGTTCAACCTTTTAGAAAAAAAGAAAGAAAAGTAAATGTGTGTGCATTTTTGTTTTAACAACATATTCCAAAAGTCACTTATGATTGCAAAAGCTAAACAAAAGATTGAATTAGTGAAATTGTATTAGACCCCGACCCGCCATTAATGTCCATTTGGTTGTAACGTTGACGTGAGGTCTCTAGTTGAACACTTGGTTCTTTCAAGACGCTTGGAAGTTAAGGTGTGATGTGTGAGGTAAAGGAGTTTTTGGTATTCGGAAAATACTAATAAATTAATTACATGTGACATTTTTTTAAGCTTACATTCACTTTTTATTATATTTTTTTTTATCTTAATATCACTTATTCGTATGAAATTTATTCTCCACGCAATATGCCCCACTTTATCAATTATATTTCATTATCCTTAATCTATAAACACTTTGTTCAATTAGAGAAGGCGAGAAGCATCACTCATAAAGTCATAATCAAGTCACATTATTAGAATTTTGTTAATTGCGTAATAATCAAGCAATTAGGGAACTTTAACCATATTTTCCCTCTAAACAAATATTCATTAGTACACATTTTTTAAAGGTCAACAAATATATTCCATTAAGCTAACATCAGGATTAAAATAGTATTTCCTAAGTATACTTTTTTTTTGAAAGGCCAACAAATATATTTCCACTAGTCTTTGGGAAATTAGTGTCTGCTTTTTTTTAACGGCCAACAAAATATGTATTATTAACAAGTTGTTAAAGACAAGCAAAAAAGTATAAAATCCTCCACATAGAGGTGGGCATTATAACCGGATCCGAATCCAATCCGATGGATTATCCGAAATCGGTTTTTTTTAACCGGATTTTTTGGAACCGGATCGGATATTTTTGGAACCGCCGGATCTGGAACCGGTTATATGGTTTTCCAAGGGACCGGATAAAAACCGGACAAAATCGGACAAATTTGGAACCGGACAAAAATCGGACACAAAAAATCCGGACAAAATCGGATAAAACCGGATAAAAGGTTCCAACAGGTTCCAAACCTCACACCCCAAAACCGGATCCGATCCGGAACCGGTTCCATCGGATCCGGTCCTTGACCAACGTTGACTTATCCGATCCGGTTCCAAAAAAAATCCGATTTGTGCACCTCTACCTCCACATATGAAAGTTTAGATGCTAAAATTATATATCCATACGATCTAGATTAAAAATAACACCAATTCTCTCTCAATTGCTAAATTAAAATTAATATCTACTAAGCTTTGCGTTTTTAAGTCTTCCAAACTATGTTGGTCTCCTAAAAGGTCTACTTGAGCCATTAATGGTCAACTTCATAAATTTGGTTGCCAACTCAACTCTAATCGGTCTTATTCAATTATTTAGAATGGATTTCAATCCCATTGACCCTTTTTCAACTCAAACCGCCATGTTGGGTACAAAACTTATAAATTTCTAGTTTAATCATTTTCATTTGTACTTTTAAAACTTTGAACACGTTTAAGTAAGTACAAATGACTATCTTAAATTCAACATTAACCAATTTAGACTAATAAATTCACCAATTTAACATGAAACGTCATTTTCAACAAAAACATGTTTTTGCAATTTAACCACATACATTTATTCAAACTCATGCAATAGTGATTATGATCGGTTTCTATCCGTTTGTGATAGAAATAGGCATGTTACACTGGTATATTTTCGTAGAACATTATACATCAAAAGTTATAAAAGGAAAACCAAATTAAATTTAAAAATAAAAAGAATAATATACTCCTGACTCGATTTAAATACAGTTCATATCGAAACACAAATAAAAAATGAATATGTCAGACGGTATAAAACATTATACTTTAAAAGTCAAAGAGAAATCAAAATATATTTAAAAGTTATCATAGCTATTAAAATAAACTAAAGAAAAAAGAAATATGTTTAAAAGTTACTAAAAATATTAAAATTATAAATAATAATAAAAAAAATCATAACTAAAAAAAAATCATTTAGGGAGAGAACTAGAAAACTACTTATTAAAGGCAAAAATAATAATAATAATAATAAATCATAACTCAAAATATAAATCAAAAATTAAAAAAGTGGTTTGGAGACCTTGTTTCCCACGTCGTCCTCGTTCAAAAAAAAATCTCGAAAAGATAGTCGGTTTAGCTTTAGGGTTTAGATTTTTTGGTTTAGTTTAGCTTTTAGGTTAGGTTTTTGAGTGGGGGTGGGGTGGGGGGTTTAGGTTTTTGAGGGTGCGTTAGGTTTTTGGGGTGATACTACACATATACAATATTGAAAATAAGAAGAAAAAAAACGACGAGTTAATTATCATTTTTTTAACGTTTTTTATACTCAAATGAAAGATAAAGAAATTATTGATTTAATGGTGCAATTTTTTTTAAAAAATAATAACGTATGCAAAAGATAGAAATATTTAAAGATTTATATATTTTAAGTTCCAATTTTACTCTTGCTATTTAAAATTTCACCCCTTCTATTTTTAATGGTTCTCTATTTCTCTCATTAAAATGAGTTCTCTCATGAACCTAATCCTATTAAACTAATATAAAAAAGATAAGTAAATGAATAGTTTGTAAAAAAACACAAAATACGGCTCGGTTTTAAATAAAATCTGTATTGCAACTTGAATAAACTTTTTTTTGAAACACGGATTTTGACCCGGCTCGTTTTGATTAAAGTTTATATTCAAAATAAGTACGTCGTAACGGTATATTCAAAATGTATGAGAACAATTTATTTAAAGGTTGTAAGAGAAAAAGAAAATATGTTTAAAATTGGTTATAGATAATAAAAGAAATATAAAAACTAAACTAATAAAAAAAATGCATTTGTCATGTGTGTGCGTGGAAAGGCATCAAACCGGGTGGGGGGGGAGGGGACCATAGTCTAGAACCTACGTCGCAAAGGTGAAAGGGTTGCGCACGAACCATTACGTCAGATGTTCACTCGTGTTCATGAGCTACCTCAAATCACACACATATATAAGGAAAATTAAAAGATTACTATTCATACCCGACTTTGTGACGTGTATTATATATAATTTCAAAAGGTAATTTTGGAGTGTAAAATTGTGTCATTCCCTTCGATGTCGAGGATTTGAGTCTAACAATGGACAATGATGTAAAATTAGAAATAGATTAAATTGTCATTACAAAAAAAAAAGCTATATATTTCAAGTCAACAAATTCTTATGAATACATAGCCATCATATTTTTTTAAACAAAGTAGGATTTGAGCTCATGGCCCACTAAAGCCCAAATCATTAGCTTCTTAGTTTGACATTATAATTGGAAATTGAGACCAATAATAAGTTGTAGCAACTTCTAATAATCAGTTGCAATGATTTTACGCTATTAGATACTCTAATCATTATTAACTTTCAGGAATTTCACTTTGGTTCATATATCCTCCGAATTCTTAAAAATAGAGATGATTTGGTGGATGAAAACTTGCCGAATCCTAATCACTAGAAGAAAGTTTAGAAATGGATTTGAGTCTTCAATTTCAAGAATCATTCTTCACTGACATGCATACACATTTGAGCTTTAAGTCCATCTCTTGAAACCGAAGTGGCTCCAGATTAAGCATCTAGGGATTTAAGTTAATATTAAATAATCATTACCAACCCCTCATATTCATTTGTTTAGACTTTAGCCACTAAGATCATAACTTACACTCTTAACCCTAAAACCAACATCTCATGACATTATAGTCCAAAAGTTATTTCTTTAACTTGTATCGACCCATTTCCAAGTAAACGGTTTAAAACTAACACGGTATAATTTTCGAGAGGGATGTCTTACCTACTACATCTTCATCTATGTTAAATAACTGTTACAACCTGATAATTGAAACAATCAAATGCATTGTCACCTATACTCGGTTCAATCGCTCTATATACGAAGCAACAATATATTCTTCTCATTCAGTTGTCACGCTCTTTGCTAAATTCCTTGGTTGGTCGACATTGTATCCCCGTAGAACGGTTAAATGATAAGCCAACAACTGCATGTGACAAAAAAAATTCATCTAAATTACATGTCTTGAAGGTTGATCATATCACTGATGCAAAAATACACATAGGGATGTGTTCAATAAAGAACCAATTTTTAAGTAGATAACCGCGAGAACAACATAATAATGCACATGGAAATAAGCATACAAACTATTTGTAATTATTGTTAATAACATTTGACTCTTTTGGTTGACTTCCCATCCAGCCCAAGGTACTTGTTGTCCCATTAATGACTCTTGGCAAATGGGTGACCATCATAATGGTGTGTAACTTAACCCTAAGGGGCTGTTTGGCAAAATCTGAACCATTAAGTGTTGAACCATCAAGAGCTCTGAATGGTTCAACATAGTTTTATAGCTGAACCATTAAGAGGTGGGTTTTCAACGAAACAAACATCCTTACTTCTGACCGATTCAGAGGTAAGTCTCTTAATGGAATCATTAGGAGGCTACCAAACAGCCCCTAAATCAATAATCAAATCAAGCATACAAAATTTATTATCTACTAATCTCCTGTATATGGAGTCATTAGTCGTGGTGAAAATATAGTTGCTACTATTCACATAAGATGATTAAACTACCAAGATAAATCAAAAGTATGAAAGAAAATAAAAGTTAAAAATACCTGCAATGGAACTATGTTGACAACAGGCTGTAAGCAATCAACAACCTGAGGAACCTCAATTACTGGGCAGGATCCACCACACACGGCTGCTGCATCTCCTTTTGTACACATCACTATCAGTCGGCCTTTTCGAGCCTTAAGTTGTTGAATTACCGACTTCTGTTTGCTGATCAGAAACAAGGAAAAAAACATCAATAAAGCAATACAGGTTGCAAATGAACCATTTCTGAAATCGATAAGACGATAAACCAACCTGAAACATTGATCACGAGTAGCAATGACAACAATAGGGAGATTTTCGTCAACTAAAGCCAACGGGCCATGTTTCATTTCACCAGCAAGTATCCCTTCACTGTGCATAAGTGCTACTTCCTTAACCTTCAAGGCACCCTCGAGAGCTGTTGCATAGTTATATCCTCTTCCAAACATAAGAAGTGACTGCTCGGAAATCAGTGATCTTGCCAGATCTTTCATCTCTTCATCAAGCTTCAATACTTCCCTGACTTTGCCTGCACGATAGTATGATAATATTACTTAGATACTACCCTCTTTCATTTCCATCTCAGAAAAGATGTCTATTTTTATGGTTTTTTTCACAAAAACATCATTTATGGCCATTTTAACGTCTTAAACACTCAAAAATCTTGATTATCTGATTATTACAACGCCAAACACTGTTTTCTACAACTGTACCTGGCAAGCCTAGAAGACTTTCTATTATACCCTCTCTTCGTTGTTTAGTGGAAATGGTGTCAGCCCCAATTGCAAGAGCCACCATAGCCATCACCACTATTTGACTTGTATATGCCTGAATAATATCAACACCGTAAGATAACCAATAAACAGACACGATAATAAAAAAAATAATAGATCTGAAAAACATATCTACCTTGGTACTTGCCACTCCAATCTCACTACCAGCATTAATATGTACACCACAGTGTGTATTGCGGGCAATAGAACTACCAACAGTGTTTGTAATGCCGACACATAAAGCACCGTTTTCCAGAGCATATTCAAGGGCGTTCAGAGTATCAGCTGTTTCACCAGATTGACTAACGAATAGTATTGTATCATCTCTGTACACAGGTGCCTGCCTATCCAACAGATCACTTGCAATCTCCATCATAACAGGTATACCTGTAAATCCATCAACCTAGTGATTAGTGAATACAAATTATATACTAAATTAGTAACTAGCAGTTGATAACAGATTATTAGAGGTGACACAGTCAACTCATTTACTTGTTAATGGATCGATATGAGTTATGTTTCTACAGGTAGAATGAGCCAATAAAAAAATATTAAATTGTTGAGGTGGAAACCTCTTACTCATTTACTTATGAATGAGTTGATTCATGTTATGATTTATCTCTAATGGATAAAATCAACAACAATAACTTCAAAAGAAGGGGTTAAACAGGGTCAGTCAAGGGCGTGTAAAGTGTCTTTAATGCATAAAACCTCCAAAATCAATTTATTCAAAATATTAGATAATATAAATTATAAAAATTCTGTAATTACACTATTTTTTATTGAAATATTTAAAAAATTTGGGAAAATATGTTTCGGGCCAACTTAACCTGAACTGACCCATATCAAAGTTTGCCCGTTTTGACCAGTTACCCAACCCACCTACCACCCATACCGCCACCTCTACTAGAAAGCAAACAGTGCGAACTGCCAAAAGTCGCCCAAAGTGTATATTAAACCATACAACACCCTAAATCGCTTTAGGCAAGAAGCTACACTGATGATGTAAAAATATAGTTTTTTGTTATCATACTTAACATACTAATTATTCATTAAAAAAGGACAAGACCCGTTTCAACACACCAAAGTTTCCCCATATTATCCTGTTGCCCAGCCTGCCGATTTTTCCATCTCTACAAGTACTTACCACAAAGTTCTTCCAATATAGGTCTGGCAGCTAAAGCGGCATTATAGCTAGTACCACATCCAATAAACACAATCCGCCTGCTTCTTCTGATAGTTTTCAGATGATCCTTGAGTCCACCCAACAGGACACTTTTCTTTTTGCTGGATCCACCACGTATAAGCCGGCCCCGCATTGTTGTTGTTAAGGATTCTGGTTGCTCATTAATTTCTTTCTGCATATAATGTTCATATTTACCCTTACTTATTTGTTCAACCTCCATTTCAAGAATAGATAATGCCCGTTGCACAGAAGCAGGTCTTGAAAAAGATTTTCCATCTTTCCTTTTCCCATGGTCAAACTTGAGGATGGTCACTCCTCCATCCTGTAACAGCCCACAAATAACAGGACTAAAAAGTGGTGTACAAGAAAATGCACCATTTTACAAGAAACTTATATTACTACACAGAAAAGAAAATCACACACAAACTTAATTGGGATAATTATTAGCAGAAATTAATTCAAAATCTTAAAAGTTACTTATTTCCTAGGTATAGAACCAGTCCAAGCCATTAAATTCTTTACAAATCAACTTGGTCCTACTCTGGAAACCTTTTAGGATAACTATAATTAAAATTACAAACCTATTCTTTAAGAAAGAACTGACAGTAACACCTAAAACAAAGTTTCAAACTTCCACACTTTCTTAAGCATCTATAAAAACTCCTTTACAAACACTAATGGATCATACTCGCATTTTATCATGTGCGCTCCGCATAAATCAAAACTAAATTTTATCAAATGACATCATAGTGTGGTAAAATAGAACCAACATCTTGAGAGATGAGTAGAGAGTTTTAAGATTCTTATGCATACTGAAAGATGTATCCTCTAACTTCCACAAAACATCAAAAGCAGGTGGAAGCTGTAAACAACTTCCACAAGCACTCATGTGGTCCTTGTTCCCTATATTAAAAGAAACTGGCTGAAACACCAGTACATCTCCTTGTGATCACGGTAGGAAGGTTGATCATATTTTTTATCAATTAGGCTTAATAGCAATTATCAAAACGTTTCATGGTTAAAGACAAGCTTGATATAGAATAAAAGGGTGTTTGAATGTGCATTTGAACTGATTATTAAGACTTGAAGTCCCAACATCAGTTCAAAGTGTTTGGCAAAAAATCATTATGACTGATTTTCTGATTATCAAGGGTCAAATAATCAGATATGCAGGAACAAACAGCCACGGTAAGAAACTGTAAGAAAATTGATTATTAAAAAAATGTTAAATTACCAACTATCCATGATGTTTGACCCCTGGTTATCTGATTATGTTATGACATTCAAGTCGCAATATCGCTCGGAGAATGCGTATCCAAACACCCCCTGATAGCAGTCAGGCACCTGAAGCTGAGGTACCTGATTAAATGGACTCAGATTTTGTAGTGTTGCAAATTTTATCCAATTCTTAAATACTATCCTCAAATAGTCATCCAGTGAGCCTGGTGCATCGCCATCCACTATACCCTTCCCCTACAACAATTTATGTTTCTCTTCCATTCTCATTATTTAAAATGCCAAACTTGTGGTTCTTCTAAAATACTGTCCAACTTCTAATTCTGGTCTCAGTTTAGTTAAGTTTGATTATCTAAATGGTTAAGAATACACAGTTTGGTTTTTTATCTAATCAATGTCCATTAGTTCAATGTTTCATGCAGCATTTATCTCCTCAGAGCACCTAATACAAGCGCATGATAAGTCATGTACTCTTGTAATAAAAATCTCCTAATATCTTTAGAGTTCAACCACTGATACAACATATGTATCACTAAAACAGAAAACTCTGCTCAACCAGCCGCAGAAAGTTGCATGCCCTGTTATTAAGATGTCTCATTTCTCATATAAGGTTTGATGTATGTCAGATTGTCAGATGACAGTTGTAGGGCCTTCGGCTGATTAAGTTAGACGTGCAGAAACAAGGGACACAGAATAAACTTAATGAAAAATCTATGTACTTATATATACTATAGACCAGCACGCATTGTGGAAATAAATTTGAAGTGAAACTTCCTAAGCAAAGCAGGTAGACATGTAAGAGATGGCAGTAAGAAGTGTTCGAATATACAGTAGAAAATAGGATACCACAAACTAACAAAATATTTAACCGTACAAACCGATGTTAGACACTGAAAAACATATGATAGCTAGTTAAGGCAAATTTCTATAGGATATGTACCTTAATGTCAACAACTTCACTATCCTCAATCACCAACACCTTTTTTGTGTGTTCAACAAGGGCATGCGGATCACTAGATAGAAAAAGTTCTTTAGGGTGACCATTTTTTGAAATAAATTTCATATCATTATAGGATGTTCCATTGTTCTGTTCTTCAGCAAATTCCTGCATGATAAGTTCCGTTCTAAATATAAGTCCAAAAGCATATAGAAAATTTAGCCATGTTATTAACAAAAAAACAAAAAAGGAGTTGTATGTTAGCCTTCTAAACAAGAAGAAGCAGAACCTACTTTCACACCAAGAAGCAGCGGACTACCACGTTTACAAGCAATCAATTCATTTGGATAGTGTCTGCTTTTAAAAATAAGTGCATAGGCTCCTTCAAGATGCCTCATAACTTCAAGCACCACTTCACTAAAAGTGACAGTTTGATCACCTGAACCAGTAAAAAATCATCCTAACCAAACGAGAAGAAAACAATCTATATGCCCGAAAAGGATGGCAGAGAATAAGCACTAAATTCATAAAAATGTTTAAACTAATGTTTATTGCAAACACATTGTACTTGTTAAGGATTTGAAGTACCTCCTTCATTTGCTTTGTCAAAAACAAATTTTGCAAGCTTTGGGATCACCTCTGTATCAGTTTCAGATTCGAAAGTATATCCATGCCGAAGAAGAGATTGCTTTAACACCTGCATTATTATTTTTATGAAACTATATCATTTGCCCAAAAAGAGTAACTACTAACATAAAATATCAATAACTCATGCAACCAATGATATATCTATGGAAAGAAGAAAAAACGTATATGCAGAAATGGTAAATGAAGCAAGAGTTAACACAGAATTGCATCATTTTGATTCGTTCGATATCGACAATACATCAATAAGATCAATGCTATAAAAATATACAATAGTGAATACAAAAATCAAATTTCCATAGAAAAGCACACCTCGTAATTGGTGATAACTCCATTGTGAACAACCAAGAAATCATTTCCAGCACCAGATGACTGAGGATGACTATTCCTTGGAGCAGGCTCTCCATGGGTTGCCCACCGGGTGTGTGCAATTCCAGCATGAACAGAAAAGGATTCTTCCAGATTTAAATCTGTAGCAGAGACCTCTGATACACCGATTCAAATAGATGATTAAAAAATACAATTTTATAAAATCACACATCTAACAAAATTTAAATGATAAATGATTGAAGCTGTCATTAAAACTATAAAAGCACACAGATGATGCTTCATAAGGACTCTTGAGTAATAATATAAAAGCACACAGATGATGCTTAAAACTATAAAAGCATTTATGATAAATGATAAATGTTTGGCTTTATTCTTTTAGCACAAAAATAACGATTACATGAATTTGAAATTTACAGTTATCTAGAGATGGTAGGTCTATTTAAAATTTCTTGAATATGATCATACACATATAGCTGCCTTTTTGCTTATAAATGTTGGGGCCCACTACTATACTCTAAAACTACCTATGTTCGGATAAAGAAAGATATTGTACCGTAAAATAAAATTCAAGAAGCCAAACAGTGTTGTTTTTCAACTTATGACAGGATATTCCCAAAGATTACGTGAACCGTAGGCTTTCAGAAAGAAGTAAAGTAAGCATCCAAAACTTGATGATACCGTACCATGCTTCCTAGTGCTAGTTCGATTTGTGCCAGGTTAACGAATAACCGAATTCAACCAGATAAAACTCTTAATGATATAAAAAACTTAAATCAAACACTCCACTAATTCCAATTTCCTGGCAAAAGAATGCAAGTTCGCAAAAAAAAAACTTCCAATTCTACAAAACTTAAAATCGAACACTTCACTAAATCCCAATTTCATGGCAAAAAAATGTGAATTTGTAAGAGTTCAAGAGACCACTTATCTATCATCGGCTACCCAACAAATCAAACTATAACTATAATCTATAAAAGATAAAGAGAAAAGAAAAGGTAACAGTAAGTAGACACATAAACCATGGTTCTAACAGTTCTTTCAAAATCAACAGCAACAACCACCATACCCAGTAAAATCTCACCCGTAGCAAGGCTATTGGTAGGGTCTAGGAAGAGACTTAGACAAACCTTACCTCTACCGCCGTCATCTATCTCCTCTTCACAATTACACATGCCCAAACCATCTCAATCTCCCTCCCTAATTTTATTTGCTACACTCCTAACATATCTCTAAAAACCTCAATTCTTATCCGGTCTAACCTACACATCCATCTCTGCTACCTCCATCTTTCTTATGGCCCAGCATCCATCTCATTTCTTATCCCGTCATCTGCTCTGACCGGTTTCCACTGTTCTTCCAAAATCAATACAGTTGAAACCAAATATAGGCCAAATTCTAATACTCTGTATAATTAAGACCGTTATACCAAATTCATATCAAACATAACCATCAAACGTCAGTATTTCCACAAGAACCCTAAACCTAACCATCAACATTATTAATGGTGAAAGGTGGATCATATTAACTTAACTATGGTTTTGCAATTTGCATACTTGAAATTCATAAACATTGGGGGACGGTAACATATTAACCTACTAAAATCACGCTCAATTAGCGATCAATTAACATTGAAACAAATTACGGCAAACAATCACATCACATTACAGCAAGACCAAAATCGAAGCACGAATACCTTGATAGACAGATTTGACTAGCGATTCGATGTTTCCTTCCTGACGGAACACGAGAGGTGAATCACATGGTGCGTGAACGGCACCGGCGACGGAAGAAGAGTCGATGGAGATCCCGGCGGAATCGTAACCTCTGTATTCCAACCGGCGGAGGCCGTTGAAGAGTACTTCGAGGATGTAGCGTCTCTCTCTGCTCACATCGTAATTCAAGTAGGCGAAAATCCCGCACATTTCGGTGAAAGTAGATTACTGATCGGAGTGAAAACGGAGATCGGAATGCAGATTTGAGATGGCGCCGGTGTGATTCCAGTTTTGAAATTTCTTTGGTTTTTATAAGTCGGATTTTTTAATTAAAATTTGATCCAGATTATTTTTCCAGGTCAATTTCGGTTGGCGAGTGGAACTTCTTAGAAAAGGTCATATTTAATTTGAAATGGGATAAATCTTGAATTTTGGTATATACCCGAGCTCCGCTACGGATGTTTGGTCGGTTGTTAATAAAATTTACACTAAACTTTCGTTTTAGTTTTTGTGGTTTGGGTCAATTCCCTATTTTAGTCCAATAGTTTAAAAATCCTTATTTACATCCAATAGTTTCATCATTTATCTCCTTTTTAGCTGATCCACTGACCTTCATCCAATTTTCTGTTAAGTTTTAACCGAAAAAACCAAAATATCCCTATTAATAAAATAAAAACCTAACCCCACATCTTGAAAAACCCTAACACACAAGTTAGAGAGAGAGGGGGAGCCGTGATGCCATCTCTGGCGGGCTCCACCTCCGGCGACAGATGGAGGGGGTGACGGGAAGGTCTTAGACGATGGTGGGTGTGGTGGTTCCAAGCGAACACGACGGTGGACGTGGTGGTTCAGATGGCGGTGACAGCAGTGGGTCCAAGTCCAGATCCGGCAACACATTTACGACGGTGGTGGTGGTCTGTGACGGTGGTATAGTGGTCTGTGACAGTGGTCTGTGACGGTGGTGGTGGTCTGTGACACAGCTCCATCCCCAACCGGCGACCACCATACAATCAGATATGCCCTCTCTCTCTCTCTCCACTATGGTTAGCCAAGTAAACATCTGCAATGATATACCCCCAAATTCCACCATCATTGCAAGCTTTATCAGGTGTTTAGACTCCTCTCCACCACCGCCTCCGCCGCCCCCATCACCGACGAACCATCATTAGAATCTTCAGAAGTAAAAAGCCCCAATCGGTGGTGGTTTTGGAGGGTGAAATTGGTGATGGGTCTTTCAATAATTTTGAGAAAAAGAAGGGAAGAGTTTTAGGGTATCTGAATTGGGGGTGAGTGAAAAGGTTTTAGCGGCTTTAGGGGAAATGGGGATTACATAGCCCACTGAGATTCAGAGTTTACCCAAAGATTTGTTGTCGGCCTGCGTTGGCTTTTTCGGACTGGTTTGGTCGCCCAGGAGAGAGAAAGAAAGAAAAAAAGGGTGCGTGTGTGTGAGGAGACAGACATAGTAGAGGTGGAGGTGGAGGTGGAGGTGGAGGTGGAGATGGAGATGGAGATGGAGATGGAGATGAGTGGAGGTGGAGGTGCCGCCGGAAAAGGGTTATGACGGGAAATGAAAGAGAGATATAACATTTTATTTAATAATAAAAGGAGAAGGGTATTTTGGTCATTTCAGTTAAAACTTAACAGAAAATTGGATGGAGATTAGTGGATTGACTAAAAATGAGACAAATGATGAAACTATTGAATGTAAATGGGGATTTTGAAACTATTGGACTAAAATAGGGAATTGGTGCAAATCACAGTGACTAAAACGGGAGTTTACTCTAAAATTTAATGAAAATTTAGATGTAACGGCAAAAATAATGTTAATAAAAAACAACATAAAATTAAATAATAATAAAGAAAAAAAAGTTCAGGTCATCGAAAACCGAAACCGGTTCCGATAATGCTAATACCGGCAATGATATTGCACGTTCATAACAGGTTCGTTTCGGCATGTTACCACAACAGTAACGGCACTTTATAGGTCATGATACCAAAAAAACTCGCTTTTGAATAAAACTCCATTCTAAAAAATTATATCGGAACGTTGACAAAAAGATAAAAAAATAGCCGCACACTCCTCTTTTTAAAAAACGTCAGTGAACGAAAGTTTTTAAAGAAAAACAAAATTATTAGAAAATCACACCCATGACATGGGAGACACTGAATCAAAGTAGTATTGCTCAACCGAAGTTCTTTTTAATCTATATAATAATAATAATAATAATAATCATTATTGTGTTTTTATAATTTTAGTTTTGTATTTCTTATCAAAATAATTTCAAAACAACCACAGAAGCCATTTGTGTTGTGTTCTCCATCATTTTATCAAAAAATTATTTCCGTTTGGACAGTGTGAACTAAATTTTTTTTCAAATTATTAGTTTGTATTAAAATGAAAAAAATGGTTTGTGATTATAAGACTGTTGGTTGTGGTAGGCGAGCGAGGGGCGCCAACGGTGGGCGCGAGCCACCTTGGCCGCGCACACCACAACATGTTCAGGCGATGGGGGCGCGAGTGGGGTGGCGTGGTGGGGCTAGCGAGCGCTGTTGGCATGACCGTTGGGGAGAAGAGCCGTTGGGGTATTAAAAAAAAAAAAAAATTATATTTATATAAATTAACTCCTCTTCACTCACTTATCTCTCAAAATCTTTATAAACTTCCTATTTTCTCTCAATTTTATAAACTACTCTCTACATTACTACAAATCATCAACAAAAAATGTCGAGAAATTGGAATGAGTATGTGGAGAATATGGAGAATTTACAAGGTTTGGAATATTTGGATGATGAGGCGTTTAACCGGCTTGTCTACAATCAAATGTCACAACCGTCTCCCGACTTAGTCATTCCGGAGACACAAGAGGAACCGGTTCAACCCCAAAAACGCTCTCACAAAGGTTCGAAGAAAAAGGGTGGACCGAGTGGTTCAACCGAACCGGTCGAAAAGGCCGGTCCAAAACGAAAAGCTACTCCGTGGACAAAAGAAGAGAAGCTAGCATTATGTCGTGCTTGGATTTCATTATCCGAGGATCGTAAATGGAAGAAAAACAAAAGGAGCGTATTCGAAAGGAAATGGAAGAAAATTAAAACCCTATGGAATAATTTAGTATTTTATTTTCTATGTATTTTTTTTTTTTAGGATGTTGAATGTTTTTAATTAATTATTTTATCTTTTATTATTATTTTTAATTAATTATTAGTTTTTAAATTTGAATTGAATAAATAATTAAACAAAAAATTAATTCGATAAAGCCCCCGCTCACCTGCACCACAACACCCTCAAGTGCTTCAGCAGGGGCTTTATCCACTGCTTAGTCAACATCCAGTCAGCGCCACATGGCGTGATATTAGAGGATGAATCCACTCTCAATAAAGCCCCACAACCATCAGTTTAATATATATCACACGACTACATATTCCAAAAGGAATATATAAATAATAAAGGTTGATTGATCGGTTCAATTTACATGACATGCTTCGAAATGGATCAATCCCTTAAACCGTCAAACTGTGAAAACCAAACCGTTTGGATTTTAAACCGACCAACTTGCTAACGTATCGGTCGGTTTCAACTATTTATAAAGATGGCTAATCTTTACATTATTTGATTGAATTAGTACACGTGTAATAAAATCCAATTAATTACAAGCTTTATCAATACATTGTCATTACCTACCAACTCTTTCAAACCACACGGTGAGCAGTTAGTGTACAACTTGAAAGAACGCAGGTACAATCAAGCTTTGTTTTTCTTGCCCTAAAAGCCGCGTGCCTAACTTCTTCTCTACGCTTTTTCCTCTATTTAAGTTAATAAGGGTGTTGGGGCGGGATACCCGCGTATGATCGAGTATGTGAGAGGGGACCGGGTAAGTGGGGGTACACCGCCCCCAATGAATCGAGTAGAGGCGGGTTAAATAGCCGAGTAGTATGGAACGAGTATATTTACTTGGATGAGCCACCCTCTCTCCACTCTTTCTCTAGTGGACCCCACCACTCCCACTCACACCATTTCTATTTATTTATTTTTTATTTTTTAAAAAGTGGGTGAGTAAATGAGTAGGTGTTTCCAATGAAATCTGGGTAAATGAGTAAATGAGTAGTTTTGAGGTGGCAAAATTCTATTGGACAGTTTTGATGAGTAAATGAGTAATGGGGTTAATGGCCCCCAACAACGTTACAACTAAATTTAAGTTGACTCAAAAAGTTGTGAAATCGAATTTGGCCTCTTTGGTAGTTTTTCAACGGGCTTTTAAAAGGTCCCTACTATTTTTTATGACTTTTGTTGTCATATTAACGCCCCGCTATTTAAAAGCGCCCTTAAAATCGACTTTTAGTTCTTATGACTTTTCTTTTATGTCATGTATTTTAAATACAACTTATAAGTTACAACAATGACTGTAACACCTTACGCGAATCCCATATCGTTCTGTATTGTTCTGTCCACGGGAGAGATACTATGTTCATAAAGAATGTCCCGCCTCAAATACCACAACGTGTTTTGGGGCTTAATGTAGTGGATGAGAGGAGAACTCCACAATTAAGTGTGCTCGAGTGGGAGTAATTCAGGGATGGGTGACCCCTTGGGAAGTTTTCATCCGGGCAACCAAAAACAAATCTGCCCCTCTTTAGGAGCAAAGCGGACAATATTGTTGGTACGAGAGGTCGGATGTTACAATGACGTTGATATAAGATTCTATAAAGTTTTATATTGAGTAATTTTATCATGAACACGTTTAAGTACGATTGAAAAGTAATACCCAATGTCAATCAATGATATATGCGTTATTATTTAAAGAAATGAAATAATTTTTGTAATTGTGTATGATAAAGGTAAAAATTAGACGTATTTACTGTAAATGATGTTTTATGTTAACTAGTATTATTTCTGACGCGCGATGCTGCAATGGGATTATGAGATTTTGATGCTATAGAATAACGCTCGGATAAGAAGACAGTCATATACATTCATTGAACAAAAATAATATCTTACAAGAAAGCATTTCCTAAGTTATCTTCCAAAAAATATGGTCTTAGCCTGAGTTTTTTTGTGGGCAAACAAAGAGTGGCCCAAGAACTATTTAAACAAAAGTTAGAGCTGCCAGGTTTGGTCCTTCACTTGGTGAAACAAAGTGATCACAAAAGATGAGCCCATTTTTTAAGCAGTCTTTTTTAATCAGGGAAACGTAGCCTTTTCGTCTCACTTATGCAGTTAGCTGCAAGCGTAGAGGTGGAAATCAGTGTGTATTTTTTCTTAGCTAACAGAATCATATTTTTTATGTACCCGGTGATTAAAAGAGACTTCGTTTTGCTGTTGAACCTGTGGCTAATGGTGTAGCTGGTTTGGGTGTTGGTGGTGTGATTTTGGCAGCTAAAGGTGTAGCAGAAGTAACTTCTTCAATGACAGGGTCTGTTAATTTGTTTACCGTGCATTTCAGGTCGCATGTATGCGTGTCTTTATGCACTTGCAAGTGGAATTTTTTAACCTTTCTTTGATTGCTTGGAGGGGCAGCCGTATCATTGTTGTGTCTGTATAGCCTTCTTCTATCAGCAGATCCGAGCATTCTTTGCCAAGCAATGTTTTCACAGGTTCATCGAAAAGAGTTGCTGTAACATTCCCTGTTTCGTCAGCGATGGTGGTGACTATGCGGAACATGTTTGTTGCAAGTTGTTAGTGTATATGGTTAAGTGGGTTAGATTGTATATACACGCCTTACATGTATTTTGGTTTCTTGAACTTTCCATCTGATGCGCATGCCCATTCGTCTCCACTTTCATAGATCGTTTGTAAGCAATCCAGGGCATGCGTTGTAACACCAATTTTTACCTGTCATAATTTCAATAATCGAAGCAGTACATATGAAGGTTTTGCCCTGCAATAACAAATAATATTTAAGTTTTGAGTTAACTTTTTACATAACTAAATAGCCTATTGTAAGGCCCCAAACCCGGGAGGCCTCACTTATTGGATTTACTCATTCACAAGCAGTTCTTAAACATGAATATCAGATAACGTAGCGGAAATTTTCATTTAAACATAACTTAATCGTTATTCATACATGCGGAAGCGTAAACATAATTACATCATAACTAAACATAACGGGATGCCAGTCTTCAAAAGCAGTCAGGTAACTCTTCATCTCTAGCCAAGCATCACCGTCCATCCTCAGAACCTACCTTAACCTGAATGTGTACACTTAAAAACGTCAGCTACGCTGGTGAGTTCTAGTTTTCGTTCGTTTTAAGAAATGGTTCATCATTCAAACATTCAATAGGGTTTAACATTCGTATAAGAAAACAGGGCCTTTCATTCGTAAACCTTCGCATATTTAAACACAATCATTTGTTTAAAATATTAACATTCATTTAAGTCATACATTATTATCTAAATCTGTATCGTTACGCGTCTCTATGTCCCCGTATGAACTTTTAATGTTGTGGGCAACCGTTACGTATCGCCGTCATTGCCACAACCATACCACTACGTTGGGTCAACCGTTACGTATCGCCGTCATTGCCCAACCCTTCAATGCGTGGGGTCAACCGTTACGTATCGCCGTCATTGCCCAACACGCATCTTTCCTTTGGAAATCAACCGTTACGTATCGCCGTCATTGATTTCCCATTACCTCGTTCGCTTAGGATGATCGTCATCACCCGAGTAACCTTCGTTACTCCCTTACCAGTTGTACAACATCAAAACCATTGACATGCCACAAAGACATTGCCCATGTTGTTCTTGTGGTAACTATGGCTCGCTGTCCATAATATACCACAAGGCTGGGAATCACATTCCCAGACTTCATTCGTCAATTCCATTCATTCGACAGATTAGATTTGTAATGACTTCTTTAAAACATTTGCCCCTTTTTGTTTTCTTTTCATAAAACCTTTCCTTCACTTTCAAAACCCTTTTACCTTTTCATTAAACCATTTCTTTATAACATTCGTTCGTAAACATTCCGTTCATAAACTTTCTTTCCATAAATCCTTCGTTCCAAATCATTTCCTTTCGTAAACGTAGTTTCATAAAAATCATTTTATAAAACAACATTTCATACGTGTACACACCAGCCCGAAAACATTATATAAAAATATTTAAAAGAGGGCTTCTAGAACTCACCTGATAAGCTAGTCTCGGTTGTCCTAAACGAAGGTCCAACGACTTCACGTACGATCTGAATTGAGTAGTTACATACACATCAGACCATTACCGACTCTAACGGTTTAACCCTTCTAAACATACTAACTTTACTTAACCAGTCTGATGTCTGCGCACTTAGCAAGTGCGCAGACCCTGCTGCCTGCGCACTTAGCAAGCACTTAGCAAGTGCGCAGGTTCCTCCTCCTGCGCACTTAGCAAGTGCGCAGGACCTGCTCCGTGCGCACTTAGCAAGTACGCACGACCTGTTCTTCGCGAAAAATACTAACTTTCGCATTCGGTCAGATCATGTCAAGATCCCGAACCCCTTTGCATTCAAAACATTCGTTTTCTATTGTAGATACTAAACCTAAGCTTATTCTTAAGTTTCATCCGCAAAAACGTCCGATTTTCACCCAAGACCCGAAAACCCAAAAACGAACTAAAAACTCAGATTTAGGTCGGATCGTTACCTGAATCGAGCTTCTGATCCGGAGGTTCTTCTCACGAGTGCAAGAGACACGAGCGGGTGCAATCTTGTGCGATTCCGACACTTTCTCTCTCTACGGTTTTCTCTCTCTAGAATTGCAAATGAGAGAAACATGTGGTGACCCTGGCTATTTATAGGGGAGACCTCCCCAAGCCCGGTTCGCGACTGACCCGGCCCGACTTCGGCCCGCTTGAACTCGTTAACTTTATTTCTCGACATTTTGGGATGTTACAAGTCTACCCCCCTTATAATAGGTTTCGTCCCCGAAACCTATCACAAGTCAAATAATTGAGGGTACGACTCCCTCATCTCCGCCTCCGTTTCCCATGTAGCCTCCGATCCCTTTCGGTGCCTCCATTGGACTTTAACCAATGGAATAACTTTATTACGCAAACGCTTTTCCTTTCGGTCTAAGATAGCCACGGGTTCTTCGATTTAATTAAGGCTGTTGTCGACCTCGATGTCAGTAAGTGGTACGTGAGCTGATTCATCCGCCAAACACTTTCGCAAGTGTGATACATGGAAGGTAGGATGAATCCCACTTAACTCATCAGGCAACTCCAACCGATAAGCGACTTCACCAACCCGTGCCATTATCCTGAACGGTCCGACAAACCTCGGACTTAACTTTCCTCTCTTTCTGAATCGAATGATTCCCTTCCACGGGGACACTTTCAACATTACTCTATCCCCAACATCAAACTCGATAGGCCTTCGTCGTCTATCCGCATAGGATTTCTGACGATCTTGTGCGGCCTTCATTCGTGCTTTGATCTGATCAAACCTTTCCGACGTCTCTCTTACGACTTCGAGACTTCCTAATTCCTTCTGTCCAATCTCACCCCAACAAACCGGGGTTCTACATCTTCTCCCATACAACATTTCGTAAGGCGGCATGCCTATCGTCGTGTGATGACTATTGTTGTAGGAGAACTCGGCTAACGGCAGATGGCTGTCCCAACTGCCACCGAAGTCAATAATACAAGCACGGAGCATATCCTCCAATGTCTGAATGGTCCTTTCGGACTGACCATCCGTTTGTGGGTGGTATGCCGTGCTGATATTCAGCCTCGTGCCCATCGACTCGTGAAATCTTTTCCAGAACCTCGATGTGAATCGTGTGTCCCGGTCAGATACGATCGTCAAGGGCATCCCATGCCGCGCTACTACTTCGTTGATAAATACCTCTGCTAACCTTTCCGACGAGAACGCCTCGCGAATAGGTAGGAAATGAGCACTCTTCGTTAAACGGTCCACAATTACCCAAATGGCGTCATGACCTTTAGCTGTGCGAGGTAGCTTAGTTATGAAGTCCATGGTAATGTGTTCCCACTTCCATTCTGGTATGTCAAGTGGTTGAATCTTTCCATACGGTTTCTGGTGTTCAGCCTTTACTTGCGAGCAAGTCAAGCACTTGCTTACATACTTCGTCACATCACATTTCATTCCAGGCCACCAGTATTCCCTCTTCAGATCTTGGTACATTTTATTGGTACCGGGATGGATAGAGTAACGAGACTTATGAGCCTCATCCAAGATTTTGCTCCTAAGTTCGCCACCCATAGGTATCCATATCCGTCCATAACGCGTTCTAACACCGAGGGTGTTATATTCCAACTTGTCCCGTTGGCCAACCATCCTTTCTTTCTTTATATTTTCTTCCTTCAAAGCTTCATCTTGAGCTCTTTCGATTTCTCTCATCACATCCGATGTTACCACCAACTGGCAAGCTTTCACTCTAATAGGAGTAGGCACATCCTTTCGGCTTAGAGCGTCAGCCACCACGTTTGCCTTTCCAGGATGGTACATTATTTCACAGTCATAGTCCTTCAGGAGTTCCAACCATCTCCTCTGCCTCATATTAAGCTCCTTTTGTTCGAAGAAGTACTTCAAACTTTTGTGGTCGGAGTAAATAGTAAACTTTACCCCGTACAGGTAGTGCCTCCATATTTTCAATGCAAATACGACAGCAGCAAGTTCCAAATCGTGAGTCGGATAGTTGACTTCGTGAACTTTCAACTGCCGCGACGCATATGCAATCACTCTACCACGCTGCATCAACACACACCCCAATCCCTGACCCGAAGCGTCATAGTATACCACCAAATCTTCACTGCCCTCGGGAAGGGCCAAGACTGGAGCCTGTGTTAGCTTCTCTTTCAATTTCTTAAACGCCTCATCTTGGGTCGAACCCCATTCGTACTTTACTTCTTTCCGAGTCAACTTTGTCAATGGCGAAGCTATTTTCGAGAAATCCTGGATGAATCTCCGATAGTAGCCTGCCAATCCTAAGAAACTGCGGATTTCAGTTGGCGTCTTAGGAATGTCCCATTCACTTACCGTTACTATCTTTGCTGGGTCAACCATAATGCCGTTCGGGCCAATGACGTGACCTAGGAATTGGACTTCCCTAAGCCAGAACGCGCATTTGGAGAACTTAGCATACAACTTTTCTCTCTTCAGAGCCTCCAACACCTCCTTTAAGTGACATGCGTGATCACCCTCATTCTTGGAGTAGATAAGGATATCATCGATGAACACAATTACCGATCGATCCAGCATCGGTCGACACACCCTATTCATTAAATCCATGAACGCTGCGGGGGCGTTCGTCAATCCGAAAGACATTACGCGGAACTCGAAATGTCCATAACGCGTGCGAAATGCAGTTTTCGGTATGTCTTCTTCCCTCACCTTCAACTGATGGTACCCGGACCGAAGGTCGATTTTCGAAAACCAACTTGCGCCTTGCAACTGGTCGAACAGGTCATCGATCCTTGGTAAAGGGTACTTGTTCTTCACCGTTCGTTTATTCAACTCGCGATAATCGATACACATTCTCATCGAACCATCTTTCTTCTTTACAAACAACACCGGAGCACCCCACGGCGAGATGCTCGGTTGAATAAATCCTTTCTCAAGTAAATCGTCTAGTTGGACCATAAGTTCCTTCATTTCCTTACACTTGTCAATCACATATACCAGATAAGCCTCGCATCCGCGCCTCAAGTAATTCGTTGCCTTAATCATTGAGATGACGTTTGGCATCGGGGCGTCACGATCTCCAAAGACTTCGACTTTGCTACCATCCGGAGCCTTGAGTTGGATTATCTTTCGTTTACATATAATTTGAGCTTCATTGGCAGTTAGCCAATCCATACCCAACACCACATCGAACCCTCCCAAAACAATAACAAACAATCGGCTCACCCACCCGAGCCCTCTTATCACGAGACCCAAACATCTTTCCCCCAGTTCGCTTGTTTGAGAAGCTCGGTCTCTTCTTTTGCTCTTCAACGGCAACAACATTCAGTGCCAGATCGTCAAATACTACGCCACTTAGCTCTACTGCCGAATCATAGGTAGTAGGGGCGTTTGCCTTAACATAGGTGCGGACCTGGTCCGGCAACCCTTGGATATAACAGGCAATCTTTCTCTCTTCAGTAGTGGCGAGGTGTGGCACCAGACGTGCCAGTTCATTAAATCGGGTTGTGTATTGCCGGTGCGTCATGTTCCCGGCCTTCAAACCCAGAAATTCCCTCTCTACCTTTTCAATCTCGTTCCTTGGGCAGAAATTCTTGATTACCAAAGTTTTCAAGTCAGCCCACATCATCGCATCCACAATCTCGCTCCCTTTAGCTTGACGTACACCTTCCCACCAGTGGGATGCTTCCTCCCTCAAGGAGTTAGCAGCAAACTTCACTACTTGATTAGCTCGACACTCGCTCAGACGGATGGCGGCTTCCATACGTATTACCCAATCAAAAGTAGCTACCGCGTCCTTCTTCCCAGTGAGTATCGGCGGGTCACATGCCTTAAAGGACTTATAATCACATCCGCGAGCAGGCGGTGCATTGTCGGTCTCATTGTTCTGAGCACCAATTGCCGCGCTAGACCCACCCGCCCCATTGACCTGCTTCAACGCTTCAGCCAACAGACCTGGCAGAGAATTCTTCATCAATTCTGTGAATTCTCGAGCTATTGCTGCTCTCACTTCTGGTTCAAAAGTGAAAGGTTGCTCTTCAACCTGTGTCTGCTCAGCTTCATGCACACTAACCGCCGGTTCAGTGTGAACACTTCCTTCTTCACTGTGTTCTTGGCGCGCAGGAATCCTGCCACGCCCACCATTTCGACCGCCGGTACGACCACCGGTACGGCCACCACGCCTTCCGTTCCCTCTCCTTGCCATTTCGTTCTATAAGACGAGAAATCCAATGTCATCACGCTAGTTAACAAATAGAATTCAATAAGTACTGTAAGATGTTAATATACACTGGCCATCTGTAATTAACCATTACACTACCTTTCGATTTCTATTTGACCACCTTTGTGATTCCATCAGAACACAAGTCCTTTCCTAACCCTTTCTAAGGCATACTATATACGTAAATATATACTACCTTCATACCTGATGCTGTGGCTCGAGTTACCCGTACTGGCATCCGCTTTCGGTCCCATTCAAAGTTTAAGTTCAGACACTGGGAGTGTCCGAATCTCTCAAACTATTGCTCTGATACCAACTTGTAAGGCCCCAAACCCGGGAGGCCTCACTTATTGGATTTACTCATTCACAAGCAGTTCTTAAACATGAATATCAGATAACGCAGCGGAAATTTTCATTTAAACATAACTTAATCGTTATTCATACATGCGGAAGCGTAAACATAATTACATCATAACTAAACATAACGGGATGCCAGTCTTCAAAGCAGTCGGGTAACTCTTCATCTCTAGCCAAGCATCACCGTCCATCCTCAGAACCTACCTTAACCTGAATGTGTACACTTAAAAACGTCAGCTACGCTGGTGAGTTCTAGTTTTCGTTCGTTTTAA
The DNA here is from genome assembly GCA_023525975.1 of Smallanthus sonchifolius. Lineage (NCBI taxonomy): Eukaryota > Viridiplantae > Streptophyta > Magnoliopsida > Asterales > Asteraceae > Smallanthus > Smallanthus sonchifolius. The sequence continues at coordinate 43,822,834 of CM042046.1, read as the reverse complement.
GAAATGGTTCATCATTCAAACATTCAATAGGGTTTAACATTCGTATAAGAAAACAGAGCCTTTCATTCGTAAACCTTCGCATATTTAAACACAATCATTTGTTTAAAATATTAACATTCATTTAAGTCATACATTATTATCTAAATCTGTATCGTTACGCGTCTCTATGTCCCCGTAGGAACTTTTAATGTTGTGGGCAACCGTTACGTATCGCCGTCATTGCCACAACCATACCACTACGTTGGGTCAACCGTTACGTATCGCCGTCATTGCCCAACCCTTCAATGCGTGGGGTCAACCGTTACGTATCGCCGTCATTGCCCAACACGCATCTTTCCTTTGGAAATCAACCGTTACGTATCGCCGTCATTGATTTCCCATTACCTCGTTCGCTTAGGATGATCGTCATCACCCGAGTAACCGTCGTTACTCCCTTACCAGTTGTACAACATCAAAACCATTGACATGCCACAAAGACATTGCCCATGTTGTTCTTGTGGTAACTATGGCTCGCTGTCCATAATCTACCACAAGGCTGGGAATCACATTCCCAGACTTCATTCGTCAATTCCATTCATTCGACAGATTAGATTTGTAATGACTTCTTTAAAACATTTGCCCCTTTTTGTTTTCTTTTCATAAAACCTTTCCTTCACTTTCAAAACCCTTTTACCTTTTCATTAAACCATTTCTTTATAACATTCGTTCGTAAACATTCCGTTCATAAACTTTCTTTCCATAAATCCTTCGTTCCAAATCATTTCCTTTCGTAAACGTAGTTTCATAAAAATCATTTTATAAAACAGCATTTCATACGTGTACACACCAGCCCGAAAACATTATATAAAAATATTTAAAAGAGGGCTTCTAGAACTCACCTGATAAGCTAGTCTCGGTTGTCCTAAACGAAGGTCCAACGACTTCACGTACGATCTGAATTGAGTAGTTACATACACATCAGACCATTACCGACTCTAACGGTTTAACCCTTCTAAACATACTAACTTTACTTAACCAGTCTGATGTCTGCGCACTTAGCAAGTGCGCAGACCCTGCTGCCTGCGCACTTAGCAAGTGCGTAGACTCTGCCTCCTGCGCACTTAGCAAGTGCGCAGGTCCTTCCTCCTGCGCACTTAGCAAGTGCGCAGGTTCCTCCTCCTGCGCACTTAGCAAGTGCGCAGGACCTGCTCCGTGCGCACTTAGCAAGTACGCACGACCTGTTCTTCGCGAAAAATACTAACTTTCGCATTCGGTCAGATCATGTCAAGATCCCGAACCCCTTTGCATTCAAAACGTTCGTTTTCCATTGTAGATACTAAACCTAAGCTTATTCTTAAGTTTCATCCGCAAAAACGTCCGATTTTCACCCAAGACCCGAAAACCCAAAAACGAACTAAAAACTCAGATTTAGGTCGGATCGTTACCTGAATCGAGCTTCTGATCCGGAGGTTCTTCTCACGAGTGCAAGAGACACGAGCGGGTGCAATCTTGTGCGATTCCGACACTTTCTCTCTCTACGGTTTTCTCTCTCTAGAATTGCAAATGAGAGAAACATGTGGTGACCCTGGCTATTTATAGGGGAGACCTCCCCAAGCCCGGTTCGCGACTGACCCGGCCCGACTTCGGCCCGCTTGAACTCGTTAACTTTATTTCTCGACATTTTGGGATGTTACACCTATCGACTTCAGTCGATTTTCCTCATCCCAAACCGTTTCCAACTTCCCAAATACGTTCCAAGTGATCCCTAGCCCTATTCCAACGATTCCGGTCCAACTCCCGCTCCTTGTAGTGCTCGGTTAAGAAGAAACGCTCGTAGAAAGGTCAAGACGCTATAGAAATCAAGTTAAGAAGCTATAAGCTAAGCTTTTGACTTTAGAGACTCACTCATACTAAAAAGGTGAATACTTTATCTCTTTCAAAACATGTGTCAAACATTTTATTTGCAAAAATGGCCAAATAAAGGTTAATGAAGTAATGCTCAACGTTCTTCTACGAACAAGCATTCAGGCCATAGGTATACGTAAAACTTGCAAAGGATACACGAATATCGGGTGGAATTCCCGGATTGCGGCTAGTGCTTCTCTTTATAACAAATGAGGAACATGGAGTTCCCGTTGTTATAAAGACATACTGCCAGTGTATACTGTGGTGCGATAGAACAGGACGGACCTACTGAGTGTGTAGATTGAATATGAAGTTGTGATTATGAAATTAATACTTGTTTGTGACAAAATGATTTTATGTCAAGATATTATATTCACCAGCGTTCGCGCTGACGTTTTATTTTCAAAATATTTTCCAGGTAATGAATAAAATATGATGAGAAGGGTATACGGGCAGACGTAAGATCTGACCCAGGAAAAAGGATGGAATGCACGTAGGATTCTCAGGCCTCATGTAAAGGGAAATCCTAAAGAAAGGAGATAGGACCAGGGAACTGATTAACCTTGTGTTGTACTATTTCCAGTGTTTCATCATGTATTTGATTTCAAACAATGTTTTGTAATCAAATGAGAAGGGTATTGAGACCCTATGTTTATAAAAGTAAATACAAGGATTTTGTTTTCCAATTGAGTTTTGATATTTACAAATACAACCCTTGAGGTTGAAAGAATGATGAAACGATTCTTTTGAAAAGACTTCCGCTGTATTTTATAAAACTATGAAATCAAGTAACTAAGCGATACCAATCGGGCTCGCACACGTCGAGGGGGTGCCTGAGGCGGGGTGTGACATGCAAAGCACTTACCTTTTTGCTATGAAGGATCCCACTTGATCTTCAAGCTAGCTCCTTTGACACCTTGAGTACCTAGCAATCAACTTGCATTTAGAAATCTTATGATCTCAATTCATTCACCAGATTGAGATTCAAGACACACCTATGATCTAAAGATCAATACCCTAACTTAGTTTGGTTATCACAACCTTAACCAAACCTCCAACAACCAAAAACAACCTTTCAACCCATATTGACCCGTTTGACCCATTAAAGTCAAACTCCCAATTTCACCATTCACCAATTGAGGTCTAACACTCACCCAAGACCTTATAGATTACACTCATTCTAAACTTGATTAATTACACCTTAAACAAGTTTTAACCTCTCAACACAAGCATTCACCCATTTGACCCGTTTAGGTTCCATCAAATTCATCTAAAACTCCAATTTTACAAATCACCATAAAATTGAGGTTTTATGGTTATATATGTGTCTAATAACTCCCTAGACATTTACCCAACCTCAATTCAACATTCAAACATTCCCAAATCAAAACCCCCCCAATTTGGCCTCAAGAACCCTAATTTTTCAAACATCAAATTAGATGTTAGACCCAAGTTTCTTGTTTCAACAACATCAACAATGCTAGATTAAAGCTTCTAACACAAGATTTAATCTGAATCACCACACTAATTGACCCAATTTGGGGTTTTCTATCAAAACCCACCAAGAGCTCCATTGATGAAGCTTTAGAGATGATAGAACAACTTACTTGATGTTTTGGAAGAAGATGAACACCTTGAATCATCCAAATTCTACATGCAATCCATCAATTTCGTTTTTTTATCTCTCCCTTCTTGCTCTCTTCTCATTTTCGCAAGACACACACACATTTTGTGTGTGTGTGTCTACGTTCTTCTCCACCAAAACCAAAACATGATTGGTTTAATTACACAATCAGTCCCTCAAGTTCATTTTTGATCTCCTTCTTGCCATAAGTTAGTCAAAATTAATTATTTACAACATAACACCCCCAAGCTTCCAATTTATTTATTTCACCACTTAAAATAATATAAAATATATTATTTTAATGGACCGAAGGTTGGTTCGTTACGACATCCAATACCGGAAACATCTTACAGCGGAAGTTTTGTTCATAACGTTTCAAAATCCACATAAATGTAGACAACGAGCACATAACATGGCAACATGGCATCTGTCGCTACAAATTGCACTGGGATACTGCTTTCTCTGTCATTCTTTACTTTTTTAAAAACATTTATTTTCAAAGATACTTATGTACTATGTTTCTTTGTTTCTTTCTCTTTTATAAAAAAAATATATTTTTTATAAAATATCTTTCAAATCTCTATTTAAGCATGCATATCAGCTCAAAAACATAAAGAAAATGAGCAATAGAAACTCACATGATACTTGCTACTATCTTCTAAATGGAAGCTTCTAGCTAGGGTAGGACGCCTGACTATCTGTTTCAAACGGCCATGAACGAGATGTTTAAGCTACATGGTTATATCTAAACATTCCGACTGAAAACCTTCTCAGTAGAAAACACTTTTCAGTCGGAATCTCTTTCGGTCGAAAACCCTTTCGACTAAAACTTTCTCGTCCAAAAACCTTTTCGTCTGAGGTAGTTTTTCGTTTGGAACGTAGTGTTCCTCATTCGACTGAAATCCCTTTCAGTTGAAAACGTTTTTCGGTCTACTCATGTTGTGAAAAATATTAGATGGAGAGAAAGAGAGAATACAAAAAAACTATGAGAAGTTCTTTTAATTAGACACCAATTTTAAATATATTTAAGCCATCATTTATAGGACTTTTAATATTAATACAAACATCATGAAGAAAAATAAAATTACAGTCATGTAATATATATAAAATCCATATATAATGTTATGAACCCGTCCAACCAACTAGCCCGATTCAAGGCCCACACACAAATTGAATAGAATTGGGGCATGGTGAAAGAAAAGTGCATGATAAAAAGGAGGCAGGAACTATAGAATGGGGATAGCGAATATGAAATGTGTGTGATTATCTTCTCCCATCTCTTCTTTGTAACTCTGAATTCCCATCCGTTCTTCTAGGGTATTTGATTTGATTTGATTTGAGTGTAATTTCCCTCAAGCAATAGAATCATTATAGAATCATAGCTACTTATTTCTTAATTTGAATATATCTCGTTGTGTCAATTTGATTACACAACATATAACCTCTTGTTATAATTTTATAAACTTATTCACAATAAAATATAAAGAATATCTACCCATTATAATTTAAGCTAATTGCAACTTAGTTGTTAAAACTTCAAAAAGAAGAAAGTATAGGGGCCAAAGTTGGCAACAAAAGAAAGCTACAAACTAAGCAGAACCCGTATTTAATGCCATTGCGACCATCATCGCGAGCTTTGAACCCTAAAACGCCGAAACCCTAATTTTGCAAATCACAGAAAAATGACCCAGAAAGCAACTCTTTTCAAAGGCCAACAGAAGAGAAAATCTGTACCTCCGAGCCGCCATGGCAAAACCCCCAAAACTCGCAAAGGTTTCAATTCAAATTTTGCTCTCTGTGTTTGCGTTTTTGCTGCATTTGCAGCTTAAAGTGTTCGGTTTAATTTGAGTTTCTGATTTTGCAGGAAAGAGAGTTGTGAAGCCTGCTAAGGTCACGGAGCAGATGGACACCGATCGTGTAAGTTTCATTGACTTCTGTTCATTCGGTTGAATTGCTTGATAATAGTTGATTTTCGATTTTGAGTAACTGATTGTTGTCTGCCTGCAAAGTTGATTAATTCAGATTTCCTGTTTATTACACTGTATTTTACATGTAATTAGGGTTAGGTGTAACATAGTGATGTTTATAAGCTGTTGAAACTGACTGAACAATCCATACGGAAGCAAATCGTCCGGTTTGACCGGTTTGGAACTTGTCAATTGGACCAAGTGAGAATGAGTGTGATCACTGGAGGCGGGCTTGCTGCGTTGTTAATAGCATTTTAAGAACAGATAGGACCAAATAGGAGCTAGTGGATAGCGATTTTAGTTATTGCGCTTGGCAATTGACATACATGTGTCTACCGCCTTTTATATTTCAAGTTCTATGAAAAACTTTGGAGTTGTCAAGAACGCGCAAAATAGACAAACTGTAATGACCTTGATAGTTATTTTTTGGTCCATCAAAAGTATAATAATGGTTGGGTGATAAGTATCTAGTATAGAAGTAACAAGTATAATGGTCGGAGTTGCTAGGGTTGTAAATGAGCTGTTCGTGAGCTACTCTATCGGCTTATGAAAAGCTCGAAGTGAGCTTGAGCCGAGTTCAAGTATAAGCTGTAGCTCAAAGTGAATGAGCCTATTTCTTATATAAATATATTAATATACACACAAACAAACATCCCAAGTAATATCACACTCATAAAAGTAGGGTTTGGGGAGGGTGAGATGAGAACAAACCTTACCTCTATCTATCCGAGGAGACAGAGAATCTGCTCCCCAATGAGACCCCAACTCTATATAAGTATAATAACATTTATGTAGTATGATTGTATAGTTACATAATAAATATAATCTTATATAATTATCATAAAGAAACTAAAATATATATAATGTTATATATATACATGTGTGTGTATAAATAGTTGTATATATGCACATACAAGTATTTAATATAAAAGAAGCCGAGTTAAATCTTGTAAAATTACTCACAAGCCGAGTTCGAAGGTAGTCGAGCTTGGATGGGCTCGTTTACACTACTAAACACGTGGTCTTGTTTTGGCTATGAATCTAAATATGTTGGCATGTGCAATAAGCCAATAAGTTTAGTTTTTGGTATGTGCAGTTGTTCCAAACGGACATGCCTGATCTTGCATTAGCGAACCATGTTACTAAATAAGGAATGGCTTGGTGTGCATGTTATGAAGTTAAACTATGTAGATACATTACTACCATGATTACAATCACATCTAGTTGGCAAACGCGTCCAATGCATTTAATTTACTATTTCACTTGCTTCCTTGATCAACCAGACAATGAATAACAAGACAATGCTTCTTTGACAATCGATTAGAAAAAAACAGTCAACTGCGTATTGGTTATTTTGAAAGTTAGTCAACTGTATACATGTCAATCTGCATAAAATAAGTTTTTTTTTTTTGTTGTGATCAGGAGCTGAGCAAGTTCATCAACTACTGCAATGAGGTAAAAGCAGCCACCGCTGCCAACAAAGAAGGCGGTCAGTTGAGTATTGTCAAACATCAAACTGAGGGTGCAAAGGAATAGCTATGCTGTGTGAAATTTTTGTGGTTGATGAGTGAGTTATGTAATTCTTCTATTAAAGGAAAGTTGATCAGTTATATTGATTGGTTTTTCAAGTTTTTGATTGGATGCTAATCAACAACGAATCAGTTATAATTTTAGACTATTAATAAGCAAATAAAATATCAAGTTAAACGGGTTGTGTGTTACGCAATCAGCGTGTACCGTACCCTATTAAGTCAAAAATATTTTATTTTACTTATAGTTAATCAAATAAATTGTGTTTCACGAAACAAGTTTAATTAGGCTAAGGGGAGTACTGACGTGCGTGGAGATGTGATAGCCGGCCTGGGGCCGTGGAAGGGTGGCGTGTAGATTTCCACGTCGTGAAAAGGCTTTTTTTAGCCGTTGGGGGTGGGGCCTAGTACCACTTAGGAGATGTGATAGCCGGCCTGGGGCCGTGGAAGGGTGGCGTGTAGATTTCCACGTCGTGAAAAGGCTTTTTTTAGCCGTTGGGGGTGGGGCCTAGTACCACTTACTCAAACGGCCAAAATTTAAAAAAAAAATTAATTTTTAGATATATTTTATAATATAAATATAACTAATTTTAACCATCTCAAACAATCTTTCAATTCTACCCACTAATAGATTGATTCATTCAATTCACCATCTTTTGAATCCGAAGGTGTCGCTCCAATCTTTTTTGAAACGGTTGTCACAACTATCATTGAAATACTTAGAGACGATGCTAAAAGTTTGAACACGCCTACATACACATGAAGAGCCATTTTGAATCGAGATCGTGAAGCCGCTCATGAGCGTTTATTTAAAGATTACTTCAGCGATGAGCCGCTTTATAACGGCGGACATTCCGAAATCGTTTTTGTATGAATAGAAGTTTACTTTTACAAATTGTTAACGATCTGGAACGGGAGATGAATTATTTCAAATTGAAATGGGGTGCAAGAGGTCGAAAAGGGTTCACCGCCAATCAAAAGTTCACAACTGTTATGCGTCAACTGGCATACGGATCCGACTTTGACCAATTAGATGAAAATATAATCGTCAAAAAACAGCACGGGTTTGTTTATACAAATTTTGTAAAGGTGTAATCAACATCTACAGACCAAGATACTTACACAAACTGACTTCAAATGACATTCAACAAATATATAAACATCACGTGGAGGTGCATGGGCTACACGACATCCTTGATAGCCTAGATTGTATGCATTGGGAGTGCAATAATTGCCCAAATGCATGGTGAGGGCAATATATGCGAGGTGACCATCCGGTTCCAACAATTATGCTCGAAGCGGTCGCATCACAAGATCTATGGTTTTAACATGCTTTCTTTGGAGTTGCAGGTTCAAGCAACGACATAAATGTGCTTAACCAGTCCCCACTATTTAACATCATGGTTAACGAAACTGCACCTGATAGTTCTTATGAGCTTAGAGGTACAAGATATAAGCACGACTATTTACCTCATTGATGGTATTTATCCCGAATGAGCTACTTTTGTGAAACCGTTTTCATGGCCGGAAGATGAACCTAGAAAATATTTCAAACGACGACAAGAATCGGCAAGAAAAGATAGTGAACGTGCTTTTGGTGTACTAAAACAAAATTTTCATATAGTGAAAAACCTGGCACGTGCATGGAAGCTCGAAAGAATACGGCGTGTAATGTACACTTGCATCATCCTACATAACATGATCATTGAAGATGAAGACCGGGCAATTTGCGAGTTCAACAAAAAAGAATTTGAAGTGACAATTAGATTAGAGGAAGTTAGCGAGGCCCAACAAAGTTTAAACGAATGATATAAACGCAACCGTAAAACACACAACAATCTTCATCATGATTTGGTGCTTCATCCCGAATGAGGCAACAATGAAAGTCTAATTTAGAGGGAGATATATGCAATTCTCCCAAGTTGTTTATGTATTTTTTATATTTTTTTATTATTAATGTATTTTTTAGTTATTAATAAAAAAATATTATTTTCTTTTTTATTTATTAAGGCTTTTATATTAATTATTAAAACAAATTAATATAAAATTAAATTAGAAAATCCGTAGAATCTAATGTGACGCTGACGTGGAGGGGTGTGAAGATGTGAAAAATTTGGGTGGTGCCCTTAACCTTAGTATGTAAATACACAATTGTTATAAAAGTTTGAGGTTTGTGTTAAAAATAGAATAAAAATTTTGAATACTAACTTAATCGTTGTTTTATTGTATTTTTATTTTGAGTAAACTGTCATTTACGTTTTTATGATTTAGTCACTTTTGTTGATTTCATTTAAAATATTTTTCTTATGTATCATCGTGGTTTACAAAACTTGATTTTCATCAAATCAGTTAGCATCGTCCATATTTTAACATGAGCAACATTTAGGTCTTTTTTATTTATTCTTTGTTTTATTATTATTATTATTCTAAACCCTTAATTATTACTAACTAGTTTAGATCCCGTGTCTACACACGAGGTGAAATATATCAATACATAAAATTTTTAAATCTTTATATATATATATATATATATATATATATTACATGTGTAAAAAGTATTACATATAGTAAGGATAGAAAACAAATTCAAAATATATAAAAATTAATATATAATTAGGTTTTAAAAATACGTTAATTACTATTTTTTAATATAATTTGACTTTTATTTACTATTTGATTGAAAATAAAAGTTATATAATTAAATTTTAAAGTTTCTTATGATAAAAGATAATTTATAATAAATGTGTTTTATTAGTATAATTAGTATTTTTTTCTTTAAATATATATTAAAAGATTAAAAAATAGAAGTGCATTAAATAGGAGAGAGGGGCGGAAAAAAATGGTGGGAATGAATTTGGAGACGACATGTGGCGTGCAAAAACCTTTATTTATTATATAGTATAGATTAGTAATTTATTAAAAGATATGGGTGCATTTAATAAGAGAGATAAGCGAGAAAATAATGATTAGATTGAATATGGTGGCGACACGTGACATACCAACCTTTATTTATTATATAGTATAGATTCCCTTAAACCATATTAACCTTATTTACCTTATTACGATCGTCATTGTGGCTATCATCTTCTTAATCATAATAAGGTAATTATGGTTAATACGGTTTAAAGGATGAGGAAATTAAGGGTTTAATATATATATATATATATATATATATATATATATATAGGAAAATGATCAAATGTAAACCACATTTAAATGTGTAAACCAAAAACCAAATTCTGGCAACATATTTATTATAATTAATTGAGTGCTTGACTTTTAGAGAATATATTAAATAATATGAAAATAAATGTGTGGTCAGAATTTGTTTTTTGGTTTACAAGTTTATTTTTGATCCTTACTATCTCTATATATATATATAGGGAAAGATTCAAATGCTAACCAACTTTTTATTTTATAACCATGCTAACCATTATAAAACAATCACATATTTTATAAATTATTTTTTCTTTTAATCGTTAAAATATTATTTAAGTATCTTGAATAAATATTTTGAACGTAAATACAAAAATGATAAGTTTTACGTATACGTACCAAATAACGTTACATATACGTGACACATAGTGTTTACATATATGTAAATTAACATAATGATAATTGATACATATACGTAACACTATGTTTTAGAGTGGTTATCGTGGTTATCACATAAAAATTGGTTTGCATTTGAAACTCACCCTATATATATATATATATATATATATATATATATATATATATATATATCTTACTACTCTAATAAATGAAAATCTCTCCAGGACACGTGTCACTTTCTGGTTACTCTTCATCTTTATTTTTCCGCCTCTCTCTCCTATTAAATATTAGATTTTCTATTTTTCTCTCCTATTAAATAATAATCTTTATATTAATAAATCTAATTATTATTTAATTATAAATAGTTATTATATAATCAATCAAAACTTACTTCTCTAATAAATAAAAATTTTAAGTGACATTTGTTATTTATTGAGGACACGAGTAACTTTTTTTTCCCGCCTTTACTATCACACCACAAAATTAGGTCAAGGATCATGCATTTAAAAAAATATAATAATCAGTTAAAAATAAAGAAATTATAAATTTCTTTATTATATTTTTATATTATTTACGTTACAAGTTCCTCTCTTTAAAATTATTAATTTATTATAGTGTTACGTATTCAACCAATATAATGCACTATTTATTTTATAGTATATTTCAAGATTCTGGATATTTTTTATTGTATACACAGTTTATCATTTTACATTTTGAATGTTTTTAACCCGTGTAATACACGGGTAACTAACCTAGTGTGTGTATATATATATATATATTAAAAGACATAAATATCTCTCATTTAACGTTAAAATATGGATACAGTTAATTGATTGTATGAAAATAACAAGTTTTGTAAATAACGAGCACAAGAGAAAAATAAACTTTTTGGATGATCCTCGGTATACCCGTGTGATCCTAGGCGTGATCCTACGTGGACCACCTAATCACGCCGTGAATCACATACCACACCGCCCCCTCGAAACTTTTTTCACGCCGTGAATCATTCGCGTGATTTTTTTCACAGGAGAACACGAGGGATTATGCTTCTTGATTATGGTTTTTTCTTGAGGTTTATGGATTGTAACTCACCGGTGAAGAAGAAGATAGAGCTGTAAGGTGCCAAAACAATGACTGGTTTTAGATCTGCAAACCTTAGGCCGGTAGGACGGAGGAGAGAAGCTCGAGATTCACGATTGGAAGGCGAAAGCGAACAAAACCCCTAGTTTTGGATTTTTGGAGATGAAGAAACAGTGAGATCGATTAATTTGAGAGATGGAAGATATGATGAGCTCCAAAAGTTTTCGTCTCAGGATGATCCAAGAGAGAGACGAGTGTTGGGTTAACAAAAGGACAAACATAGCCCATTAATATCTATTCTTGGTTTAAGCTTTAATATCTATTTTATAAACATGTTTTTTTAATAAAAATATTATGTTATTTTTTTAATTTAAATGAAAATTAAAAATAAGAATATTTAATTATCACACCACCACAATCACACGGGTATACCCTTTGCTAAATGATGGGTGGTGTGATAATAAGGATAGTGACGTGGCGTTCACTTTATTATCACATCACACCATAATTATACCGGTATACCCCATGCTCTAAGGGACACTTTACTTTTTTCTTTTAAAGAGTTGTCTCTGTTCTCTTTATATAACAATTTAATCTTATATAAACTGATAGCCTAAAATATTAAGGGTCTCAATTCTCAAAGACACAAACAATAGGTTTAGTGGGCTTATGCTTCAGCAACCCACATGATGTACGCGTTCACGCAATCAAAGGGAACCTTAAGAAGACATATAGTACTTGCAAGATATTTAATTACATTTTAAATTTCTAAACATATTATTGTTTGTGTTTGTGGTGGGTGCAAAGTTGAATAAAATGACCTTATATCACCGATAACAACAACAAATTGGCCTAAAAACGTACACAAATATAGAACATCAACGGATTCCTCGTGAATCCGTTAGCGGCTTTCCTGATAAAAAGTGCTTGATAAGTGCAAGAGCCCTCTTCGGTTGGAAGCTTGGTACCATGTGACCTGCCCCTCGGACCGTTGCTAATGTTAAATCGCCTTTGTAAACTTGAACATACCCGCCCGCCTGTGATTTTATCTCCAAGTTAACCACATTTGCATGTTATTCATCAATTTAATGCAACATGTAGTTTATAGATAGTGTTTAGATTAGTGTTTTACCTCTCTTTGATGAATCCATGGATGCCATTTAGTTTTTATAGGAAGCTTCATGGAAATAATTGAATACTTTGTTGAGGTGATCGGTACGATGGCATCGGTGTCTCCACTTTGATACGAGAAACGAAAAAAAATTCATAAGCAACTATAAGCGATTAAAATTTGTTCGAAGAACGAAGTATAATCACAACGAAAAATAACAATATGTTAGCAACCCACGTAACGGGTTGAAAATTTTAGTAGTGAATTTGAATGTCACATTGTTAGTAATTATGTGAGAGGACCCACAATGCATGCTAAAAGGGCGCTGCATTGTGTATTTGTCAAGGACACATCATTATTGCGGGTTCTTAACAACTCCCATCACCTTTAGTTTAAAAAAAGGGCGATTCAGGCGCACTTAGGCACGAGGTGTACTCATGCGATGAGTGTTGCACTTTTTATGGTTTGAGACGTATGTAAAAAAGGCATGAGGCGCACGTAAAAAATGCATGAGGCGCAGACACGAGGCGCACGTAAAAAAATGCATGAGTAACACCTAGCACATAAGCAGATTTTGTGCATTAGAAGATTGTACATAGAGGTTATTTGTATCAGATGATATAGAAAGTTTATTTATCTATAAAATTTAGGTATGTAATAATAGAAAGTAGAAACCTACAAGAAATATAAAAAAGTATTATATAAATATCTTGTGCCTCGCGTACATGATGCGTGCGGCTGCCTCACTTCTCGGCTCCAGGACCCTATCTTCTTGACGCGGCTCACTTTTTTATTTATTTATTTTATTTTATAAACCAAGTCATGGCTTTATTCATCCTTCTCTAAGGATGCTCAAAATGGAAGAGCAGGGTCCCACTAGTCACAATCGGTTCTATTTAATACAATTTTACATATATATTAATATAGGATTGAGTTCTTATAGTAACCCTCAATATTATTGTGTTAACCATATTAATTTTGTCAAAATCAATCCAAAATATTTTTTTAAATAACATTATTACAATAATACAACATCATGTTCTTTTTTGTATTTTTATAAATTCACAAGTTTAAGGTGAGTTTGCACTTGTGTAATTTTTTGATGAAAAATATATATTTTAAGTTTTCAGCAAATTCTTACACTGGTGTAAACTCTCATTACACTTACGAATTTATAAAAATGCAGAAAAGAACATGACATTGTATTGGTGTAATAACGTGATTGAAAAAAATAATGATTTTGATTGATTTTGACGAAGTTAAATGGGTTAACACAATAACAGTGGGTTAACAAAGGATCCTTACTCTATTAATATATATGTATAGTAGGTTAGAAACCTGGTGTATTACACGAGTTGAATAAATACAATGTTATATACTTAGTAATAAAAATTTACATATTACATATTTATGTCATAATACATAGTTTTATAATACAAATTCTAGTAATGTTATATAGTTATTTTTTTAAATGTAATATAAAAAGAATGAGACATATTCAATTTATAAAAATGTTTTATGAACAAACCTATTTTCTCTAAATAGGAGAGAGAGGTGAGAACAAAAAATTATAAAAAAATATTTATAGAAATTTGTATAATTAATAGAAAAAAGATGCGAAGAAAAAAAAGTTAAGGATGTATAGAAAATTAACAAGTGTCTTTACAAAAATTTTATTTATTAGAGAGTATACTATCTACATAAGTTATGGCTAAGAATTTTAAAAATAATTATGTTTTGTTTGTATGTTATGTTTACCTAAATATCCAAACACGAAGCTTATACTTGATGAATTCCTTGAGGAGCGGGATAACGGTCGCAGGGCTATCGTGCCAACCTTGTAGGATTTGACTGCACGATTTTGACATCAATTAGTATAGTAATTAGTAAGTAAGATTACAAATATTGGCGACGACCAGGGCCGGTTCTGAGAATTCTTGAAATGCTTTGGGTCTGGGGCGTGTAAAAAAAAAACAGGTCTCTATAATATAAACTCAATAATCTTATATAAAAAAACATAATACAATCTCTATTTTTTCTTGAGTTTAAAAATATGTTTGGGCCTTTTAATTTTTATGTGGGTCTAATTACAACTTAAGCATTTATTTAAACAATTCGGGACACATGTGTAAGTAATGGATTAATGAGATTGAGTTTAAAACTAAAAATATATAGAACTTTGTGTGTGTGTATATATATATATATATACATAATACAAAATTCTTTTAAAAAACTTTAAGCCCCTGAGGAGACCGGGCCCTGGAAGGTCGCCCTCCCCGCCCCCTTAGGGCCGACCTTGGCGACGACACTTTTTGTACACGAACCTGCATGGTTCCCAGTCATGCCCGAGTTTGGTTACATTGGCATGGAGAGCCTCTTGAACATCTTGACGGTTCATATACGCATGAGTGTAGTAATCGCTACAAGGATCAATATTCTGCCACTGTACGCACAAAGAAAATAGTTACAACCTAGGCTATTTGTGATCACTTGTTGCATTAACGAATAAGTAAGATCACTTACCGATGTCTTCTTAGGTTTTGTAGTAAGATTTCCATCGAAGCATAAAGGGGCATAAATGTTGTAGATGTCAATAGCGTCAATGTTATAATAGGCATCGATTATCGCATCGATGCATGTACGCGACTTTGTGATTGCGTTGGGTGAAAAGTTACAATAGTTGCGGATTGTGAAAGCGGTTTCATCTGAAATTATAGCATGCGAACCGAAGTAATCAAACATCCCTCTTGTGTCTGTCTCATCGTTTATCACTGCATTTCCGATCTGTGTATGTTGGTCCAAATTTATATTTAGAGAATAATATTACTATTTGAAACTCTCTTGATTCATTCGTACTCCAACTTACATTAAATAGAAGAAAAAAAAAATCCTTACTCCTAAAGAAAATGAAAACTACTTAGACCATTACCCATGACTTTGACTCAACAAATAAAACTACCCATGACATACTAAAAATAAAGTAACGAATGTGACTAAATTAAGACTCTCTAATAACCCGTAACCGTTTGATCCATACCTATCAAGATTAACCCTACTGTGAACACATACAATATAACCTTGATAAACGAATACTTGATAAATGACTAATTAACCATATCAAATAAATAATTTAATATCACCCTGAATTGTTATTACTATCAATAAATAAATAACACCACTAAATGATTTTTTTTTTTCATTTTGGTTTTAATGTATATTCGTCTTATAGCCAAACTAACACTAGCAATGTAAGTGGGGGTATGTATATATGAAATTTATTGTATAAATTAGGGATAATAATCAGGTAGAGTTCAAATGTTAACCATATTTTTAGGTGATAATCATGATAATCACAATCCAACCAATCACATAATTTGTAATTCATTTATTGTTTTAATTATCAAAAGGGTATTTAAGTAAACTTGCAAATTTTATTATAGGTATTTATATGTGTTTTAATTTAAATTTCATTAATTATTTTATTCTCTCTCCTAACACAAGAAAGACAATTTTTAATTTAAAGTACATTTATTTATTTTGTTCACCATTTTTCCTCATTCAAACAAGAAAGTCAATTTAAAACAAAAAAATTATCTTATTCTCTATCCTAACACGGTTGATACGTATATGTAAAACCGTTGGTACATATATGTAACACAGTTGCTATGTATATGTAACAAACTTTGACTTGAATTTTATGTTGTAGAATATATTTTTTTAATTTTTTATTTTTGTATAATTGTAATGTAAAACTAAAAAAAATTATTGATCTTTTTTGCTTTAAAGTAATTTTCATGGGTTTTTAGTTATTAAGTTTGAAATGGTAGGAGAGAGAGTGTGGTATGTATAGGTAACACGGTTGATACGTATATGTAACACAGTTGGTATATATATGTAACAAATTTTGACTTGAATTTTATTTTCTAGTATATATTTTTTTTGTATGATTGTAATGTAAAACTAAAAAAAATTATTGAATCTTTTTTACTTTAAATTAATGTTTATTGGTTTTAGTTATTAAGTTTGAAATGGTAGAAAAGAGAATGTTGACTAATTAATGACTATCTAAATTAAATTATGTTGTTTTATCCAAATTACCCTTTTGCATTAAATATAACTAATTTTTTTCATTTAATAATTAAAAAACTTGTCATTAAATGAAATCAACCATTGATAACTCAATCAATGGTGGATATGTGGTTATTATGGTTATCTTATAAAAAGAGGTTAGCATTTGAACCCTACCCTAATCAGGTATATAGACATAAAATATAAAAAAACATTTTACGTTTTTTATTTGAATTTTTAGTTTTAGTTATATATGAAGACTTAAAATAAATAAAATAAGAAATTTGGAATACTAAACTAGCTGAAAGATGTGATTTTGAATAAAAATTAAAAAAAAAAAATTTGAACCGATTCATCGATTTGACCGGTTCAAACAAACATAATTGGACCGGTTGTATGACTGGTTCTCAGTCTAGTCCGGTTCTTAAAAAACCAGGTAATATTTCTCATTTGTTATGTAAACTAGGGCACTATTGGTCGTTTGTTCAATAATTGAATAACGTGGACCTTGTTCTTTTGTGCCCTTATGTATAGTGTCTTGTAGCAATCTAATAATAAGACCATAAGACCACATAACATGCACCATGGTCCAACACTAACTCGTTAATTTGGACCATATATAGGGGGGTGTTTGGGATTACCTATTGAAACTACTTATTAACTTTTATAAGTCAAAAAAGTATTTGGGTAAAATGACTTTTAATATTACTTTTAGTTTTTTTTTTGGGGGGGGAGAAATTTTTGAGAAGTAAGAGGAACTTACTTCTCAAAACTTCTTATTAACTTTTTAGAAAAGTCAATAAGTAGCTTAAATAAGTAATCCCAAACATGTCCATAGTAGGTGGTAGGGCTGAGCAACATGGTAAACCCGACCCGAATAAGCGAATACTCGACCCGGACCGAAACCCGGAAACGAATAAAAACACCACCCGAAGACCAGACCTATAAGGAAAACTAGGGTTTCGGTCTTTATCATTTTCGGTCCGTCGGTCTGCTGAAATAGCCCGAAATCCGATTTCATCAAGGTAAGACCAGTTGATTTTATGCAGATTATTGAAGATGATAACCGATTCAAGTGTGATTTTATTTCCTTTGCTATGTAGCATGAAAATCAGATTTGCAGTCTAATTCCAATTTGTTCCTTTGGTCTGATGAAATCGCCCCAACATCCGATTTCCAATTTCTGAGTCGGCTCTATCTTGAATGCCTCAAATGATTCAAATCCGATTTTCAAAGGTTGTATTTTTTCCTTAAAACCTTTAATTTGGTAATTTGCAGTCAATTTCGTCATAATTTGTTGAACATTCATGAAACCTAATTGGTGTTCATCTTCTTGTCTTATACAGGTATATTGCCACAATATGCATTAGTGAAGACTAGCGCTGAGCAAGTTTCTCTCTTAAAATAATTTCAGGTCAGGCTTATAATTTATGGGTATCAGGTGACAGAACCCGAAACCCGGACCGAGACCGATTTTAGCCACATAGCAGGCCCGATCTGTACACCGGAACATGTTATACGGTTCGGGTTTGGGTTTTTTTCGGGTCGGGTTACTGTATTTTTCGGGTTTACCCGAAACTTGCTCACCCCTAGTAGGTGGGATGTCACTCTTAATTAGGAGTTTATGTGTATCAATGTCATTTGTCAACACACTAGGTCTACCTTCAATACATAGGTTTAACATGAAGGAGATTACAAAGACGGCATAATGTTTATGTAACTTTTCGATTATCGGTCTAACGTAATGAATATTAATGAGATTAAGAGAATGAAGGTTGAAGAACACTTACGATGATCCCTTTGAGATTGATTAGGGTCTTGTTAGCGATCAAGTTGTGTTGAATGATGGTATGGGCGAGCTGAGGCACGTAATGCCCTGCGTAGCTCTCTCCTGATATATAAAAATCCCTACCTTTATACTCAGGAAAACGCTCTAGCCAATTTAACAAAAACACATAATTATCCATAGCCGTAGATGTGTCACCCCCGTTTTGGTAGTCTGAGGATTTATTAGAGTATGAAAACCCTACTCCAGCCGGCGATTCTAAAAACAAAACGTTTGCCTCTGAAAAATTTGAAACTAACACAATATAAGCATTTGCAAGCAAGATATATAAAAGAAAATTAAAGAAGAGAAGTGAATACCCCGATTCCAAGCAAAATTGTTTCGATAAAGAGTTTTCCCGTCGCTATTGACTCGGAATGGTCCGAGCTCCTGCATTGCTCCGTATGCAAGCGATGAGCAACCCGGCCCTGAATAGATATTATCAAGAATAAAATATATGTAAACAATAAATTAACTTAGCTCCAAGAGCTATGCTAAAGAATCATATTATGATTATTTCAGTTACCTATATATAATTAATAAAACATTAAGGTAATGTATAATATAATTTAGCTACTTTTAATATGGACTAGTTTTTTACCCACGTTTCGCTGCGGGAGTTTGGTCGTTTTCTTCCGTGCCACGCGGCAAGAGTTTTGTCGTTATCGATTGGCTCGTCGAAAACCATAAAAAAGAATACCAATCACGGTATCGTAATGATAACGACACTCGCTATCGCCTACGGTCCAAAAAAAACTTAATTTTGAATACAACTTTGTTTTAAAAAAAAATTAAAGACAGACGTGCACTCCGTTTTTTAAGAAAACTTAACGAATGAAAGTTATTACTGAAAAACAAAATTATTAGAAAATTAAACGGGTTAAAACGTATATTATATATAGTAGGAGGAAAATGAAAATTACGTAAAAGTTGGTGGAGTTGATATTTAAATTAAAGTTCTATCGATTAAAGTGTTTATTGCAATAAGAAAATTGAGAAAATCTTGTAGACAAAAATAGATAATTCTTATAGAGGATGGTTGGAACTTTGTAAGTTAGTAAACCAAAAAAGCTGTGGGGGTAAAGATTCGATCCTGTGACGTCGTAAAGTGAAAATAATAAGCCAAACACTAATCACGACGCCAACATTAATTATTGATATATAACGAGACTTATGAGCCTCATCCAAGATTTTGCTAACCTTTCCGACGAGAACGCCTCGCGAATAGGTAGGAAATGAGCACTCTTCGTTAAACGGTTCACAATTACCCAAATAGCGTCATGACCTTTAGCTGTGCGAGGTAGCTTAGTTATGAAGTCCATGGTAATGTGTTCCCACTTCCATTCTGGTATGTCAAGTGGTTGAATCTTTCCATAAGGTTTCTGGTGTTCAGCCTTTACTTGCGAGCAAGTCAAGCACTTGCTTACATACTTCGTCACATCACATTTCATTCCAGGCCACCAATATTCCCTCTTCAGATCTTGGTACATTTTATTGGTACCGGGATGGATAGAGTAACGAGACTTATGAGCCTCATCCAAGATTTTGCTCCTAAGTTCGCCACCCATAGGTATCCATATCCGTCCATAACGCGTTCTAACACCGAGGGTGTTATATTCCAACTTGTCCCGTTGGCCAACCATCCTTTCTTTCTTTATATTTTCTTCCTTCAAAGCTTCATCTTGAGCTCTCTCAATTTCCTTCATCACATCCGATGTTACCACCAACTGGCAAGCTTTCACTCTAATAGGAGTAGGCACATCCTTTCGGCTTAGAGCGTCAGCCACCACGTTTGCCTTTCCAGGATGGTACATTATTTCACAGTCATAGTCCTTCAGGAGTTCCAACCATCTCCTCTGCCTCATATTAAGCTCCTTTTGTTCGAAGAAGTACTTCAAACTTTTGTGGTCGGAGTAAATAGTAAACTTTACCCCGTACAGGTAGTGCCTCCATATTTTTAATGCAAATACGACAGCAGCAAGTTCCAAATCATGAGTCGGATAATTAGTTTCATGAACTTTCAACTGCCGTGACGCATACGCGATCACTCTCCCGCGTTGCATCAACACGCATCCCAATCCCTGACCCGAAGCGTCAGAGTACACCACTAGGTCTTCATTGCCCTCGGGAAGGGCCAAGACTGGAGCCTGTGTTAGCTTCTCTTTTAATTTCTTAAACGCCTCATCTTGGGTCGAACCCCATTCGTACTTTACTTCTTTCCGAGTCAACTTTGTCAATGGCGAAGCTATTTTTGAGAAATCCTGGATGAATCTCCGATAGTAGCCCGCCAATCCCAAGAAACTGCGGATTTCAGTTGGCGTCTTAGGAATGTCCCATTCACTTACCGTTACTATCTTTGCTGGGTCAACCATAATGCCGTTCGGGCCAATGACGTGACCTAGGAATTGGACTTCCCTAAGCCAGAACGCGCATTTGGAGAACTTAGCATACAACTTCTCCTTCTTTAGAGCTTCCAACACTTCCTTTAAGTGACATGCGTGATCACCCTCATTCTTGGAGTAGATAAGGATATCATCGATGAACACAATTACCGATCGATCCAGCATCGGTCGACACACCCTATTCATTAAATCCATGAACGCTGCGGGGGCGTTCGTCAATCCGAAAGACATTACGCGGAACTCGAAATGTCCATAACGCGTGCGAAATGCAGTTTTCGGTATGTCTTCTTCCCTCACCTTCAACTGATGGTACCCGGACCGAAGGTCGATTTTCGAAAACCAACTTGCGCCTTGCAACTGGTCGAACAGGTCATCGATCCTTGGTAAAGGGTACTTGTTCTTCACCGTTCGTTTATTCAACTCGTGATAATCGATACACATTCTCATCGAACCATCTTTCTTCTTTACAAACAACACCGGAGCACCCCACGGCGAGATGCTCGGTTGAATAAATCCTTTCTCAAGTAACTCGTCTAGTTGGACCATAAGTTCCTTCATTTCCACTGGTGCTAGTCGATATGGAGCCTTAGCCACGGGCTGGGCATCTGGTACTAAGTCAATTCGGAACTCAATTTCTCTATCGCGTGGTATCCCAGGCAAATCCTCTGGAAACACCTCCGGGTACTCGCGTACCACGGGTACATCGTCTAGTTCCTTCACTTCCTTACACTTATCAATTACATATACCAGATAAGCCTCGCATCCGCGCCTCAAATAATTCGTTGCCTTAATCATTGAGATGACATTTGGCATCGGGGCGTCACGATCTCCAAAAACCTCGACTTTGCTACCATCCGGAGCCTTGAGTCGGATTATCTTTCGTTTACATATGATTTGTGCTTCGTTGGCAGTTAACCAATCCATACCCAGCACGACATCGAACCCTCCCAAAACCATAACAAACAATCTGACAGGGAACCTATGACCTTCTATTTTTATCGTGGAGTTGTCAACTACATCGGTCACTCTCGCAATTCTACCCTCAGCGGTCTCTACGCTAAAGGCCCTTTCTAGCTTACTCACAGCATACTTCACTCTTTTACAAAAAGTCGCCGATATAAAACTCTTACTGGCGCCCGAATCAAATAACACAGAAACAAGAGTGTTGTCAAGGATGAACGTACCTGACGCCACATCGGGATCCTTCCTAGCCTGATCCTGCGTCAGTGCGTACGCCCGCGTCTTCGCACGAGATCCCTCTCCCTTCTTTTCCGGGCCCTTTCCCATCCCGGTTTCCCCCATCCTGGGCTTGGTACATTCTCGGCTCATATGGCCGAAATCCCCACAGTTGTAGCATTTGTAGCCTTGCGGGCATTCACGGGAGTAGTGCCCCGTCTTGCCACACTTATAGCACAAGCTAGATCCCAGTCTGCATTCACCTACATGCTCCCTTCCACACTTCTTACAAACAGTCGGCTCACCCACCCGAGCCCTCTTATCACGAGACCCAAACATCTTTCCCCCAGTTCGCTTGTTTGAGAAGCTCGGTCTCTTCTTTTGCTCTTCAACGGCAACAGCATTCAGTGCCAGATCGTCAAATACTACGCCACTTAGCTCTACTGCCAAATCATAGGTAGTAGGGGCGTTTGCCTTAACATAGGTGCGGACCTGGTCCGGCAACCCTTGAATATAACAGGCAATCTTTCTCTCTTCAGTAGTGGCGAGGTGTGGCACCAGACGTGCCAGTTCATTAAATCGGGTTGTGTATTGCCGGTGCGTCATGTTCCCGGCCTTCAAACCCAGAAATTCCCTTTCCACCTTCTCAATCTCGTTCCTTGGGCAGAAATTCTTAATCACTAAAGTTTTCAAGTCAGCCCACATCATTGCATCCACAATCTCGCTCCCTTTAGCTTGACGTACACCTTCCCACCAGTGGGATGCTTCCTCCCTCAAGGAGTTAGCAGCAAACTTCACTACTTGATTAGCTCGACACTCGCTCAGACGGATGGCGGCTTCCATACGTATTACCCAATCAAAAGTAGCTACCGCGTCCTTCTTCCCAGTGAGTATCGGCGGGTCACATGCCTTAAAGGACTTATAATCACATCCGCGAGCAGGCGGTGCATTGTCGGTCTCATTGTTCTGAGCACCAATTGCCGCGCTAGACCCACCCGCCCCATTGACCTGCTTCAACGCTTCAGCCAACAGACCTGGCAGAGAATTCTTCATCAATTCTGTGAATTCTCGAGCTATTGCTGCTCTCACTTCTGGTTCAAAAGTGAAAGGTTGCTCTTCAACCTGTGTCTGCTCAGCTTCATGCACACTAACCGCCGGTTCAGTGTGAACACTTCCTTCTTCACTGTGTTCTTGGCGCGCAGGAATCCTGCCATGCCCACCATTTCGACCGCCGGTACGACCACCGGTACGGCCACCACGCCTTCCGTTCCCTCTCCTTGCCATTTCGTTCTATAAGACGAGAAATCCAATGTCATCACGCTAGTTAACAAATAGAATTCAATAAGTACTGTAAGATGTTAATATACACTGGCCATCTGTAATTAACCATTACACTACCTTTCGATTTCTATTTGACCACCTTTGTGATTCCATCAGAACACAAGTCCTTTCCTAACTCTTTCTAAGGCATACTATATACGTAAATATATACTACCTTCATATCTGATGCTGTGGCTCGAGTTACCCGTACTGGCATCCGCTTTCGGTCCCATTCAAAGTTTAAGTTCAGACACTAGGAGTGTCCGAATCTCTCAAACTATTGCTCTGATACCAACTTGTAAGGCCCCAAACCCGGGAGGCCTCACTTATTGGATTTACTCATTCACAAGCAGTTCTTAAACATGAATATCAGATAACGCAGCGGAAATTTTCATTTAAACATAACTTAATCGTTATTCATACATGCGGAAGCGTAAACATAATTACATCATAACTAAACATAACGGGATGCCAGTCTTCAAAAGCAGTCGGGTAACTCTTCATCTCTAGCCAAGCATCACCGTCCATCCTCATCACCTGCCTTAACCTGAATGTGTACACTTAAAAACGTCAGCTACGCTGGTGAGTTCTAGTTTTCGTTCGTTTTAAGAAATGGTTCATCATTCAAACATTCATTAGGGTTTAACATTCGTATAAGAAAACAGGGCCTTTCATTCGTAAACCTTCGCATATTTAAACACAATCATTTGTTTAAAATATTAACATTCATTTAAGTCATACATTATTATCTAAATCTGTATCGTTACGCGTCTCTATGTCCCCGTAGGAACTTTTAATGTTGTGGGCAACCGTTACGTATCGCCGTCATTGCCACAACCATACCACTACGTTGGGTCAACCGTTACGTATCGCCGTCATTGCCCAACCCTTCAATGCGTGGGGTCAACCGTTACGTATCGCCGTCATTGCCCAACACGCATCTTTCCTTTGGAAATCAACCGTTACGTATCGCCGTCATTGATTTCCCATTACCTCGTTCGCTTAGGATGATCGTCATCACCCGAGTAACCGTCGTTACTCCCTTTACCAGTTGTACAACATCAAAACCATTGACATGCCACAAAGACATTGCCCATGTTGTTCTTGTGGTAACTATGGCTCGCTGTCCATAATCTACCACAAGGCTGGGAATCACATTCCCAGACTTCATTCGTCAATTCCATTCATTCGACAGATTAGATTTGTAATGACTTCTTTAAAACCTTTGCCCCTTTTTGTTTTCTTTTCATAAAACCTTTCCTTCACTTTCAAAACCCTTTACCTTTTCATTAAACCATTTCTTTATAACATTCGTTCGTAAACATTCCGTTCATAAACTTTCTTTCCATAAATCCTTCGTTCCAAATCATTTCCTTTCGTAAACGTAGTTTCATAAAAATCATTTTATAAAACAACATTTCATACGTGTACACACCAGCCCGAAAACATTATATAAAAACATTTAAAAGAGGGCTTCTAGAACTCACCTTATAAGCTAGTCTCGGTTTGTCCTAATCAAGGGTCCAACCACGTCACTTCCGATCTGAATTGAGTAGTTACATACACATCAGACCATTACCGACTCTAACGGTTTAACCATTCTAGACATACTAATCTCTACTCAACAGCCTGATGTCTGCGCACTTAGCAAGTGCGCAGACCCTGCCTCCTGCGCACTTAGCAAGTGCGCAGGTCCTTCCTCCTGCGCACTTAGCAAGTGCGCAGGTTCCTCCTCCTGCGCACTTAGCAAGTGCGCAGGACCTGCTCCGTGCGCACTTAGCAAGTGCGCACGACCTGTTCTTCGCGAAAAACCCTAACTTTCGCATTCGGTCTGATCATGTAAAAATCCCGAACATGTTGCATCCAAAACTTTCTTTTTCCATTAAGGAATTCGATTCTATGATTATCTTTCAGTTTCATCCACAAAAACGTCCGATTTCCACCCAAGACCCGAAAACCCAAAAACGAACTAAAAACTCAGATTTAGGTCGGATCGTTACCTGAATCGAGCTTCTGATCCGGAGGTTCTTCTCACGAGTGCAAGAGACACGAGCGGGTGCAATCTTGTGTGATTCCGACACTTTCTCTCTCTACGGTTTTCTCTCTCTAGAATTGCAAATGAGAGAAACATGTGGTGACCCTGGCTATTTATAGGGGAGACCTCCCCAAGCCCGGTTCGCGACTGACCCGGCCCGACTTCGGCCCGCTTAAACTCGTTAACTTTATTTCTCGACATTTTGGGATGTTACACAATGTAACTGTTTACCCCTATAAATGTGAATTTGGTCATTGTATCATATACGAAATCTCTAACAGATTTTCACATATTCGTTCTTGAATCTCTGATTCTTATCCGATCGAATTCTGTGTATAACATGAAAATAATTCAATCTGAAAGTGAAGTATCACGATTGTCAGAGAATCCAAGTCAAATCATATACACGAACCCGGATTCCTACAGTAGCTAATTGGATTGAGCCAAATTGTGTATAGTGACAAGATTATTAAGCTATTTAAGATGTAATATTCCAATCGTGTATTCTCACCTATGACACATAACATAATTTTTGTGAACCAGATATCAAGAACAATCAACACAATTGAGAAGAACAAATCAAAACCCTTATCACATTCAGGAGAGAATTACAAGAATGAAAAGTAAAGTGATTAACCAACTCTTAACAAGACTTAACAACCACTTATAGTCTAAACATATTAGAAACAAAAATTATAAAACTACCCCCTGAACTCTCTTGGAATTACAAAATAAACCTTCAACATTACTCCCTCCTAATTCCAAGCTTCACCTTGCAAATCCTTAACACCAAGAAGATGTCTCATTTCTACAAACCTCACTCTATGCAATGCCTTGGTTAACATATCAGCCTTCTGTAAATTACCACTCACAAAATCAACAAAGATTTGATTTTTTTCAATACATTCCCTTATAAAGTGAAATCTGGTATTAATATGTTTAGACCTTCCATGAAAAACTTGATTTTTCATTAAGGCTATGGCTGACTTGTTATCCACTAACAACACCACTGCATCCTGCTTATCACCTGTTATCTCTTCCAACAGCCCTTGTAACCACAATGCTTGACAAGCTGCTGATGCAACTGCCATAAACTCTGCTTCACAACTTGAAAGAGCAACAATTGATTGCTTTTGAGAATGCCATGATACAATTGAATCACCATAAAAGAAAACATTTCCTGATGTAGACTTGCCATCATCACTGTCTGTCAAATGGTTACTGTCACTATAACCAATCAATCTTCCACCTTCATTTCTGTTATAAACCAGACCATAATGCACTATACCTTTGACATATCTGATCAGATGTTTGACTGCTTTTAAATGTGCCTCTCTAGGTTCCTGCATAAACCTACTAACATAGCCAACTGCATAGCACAAATCTGGTCTAGTTTGTGTCAAATACCTCAAGGAACCAACCAATCTTCTATAGTCTGTTGGGTTCACCTCACTCCCACCATCTGTTTTAAACAACTTCAGACCAGGTTCCATAGGAGCTTTAGTCTCATTACAGTCTTCCAATCCAGCCATTTTCACCACTTTTGTAGCATATGCAGACTGTTTCACTTCAATTCCCAGATAATAACACAATAATCCCAGATTTGTCATCTCAAATTTTGACTTCATTTGATTCTTAACATGTTCAACCTCTTTCTGATTGCTACCAGTCACAAGCAAGTCATCCACATATACACCTATAATCAAAATAGAATCCTTTTCTGACTTTACATAGACAGCCTGCTCATGTTTGCATCTCTTGAAACCAATTTCTTTTAACACCCCATCCAGCCTCAAATTCCATGCTCTTGGAGCTTGTCTCAAACCACACAAGGCTTTTGACAGCTTGTATACTTTGGATTCAGACCCTTTCACTACATATCCTTCAGGTTTTTTGACATACACACTTTCCTTCAACTCTCCATGTAAAATGGCTGCTATGACATCCATATGAAACACTCTCCAATTCATTTGAGCAGATAAGGCTAGTATTAATCTGATTGTTTCAATTCTGGCTACTGGTGCAAATGCCTCTTCAAAATCAATCCCAAACTGCTGCACATAACCCTTAGCTACCAATCTGGCTTTACGCTTAGTTATATTCCCATCATCATCTCTTTTCAGTTTGTATACCCATTTCAACCCTATAGGATTACACTTCACAGGTGGATCAGTCAAATGCCAAGTCTTGTTTCTTACAATTGCTTGAATTTCTTCATTCATTACATCCTTCCAGGCCTTTTCTTTAACTGCCTCTACAAATATAGTTGGTTCACCTTCTTGTGCAAGTAACAACTCAATTATATTGTTCTCATCCTGTCTTTCCAATCCATACCTCACACTGCCACTAATCACATAATCACTTAGCTTAGTTGGCAGTTGAGAAGGTCTAGTTGATCTTCTCAGCCCAGACTGTTCCAAGTCCTGACCTGAACCAGCACCATTAGAACCCTGACTCTGATCAAGTGGTTGATCTGGATCAACACCATTAGTTCCACCTAAACTACTACTTTCACACTCTTGACCAATAACTTGATCATGGTTCTGACTAGTATGAACATAAAAATCTTTCCAACTTGAATCAACATTTTCAGTTTAATTAGACCAGTTTGACCAATCCCACTTTTTATTTTCCTCAAACTCTACATCCCTACTCACCACTATCCTTTTCTTAGCTACATCATACATTTGGTGAGCCTTAGAACCTGATTCAACCCCCAAGTACACCATTGGAACACTCCTATCATCAAGTTTCTTTAAACCAGGTTGAGTTAGCTTCACATGGCCTGTACACCCAAATACCTTTAGATGTTGTAGATTAGGCTTCCTTCCCTTCAATACTTCATAAGGAGTGGTGTCTTTGAGTGCCTTAGTTTAAATTCTATTTAGAATATAGACTGAGTGTCTCACCCCTTCTGCCCACAAGTTCTGAGGTATCCCCATGGCTTTCATAATACTTCTGGTCATGTTAAGAATTGATCTGTTCCTTCTTTCTACAGCACCATTCTGTTGAGGTGAATAAGGAGCAGTTAACATCTTGATGATTCCTTTCTTTTCACAGAAACTGTTGAATTCTGAAGATGTAAACTCTCCTCCCATGTCTGACCTTAGTGTTTTAATCTTCACCCCATGTTCATTTTCAACTTTCACTTTGAACCTTTTGAATGTTTCAAAAGCCATATCTTTACTTTTCAAAAAATAAACCCACATGTACCTTGTATAGTCATCAAGTAGAAGCATAAAGTATCTGTTCCCCCCCCCCTTGTGGTAAGCTCAATTGGACCACACAAGTCTATAGACACCATCAGTAATGGGACATCAGCCCTATAGCCTGACTTAGAGGGAAAAGGTTGCCTGGTCTGTTTTCCTGCTAAACAAGCTTCACACACTTGAATGGGATGTGAAATAGGTGGGATACCCTTAACCATTTGTTTACTGGTCATTTCCCTAAGAGAATCAAAGTTAACATGCCCTAGTCTCCCATGCCATAACCAGGATGAATTATCAAGTTTAGTATGAAAGCACTTTGGACTGCCAATTTTCAAGCTTTTCTTGTACAGTCTGTTTGTGGACCTAGGGACTTTCATTAACAGACTCACATTCTTCTCGTAAAACCACAAGTGCTCATTCTTCATTCTAACTTCACAACCACCTTCAGTGGCCTGCCCTAGGCTCATAATGTTGCTCTTCAGATGTGGTATGTAATACACATCTGTGAGCAACCTTTGTTCACTATTCTTTCCTTCTAGAACAACTGAGCCTCTGCCCTCTATTTCTACACAAGAGCCATCCCCAAACCTTACTCTACCACCCACATTCTTGTCTAAACAGGAGAACATTGAGGCATTACCTGTCATTTGATTTGAAGCTCCATTATCAAGATACCACACATATGCTTCAGTCTCTTCTGACTTGTACTTGGCTGGTAGAATATTGGATTCATTCAAGAATACCATTTCTCTTTTGGCAACTTTCTGAACCATCAACAAGGATGGTTCCTCATCACCAGTTTGGGTCAAGTTCACTTCAAGGCTTTTGACCTTGGTTCCTGGGCATTCACTTGCATAGTGACCAAGTGTGTCACATTTGAAACATTTAATCTTGGATTTGTCTTTCTTTGGGCGATCACCTTGTCTTAGTTTCTTTTGTTCACGGTGTTCATTATCACTTCCCCTCTAACCCATCCTCCTGAAACTACCATCATTGTTCTTGCCCCATTTCTTATTCTTATCACTTTCCTTCTTCTTGGATTGCCACTCTGAGTTGGACATCAACAACTGATCATCTTTAGTTGCAGAAGATCTGGATTTCATGCATGTCCTCTCCTCAAATGCCTTCAATCTTCCTATTGCTTCTTGAAGTAGCATAGTCTCAATATCCACAAACTGTTCTATTGAGGCTATGATATGAAGGAACCTGTCAGGCACTGAATCTAGCAGTTTTCGAACAAGGGCAGCCTCTGTGTATGGGTCACCAAGATCCACAGCTTTTGATGCAATTGCACTTAATTTCCCTGTAAATTCATCAATATTCTCGCCTTCTTTCATCCGTAGCAATTCGAATTCATTCTTTAGAGTTTCCATTCTGGACTTCTTCACCCTATCCACTCCAACGAATCTCGACTTAAGAGAATCCCAAATTTCCTTTGCTGAGGTCGAATTAGCTACCTGCAACACCAAATCCTCGGGCATAGCCTGATACAAATACGCAATTGCTGCGTTATTCTTCTTCGCATCAGGTTGAACACCAGCGGCAGGTTCAATCACATCCCAAAAACCGCGAACATTGAAAATTGCTTTCAATTTCACATCCCATATCGTGTAATTGGTGGACGTTAGCATCGGGCATTGGAGAGGAATGGTGGTAAAATTGTCTCGAACGGCAATTTGTTGATTCACTAGATTGGCCGTCATTGTTCTTCTTGTTCGTCGTTGATACTTGATAGCGAATCGTTTCTCCAGATCCTCTCCTTCAGATTAGAGTGAGCTTAACCTAAAGCTCTGATACCAAATGTGAACCAGGTATCAAGAACAATCAACACAATTGAGAAGAACAAATCAAAACCCTTATCACATTCAGGAGAGAATTACAAGAATGAAAAGTAAAGTGATTAACCAACTCTTAACAAGACTTAACAACCACTTATAGTCTAAACAGATTAGATACAAAAATTACAAAACTACCCCCTGAACTCTCTTGGAATTACAAAATAAACCTTCAACAATTTTGAGCAATTCTCAAGGTCCTAGTACAAGTGTTGCGCTGCAAAGAATAATGAAATTTTTATATGCTTTTATCATTGATCATCATGTATGTGTTGCTATACATAGGGCCAAGTGTCTCGTATGCTTTGAGTATGACGAGTAGATAACGACAAGATCTAGTAGAAAACCATTAGTGGCAGTGAAGAACATTGTCGACATGGTAATACTAATAAGAGTTCATTTGTTGACGCCTCTAGGTCTCATCGAAAAATCATTGTATGTAGAGAGAGGATGTAACGCCTTGGATCTACTAAACCTTATAATAATAAAATAATAATAATAATAAATAATGCTATTGAGTTATTTTCATATTAAAAGTTTGTAATAATGGTAATAATAATTAGAGAATAAGATTGAAAAGGAGATGCTCGTAAGTCATATAAGTGATTAATTCGTTGAAAGGAAAATAAGATTAAAATATAGAAATATAAAACCAATAAATTGAAGTTAATAGAAGTAATTTAATTTTATTAAA
Source organism: Smallanthus sonchifolius (assembly GCA_023525975.1). NCBI lineage: Eukaryota > Viridiplantae > Streptophyta > Magnoliopsida > Asterales > Asteraceae > Smallanthus > Smallanthus sonchifolius. The sequence goes on along the minus strand of CM042046.1, from coordinate 43,791,520 downwards.
ATAAACGAAAATTGAAATTTAAGGAACATTTTTTTCTATTCAAGGGTTTGCCAAAACCCTAACCCGGCCATCAATGGCCATCTTCATTCCCAGTTGAAGAAAGTCGACTTCACCTTGGCCTGTCTTCGTCATTCCAACTATACAAGTGATACGTTGTGGTCCTATATTGCATACTAACATGACCATGTGATTTAAATTTATTGTTATATATTCTTTTATTTAATACGACCAGCTTTTGCATATGAAAATCCTTTTTCAAGAGATTACATATTTTGGTTTATTACCCGTTATTATCCGCTCACTGAATACTCGGCCATACTTATGGTTTTTGTTAGGTCATCACTTATCGTGGAATATATATGGGAGAGTGCTCGAGTGTTAAAAAAGACTATTGATGTAGTAAATGTAATGAAACTAATTTTGCAGTTCACCTAAAATTATGTAAAGATTTATATATAAGTGACACGTCAATTTCAGGGGCTGTTTGACAAGTGATGAACCATTAAAAGGTTTGAATAGTTCAGCATGGTTTTTGAGCTGAATCATTAAGAGGTTAGATGAACCATTAAGAGGTGAAAATTTAATGAAACAAACGCCCTGACCTCTGACGGATTCAGAGGTAGTCTTTTAATGGAATTATTAAAAAGCTATCAAACAACCCTTAATCAGGTTAAGGTGTTATAAGTACAACAAGAGGGGTCATGTGACAAATGATCAGACAAAAAACTCGGTTATATGAATGATGACAACGAGGTTAGACAAAGATGTTCGATGTGGCCGGTGAAAAATCCAAGATCCGATGTTGTCATGCCATCAACATTACAATAGAGTAGGGCTGTCCAAAAAGCTCGACGCTCGAAACTCATTCGATACTCGCTCGAAAAATGCTCGGAAATACGCTCGTTTGATTTTCGCTCGGTTGAAAACGAGCCGAGCCGCTCGCTTCGGTTTGTAAACGAGCCGAGCACGAGCATAGGTACGCTCGCTCGTTGCTCGTTCGGTTTATCTCGAATTATTTTTTAATTTATTATATATATATATATTTTATATAGAAACATATCTTTTTTAACTTTTTTGTGTTCTAAAACCCCTCATTCTTACTGAACATTAAATGACGTTTTAAAAAAATGTTGATATTATTTCACTTACTAGTGATTGTTGGACGTCAAACCAAACTATTAAGAACATGTTTATTTTGTATGTTTTTGGATTTTGAAAATGTCATGTTTGTTGGTTGAATGCTACATGCTTCAAATTTTGAAGGCGAAGATTTTTTTTTTGGGGTTTTCAGTATTTGGATTTTTGAAATCGAGCGAAAACGAACAGAATCGACCGGCTCAGATATAAATCGAACCGAGTTTGAACAATACATTCTCGCTCAAATTTGTAAATTCGAACCGAACCGAGCCACTCGGTTCAATACATTCGCTCGATTCGGATAGGTTCGTGAAAAGCCCTACAATAGAGGGAGCACATGGGCGTATGTCCAATCATCTTCTCTTTTTATTGTTTTCAATTTTCTTGTTTTTCATTTATTATTTACTTTTATTATTATTTAAATTAATAAACTAATAAATTTTTTATAAAACTCAATAATTAACTAATTTATTTTCTATATAAATAATCATTTTCCTTGTAGTGGGCTTCTAATTGCTAATTGAATTTCAATGCAAATGCAATCTTATATTTAGGTCATGATGAAATTATATATCTTTTCATATGATCATAATTTTTTTCAATACAAAAGATATTCTCACATGTATGTTTGATTAATTTTGTATATTTAGCAATACCATATTTATTTTTCTTTGTATATATAAAATTAAAGTTACAATTTAAACTAGCTAAGAAAGGATGAATTACCTCCATTAAGCCATAGAAGAAGGGGCAAAGACTTTTTAGATTTCTCAGCTTCAACAAAGTAATAAAAGAGTGCTCGACCCGCGGATTCATCCACGGTGACATAGCCACCATATTGATCGAATTTCACGTAAGGCTGGCCTGGTAGTTTCTCGATTTTATCACCCTCTTTTAGTCCTTTTTGAGGAAGAACAACTTTTTCATCGTCTAAATGTGTAGGTGACTCAAAATGGCTCGTGTTTATATCAACCACTTTTGATAGCTTCGCCTTGTAGAGTTGAACTAGTGCATCGACTTGTTTGTTGGCATGAGTTTGATAAACAACGATTGAGAGGAAGAGTGAGAGGAAAATAGCGAAAATGGTTTTGTTCTTCATTGTCATCTTTCTCTATAAAGACGGAGATGGGTTGAGTTATGGTGTTTAAGCGTTTGGATCCAAAGTGTGAGTGGAATTTATATAGTTGTATGGTTGACGTTTAGTTGTCAACTAGGGATCACGTTGGTCTAAATTAATTGGAAGGATTGAGGGACACTTAAAATCTATGGTTCAATTAATATCTTATTCAACATGTATTTCATATAAGTTATTTAGTAGTTTGTTAAGTATTTAATAAATGTCTATTGTCTAATCACACACAAATATACGTACATACATGAAAAAATATGTAAATAAGAATGTATAGAAACTATATGCACTAATATACATGTAAAAGATATAATATGTTAATATATATGTATATTATATTTAATGTTTGTGTGTATTCTATAAGATGAGATGCTATATAAATTATACGTACCAAGTGATTGATAATATTAATTTGATGAACAGTAAAATACTTTCTTCTGTGCGGTAGATATAAAAGAATTACTTTTAAAAATAAGGAGTTTAAAAAGGCTTTGGATGTTTAAACACCCTCAAATTTTATCTCAACACCTCTGACGTCACATATACGTCTTGTATAGGTCAATACGAGTCGTATAGACACATAAATTAAAAAATAAGTCTGTGAAACGAGTTCTTGTCTGACAGCTGACATATACGCAGAGTATAAGCCTATACTAAGAACCTATGAGATTTTGATATTCAAATTTGGCATACTTTTTGCAAAGAGGCTTATATGACAAGTGTATTACAATACGACGAGTATAAGGTTAATTTTTTTTAATAAATCTATACGCCACATATAGTGTTGTACGTGACATATAGCCTCGGCAATTGATGGTCTGCGTATGGCCTATACGCCACCCATTCCCGAGACCATACGACACGTATAGCTCTATACGTGTCGTATTGTCTTGGGAATGGGTGGCGTATAGGTCATACGCAGACCAAACGACAGTACTTTTGGCCCAAGAACTACACGCCAAGTATAGGCCTATACAAGGGCGGATCTACCCTTAGGGTAGGGGTAGCCCCCACTACCTCTCAACTTTTACGCATAGTGCAATTTTTATTTTATTTTATGGTTTTATGTATCCGGTTACCCATTACGTTACCCCTAAACAAAAATTACGTTACCCCTCAAAATTTTTTAAAAGCTCAACACCTCATAAAAATCCAAAATTTTATAAAAAAACCTAATACTTTATAAAAAGTCCCCACATTTTATTTAAGGTTTTGAGGTATTGAGTTTTAATAAAGGATTATTGGATTTTAATAATCCTATATTTTACCAATTTGCCAATAATAACCCCAACTGAGAATATTCTTACCACCGGTCAGTACTTTCAAACTATTTTTTTACATTGGACTTCCCGTTAAAAAAACTTAACGCCGTTAGAGTTTATATGACGTGGACATCTGTAAACCGTCGGAAAGTCGAGCCAAGCTGGTCTCGTGTTGGCTTTTGAATTTGGCTTTGGTGGTGTTTAACTGATCTCATTAAACACCACCGTTGTCTCTGTTTGGACTTTCCGGACCCACGAGACCAGTTAAACACCACCGGAGCCAATTTCAAAAGCCACCACGAGACCACTGCTAGCTTGGCTCGACTTTCCGGCGGTTTGTAGATGTCCACGTCATATAAACTCTAACGGCGTTAAGTTTTTTTAACGGGGGTCCAATGTAAAAAAATAGTTTGAAAGTAGGGAACGGTGGTAAGAATATTCTCAGTTGATATTTTTATTAGCCAATTGGTAAAAAATGAGATTATTAAAATC